>JANFOE010000841.1:0-231486 GCA_025667525.1 Glebionis coronaria
GTATTTGCAACCAAAGTATAAAATTTTGTTGTCCCAAGTCTTTTCGAATTGAAAACCGGTCTTAAGTGCGACTCAATCGTCTTTTGGTGAATCAAGAGAATGGTTTGGTTTGTTTTAAACTATTTGCAAGTAATTAAAGTGTCGTTGAGTAAATGGAAGTTAAAAGATTAATATTAAAAATGACGAGTAAAAATAAATGAATGGAAAACTAAAAGGTAACAATGGGAAGGTACAAGCACACTAAATAAAACTAACACTTGGAAAATTTCTAAAAATAAGTACTAAAAGAAATTGAGATTGGAATATCGAGCAAGTACAAAAAATCGGAATAGTCCCAAAAAGAATCCCGATCGGAATGTATTCCGATCGGTAAATCTGAATATGGTGGCTTGGTCGTGATCGGAATATTAAAGGGATTACAATCGGAATGTAAGCAGGACAATCACCGTCGGAATCTACAAGTGCACCCAATCGGAAAGCTAAATCAAGACAGCCAATCGGAAAGCACAATGAGGCCTTGATCGGAATAACAAGCAATGGACCAATCGGAAAGGCCAAACCCTAATCCGATTGGACCAATCGGAATGTGGAGTGTGGTGCTGTCGGAAAATCAAGACCAATCGGAAAGGGGTTTTAAACCCTTTCCTAAAATGGTGGAAATCGGTTAGATGGTACCCCCCGGTCGGAAAAACTCAATCGGAAAGGGGCTTTACCACCCTTTCCAAAAATTGTGGGATTTTGGAAAGCAAGGAAATAAGCTAAGTTCAATAAGCTAACATCCAAAACTTATCAATCCGAATACTTAACCGAATCAAATAAGCACTTATCTCAACTTATTTAACTCGAAATTAAGCAACTTTTTAGATCAAACAATAAAAACATAAACTTTTGATAAAACTTTTTAATAAGAAAAATAAGATAATCATAAAAATAAGCCAATAAGCACAAAAGTCTCAAAGCTTAATCAAATGAAAACTTATAAAATGATCAAGAGATTGACTTTTAAGCACGAAATCAATTAGAACAACACGGATCTTATGATATACGCACCAAAATCAATCTAAAATCAAAGAAAAGTAGAATGAGATTAAGGAATAAAAGCTTAAAATAGAACTTGATTAATAAAAATAAGCAATACAAAGTGTTTAATCTTTGAAAGATTAAAAGAAAAAGAAGAACTAGTGAGAGAAAGTTTAAGACTTTCTCTCTCTAAAAACTAGAGAAAACTAAAAAGTGAAAATTAACTAAAAATCTAACCACTCTCCTAATGACTATTAGGAGGGTATTTATAGGGAAGGTGGAAGGAGTGCATGTGTTGCATCTTCTTTCTTGCTTTCTTCACGTTTTCTCGACTCGACTTTAAATTCTTCGTCTTTGTCGTCTTGGGATTTGAACTTGTCTTTTAATTTTCTTCTTCTATTAGACTTAAGTTCTTCGACTTCGTTAAACTTCCGTCTTTTGACTTTTTCTTCGATAAATCTTCAGAATAGGCCTTGGACTTCCGCTCTTTTTGCACTCTTGATCTTTTGACTTCGTCTTTTCCTGTTTTCTTCTATAAAAGCCCGTGAAAGCCCGTGTTTTCTTCCTTTTTCATATTTTGGTCCTAAAACACAATAAAAACACAAACCACGCATAATTCCGACTTTTACGACATAAATCACACGTTATGGTCTTGTTATTATTGGAAATAAGTGGTAAAAGGATAAGTGTTTTCACACTTATTAAATCCCCTACACTTGACCATTGCAATGCCCTCATGCAATGCATTAATTTTAAAGCATGGTTTACATTTTCCATCATAAATAACCCACTTTGGCCTTTATTAAATACTAAACATAAAAGATAGAAATAAGTAAAGAAATTAAAATCTTACAGTGGGTTTTGGCGGCCATGAAAGCTTATCATCCTCAAGTTTCACGTTCCCCATACCAAGCTTAAAACGAGATCATTGTTATTATAAGTTAGCAAACTATCACGCACTCACGTGGGCCAATTATTCACTTAGACTCCCTTATTCCTAGGTGTATCTCTTATATTTTATTTTTGTCTTGAATGATCACGAGGGTGCATTGTTTGACTTATTTCGATAGTTATTTAGTCCGAAAATAAGGTGAACGATTTAATCAATAGTTAGCTAAAGGACCAAATCTTTTAAAACTGCTTCTCGGGATATCAAAAAGTTCATATCTTGGCATAACTTGGTTCGCGATTTGAGACCTTTCTCGGGCCGATATTTGGCAGCGACTTCATACTTCGAATCTTCGAGAGACGTTCTTGAAATTATGGTCTTCTCTTCATAATAGGAATTTCTTCACTTGAAGTTTTTGAGAGATTCTTCATCTTTGGACCACGACTTCTTCATTTTTTCTCCAATCTTTATTTTGGACTTTGATATACAACGATCCGCCTCCTTTTAGGACTTGGATCTATTTATCCTCATACCTTGTTAGGGTCTTTTCGGATAGACTTCTCCATGACTTTTGGGGAGTTCTTGCTTTTCGTCGTGTGTCTCGATCCTTCATATTGATTTTCGATAAATGATTCTTCACATCACTTTTGGATCTTTAGCAACAAAATGTAGCCCTCATGCCTTGTTAGGGCCTTTTTGGACTCGCCAATCTTCGCGCCCCGCTTCATAAGTTATGCCTTGGCTATGAACTCTCGTCATTACTGAGCAACTTTTAAACGATCTGGGGCTAGAAGCTAAGTAACCTTTTAAATCGTACAACCTTATTTATTAGCAGATTAATTTATTAACAAGCGGAGGGAGAATAAGCTCATAATTAACTCACATAAATTCACGAAAGAATACCGAACTTATAATTGACTCTATCATCTCTCGTTCTCCACAGTTTAAAATCTCAAGGAATGAGACTCGTAGATGCTTAGCCTATTAAATCAAAGTTTTGGGTTTTCGAGTCGCCTATAGGATCTTGCAAATTCTTGGACTTTTTCAAGTTTAGAAATCGCATTTTAAAGTTCCCTTGATAAACGACTCTCTAGGATCAATTATATGAGCTTGTGAAAAGTTCTTGTTCTTAACCCGTGAGAGTTAAGACTTTCGCGTTTTATAGCTCCCTATATAAAAGCCTAGCAAAACTTGACTTAAACACGTTAAGGATACTAGCTAGAGTAAACTTAGGTAAGTAAACTCGGGTTGAGTCAAAATGTTCACGACTAAGAAAAATCTAAAACCACTTTATTAAAAATTTATTCTAGCAAAGGAAACATAACAAGGGAAAATACAACTATACAACTAGGCCAAAATAGATTAAAAATTTTGAACAATGTCGAAAAATCAAATTTTCCGGTTAAAATGAGGGCAAATTCATGGAAAAGACCACTTACTTCGATAGAAGTCCCCCCTACACTTTAGATAAACATTGTCCTCAATGTTTAAGCATGTGGGAGTAAACTCCCCTACACTTAGGACATTGTGCACTTTGTTTAAATCTTGCTAAGGAAAGGAGAACTAAAGTGAATTCAATGTGAACATATAGAATATGAAATATTGAATCACAAGAGTTTAGGATAGAACCGGGAAGATGGGGAAACACGGTATCACGGTTCGTCAAAAGTCATCAAGATGCTGTCTGGAGCTTTAATCCCTGCACAACACAAGAAACAAGATAACAAACATATGCGGGGCTCCCCCTACACTTATTATGAAAGCAGTAAAGGATAGAACACGGGTTGCCTCCCGAGAAGCGCTTGTTTTTGTTCACCGAGTCATGAGCCTGACTCGACCCAATTTTAGTTCATGGGGAACGTGGTGAGGGATGGAATCATCTCCTGAGAGATGTCCTCACCAAAGTACAGCTTCAAACGCTGGCCATTCACCTTGAAATTGGGCCCATTCGGCTGAGAAAGCTCAATGGTCCCATATGGAAAGACTTTGACGACGGTGAATGGACCAGACCAGCGGCTCTTCAACTTGCCAGAGAAGATCTTCAACCGAGAGTTAAAAAGTAAGACTTGATCACCAACGTGGAACTCTCGGTTCTTGATTTTAGCATCGTGGATCATCTTCTTCTTCTCCTTGTAGATAAGCGAGTTCTCATAGGCTTCATTCCTCAGTTCATTTAGCTCGTTGAGTTGAACCTTGCAATGATCACCGGCTTTGACGATGTCGAAGTTAGCCCACTTCAAGGCCCAGTGCGCCTTATGTTCCAGCTCGATGGGTAGGTGGCAGGCTTTCCCGTACACAAGACGATAAGGTGTACAACCGATCAGGGTCTTGTAAGCAGTACGGAAAGCCCACAGAGCATCATCTAACTTATCCGCCCACGCGGCGCGATGCTCTCCCACAGTACGCTCCAAAATTCTCTTCAAGCCATGATTGGAAATTTCGGCTTGCCCATTGGTTTGGGGATGATAGGCGGTGGAAAGACGGTGATTGACACCATACTTTGCCATGACTCTTGCAAATTGATCGTTGCAAAAATGAGTCCCGCGGTCACTGATGATAGCACGAGGAACGCCAAATCGAGCGAAAAGCTGCTTCAAGAAGTTCACAACCACCCTCGCATCATTCGTAGGAAGAGCCTTAGCTTCAACCCATTTAGAGACGTAGTCGACAGCGACGAGGATGTACTTGTTCCCTTTGGATGATGGAAATGGCCCCATAAAGTCGATGCCCCATACATCAAAGATTTCACATTCCTGTATGAAATTTTGAGGAATCTCATCCTTATGTGTGATCTTGCCTTGACGTTGGCAAGCATCACAATGCTTAACCATTTCGTGAGCGTCACGATAAATGGTGGGCCAGTAGAATCCGGAATCAAACACTTTCTTAGCGGTGTAGTTGGGACCAAAGTGACCACCGGTGGGTCCTTTGTGGCAAGCTTGGAGGATGTCAAAAGCTGCCGGTCCGTCAACACATCGACGAATAATCAGATCAGCACACTGTTTGAATAGATAAGGGTCATCCCAAAAGTAAGTCTTAACATCATTCAAGAACCTCTTCTTTTGTTGGGATGTTAACCCTTGGATGAGAATACCACCCGCTAAGTAGTTTGCAATGTCTGCAAACCACGGGGTGCCATCAAGGTTGAGATTTATAGACATTAGAGTCTCCAGGGGGAAAGAGTCATTGATCTCTTTGTTCGGATGATCCCCCTGATATGGATCCTCAAGTCGACTCAGATGATCCGCGGCCAGGTTTTCGGCTCCCTTCTTGTCACGAATTTCAATGTTGAATTCTTGAAGGAGCAAAACCCAGCGAAGAAGTCTTGGCTTAGAATCGTTCTTAGTCATCAAGTACTTCAACGCGGAATGGTCCGTGTATACGATGGTGGTGGATAAAACAAGATAGGGGCGAAATTTCTCAAAAGCATAGACAACACCTAAAAGCTCTTTTTCGGTTGTCGTATAATGCAATTGGGCCCCTGTCATTGTTTTGCTAGCGTAGTGGATTGGTTGGAAGTGTTTATTCACTCTTTGGCCCAAAGTCGCACCAATAGCAAAGTCGCTAGCATCGCACATCAATTCAAAAGGCAGCTCCCAATTAGGGGTAACCAAGACCGGTGCCTTAGTTAGCTTATCCTTAAGAAGATTGAAGGCTTCGAGACACTCTTTAGAAAAGATAAAAGGAGTATCTTTTTCCAAGAGGTGGGTCATCGGGCGAGCGATTTTAGAGAAATCTTGAATGAATCGACGATAGAAGCCCGCATGACCCAGAAAACTTCTCACACCCTTCACGGTTGAAGGTGGAGGTAATTTGGCTATGACATCTACTTTAGCACGGTCGACTTCAAGACCGGATTTAGAGATTTTGTGTCCTAGCACAATGCCTTCTTTTACCATAAAATGGCATTTTTCCCAATTCAGAACAAGGCGAGTGTCTTCGCACCGCTTAAGCATACGTTCTAAATTGGCAAGGCAAGCAGAGAAGGAATCCCCGAAGACCGAGAAATCATCCATGAAGACTTCCATGGTTTGCTCAACCATGTCATGGAAGATAGCCAACATGCACCTTTGGAAAGTCCCGGGGGCATTGCATAAGCCAAAAGGCATTCGTTTGTAAGCAAATGTGCCATAGGGACAAGTGAATGTTGTCTTTTCTTGATCTTGGGGATCGATGGGTATTTGAAAATACCCCGAGAAACCATCAAGAAAGCAGTAATATTCATTACCAGCTAAACGTTCAAGCATTTGGTCCATAAAAGGTAGGGGAAAATGATCCTTTCTCGTGGCATCATTGAGTTTGCGGTAGTCTATACAAACTCTCCACCCTGTAACGAGACGGGTAGGAATTAACTCGTTGTTTGCATTGGGCACAACGGTGATTCCGCCTTTCTTAGGCACACAATGGACTGGACTAACCCATGGTGAATCCGAAATAGGGTAAATCATACCCGCATCAAGAAGTTTGATAACCTCTTTTTTGATGACTTCATGGATTTTAGGATTCACCCTTCGTTGACTTTGAATAGTGGGCTTAAAGTCGTCGTCCATGAGAATTTTATGTGTGCAAAAGTGAGGATCAATTCCGCGGATGTCGGAGATTTTCCAAGCGATAGCTCGTTTATGCTTCTTCAACACAGCGACAAGTCGGGCTTTTTCGTCTTCTTTCAGATCCTTTGCGATGATGACCGGTAGCTTGTCGTCGTCTTCCAGAAAAACGTACTCAAGATGAGGCGGTAGGTCCTTAAGCTCGAGAGTAGGGGGATCCTCAGTAGATGGTGAAACTAACGATGGATCATCATTAGTCACCTCTTTAGGAGTAGGAGGAGACAATTGGTCCTCATTGAGAAGTCTCTCAATAGTACGAATATCTTCATCCCAATTGGTGGACAAATTATCATACTTAATATCGAGAGGACCCAAGCTAGCTTCGAAGTCATCCAAGTCACTTTCTCGAAAAGGAGTCAATGCTGGAGCAATAGAGGCAACGGTCTCAACATTGGGTAGAGAAGAGAGAGTACTTTTGCAAGCATCATGAAAATGTTCTTCACAAGCCTCATCGAGAACATCAATAGCATTAACACTCTCATACGAATAAGGTTGCTTAGTAATCTTACCCATGTTGAAGACGATTTTATCGTCACCAACTCTCATGATTATTTCGCCTGCGGCTACATCAATAAGAGTGCGACCGGTCCTCAGAAATGGACGTCCAACGATTAATGGAACACGGGGATCCATCTCGTAGTCAACGACGACAAAATCCGCCGGGAAGGTGAATTTGTCGACGCCAACAAAGACATCTTCGGCTATCCCCACTGGATAAGCAACCGTACGGTTGGCTAATTCCAAAGTCATTTTGGTGGGGACTAGCTCGGGGAGAGATAATTGCTTCCAAACACTTAAAGGCATTAAGTTTATACTGGCACCTAGATCAGCTAGGGCCATGCAATTCTCTACTCCCGGGAAGTTGCAAGGAATCAAGAAGCGACCCGGATCACCAAGTTTGGTGGGCAATTGCCTTAAGAGCACTGCGGAGCAATTCTCATTAAGGTGGGTCTGAGCAATGTCAAGAAGCTTTTCCTTATCACTTAAAAGATCTTTAAACATCTTAGCATATTTGGGCATGTGAGCGAGAGCCTCGGCAAAGGAGATGTTAAAATTCAATTGTTTGAACATTTTAAGGAAGTTCGAAACCTGAATATCATCCTTGCTCTTTTGCTTCTCTTTCCTCAACCTTGAAGGATAAGGTATATTGGATGAAGAAGAAGGCTTTAAGGGAATAGGATCACTCACAACCACGGGTGGTGGGGAAATGGGGATAAAAGGTGAAGGAGGTGAAGAAAGTTGCTCTTTTTCCTTGTTCACAATCACGGGTGGAGGTGTAGGAAGCTCGGGTTCCATATAACCTTTTCCACTTCGAGTAGTGATTGCTTTCATCTCCCCCCTTGGATTCGCAACGGTATTACTCGTAAGAGTACCCGAAGAAGAGGGTTGATTACTTTGGATGAGCGAACCAATCATATCACGAAGGTGAAGAGCTTGATTATTGAAAGAGTTTTGCATGTTGGCATTAATATCATTGCTATGTTTGGCCATATCATTCCTTAGCTCGGCTCGAATATCGCTCCCTTGTTTTACCATGTCATTCTTCAAGTTGACAAATTGACTCTGAAGATTCGTCACCATCTCACGATTAGTCTTCATGAACGTCTCGACGTCTTGGTTTACGGCCATCGGTTGATTGAGAGGTGGAGCTTGAGAATTTCCTTGAGTTGGGTATGGGTTTCGTTGGGATTGATATTGATTTTGAGCACGAGGTTGGGATTGGTTGTTGCGGTTGTAGCTTTGTTGTTGGTTTTGGTTTGCAGGAGGGAAACCAGGAGGAGCAAGATAATTGTTGGAACGATAACTTAGCAAGCCACGGTCTCCTTGAGGGCGAGCTTGATAGCCTCCCGTGGGATAAGTGCCGTAAGCTGCGTTAACGTTTTCAGAATAATTGCCTTGGGTAGAAGGACAATCATTATAAGAGTGAGGGCCACCACATGTGTCACAAGAAATAGCAACAGCTTTAGCTTGTTGAAAGTGGTTTGTGGCCATGGCCATGAAATTCTTGTTCATTTCAGCGAGCTGTCGAGAAATTTCAGACATTTCAGGATTGGAGGTAGTAGAAGAAACATTGACTCTCGAGTTAGATCTTGAGGATGCGGATGAATCCCAATTCTTATGGTGAGTAGTCATGTTTTCAATCAACTCTCGGCACTCCTCTGGTCTCCTTTTCATAAAAGTACCACCGGCGGCGGCATTGATCGTGTCACGATCACGAAAAGTGAGACCATTGTAGAAGGTGTCAATGAGAGTGACAGGGGAGCATATTGTGATTAGGACAGCGGTCGATCAAATCATTGTAACGTTCCCAAGCATCGAAAAGCGATTCATCATTCTCTTGCATAAATCCACTGATTTGGTTACGAAGGCTAGTGACCATGGATGGGGGAAAGTAGCGCGATAAAAAGCGTTGAGTCATGTCATTCCACGTATGAATAGAATTCTTAGGAAGACGGTCAAACCTTTTTTCGGCATGGTGAGAAAGCGAGTGTGGAAAAAGTTGAAGGCGAAGGTCATCCATAGAAACACCGGGGCACTTCATGCTTTGGGTAATGGTAATGAATTTGTCGAGGTGTTTGTTGGCATCATCATCCGGAATTCCACGAAATGGGTTCGTTTGCACTTGTTATATCATATGATGCTTCAACGAAAACTCCTGAGCCGTGACGTGCATTGGCGCAATCGGGCCTCCGCGTCCGTTCATGGTGGGTTGGTACAATTCCTCCATGGTTCGTAAATAAGGTAGAAGGACATTGTTGTTGTTGTTGTTGTTATTATTCAAATTGTTTTGAGGTGGGTGATTATTGTTGTTGTTAACACCAGCCATATCTAAATCTTCAAGAGTCTCGGGCTCAGAATAGTTGGAAGATCTAGTACGCATACACCTGCAGAAGAAAAATATACACAAGGAGAATATCTATATAATCTTTTTGGTGCAAAACCTTTGGAAAAGAATTGCTTTTAATGATTTTTTAAATGTTTTTGTATTTTTGAAGAGTTTTATATTTTTTATGGATTTTTGGAAATTTTTATAGCAAATGAAAATAACGTTCAAAGAACGGATCCCAAAAATCAATGCGTCTCTCACTAAAAACCGTTTATCTTAACGAAAAGAGCCGGCAGCGGCGCCATTTAATACTTGGTATTTGCGTCCAAAGTATAAAATTTTGTTGTCCCAAGTCTTTTCGAATTGAAAACCGGTCTTAAGTGCGACTCAATAGTCTTTTGGTGAATCAAGAGAATGGTTTGGTTTGTTTTAAACTATTTGCAAGTAATTAAAGTGTCGTTGAGTAAATGGAAGTTAAAAGATTAATATTAAAAATGACGAGTAAAAATAAATGAATGGAAAACTAAAAGGTAACAATGGGAAGGTACAAGCACACTAAATAAAACTAACACTTGGAAAATTTCTAAAAATAAGTACTAAAAGAAATTGAGATTGGAATATCGAGCAAGTACAAACAATCGGAATAGTCCCAAAAAGAATCCCGATCGGAATGTATTCCGATCGGTAAATCTGAATATGGTGGCTTGGTCGTGATCGGAATATTAAAGGGATTACAATCGGAATGTAAGCAGGACAATCACCGTCGGAATCTACAAGTGCACCCAATCGGAAAGCTAAATCAAGACAGCCAATCGGAAAGCACAATGAGGCCTTGATCGGAATAACAAGCAATGGACCAATCGGAAAGGCCAAACCCTAATCCGATTGGACCAATCGGAATGTGGAGTGTGGTGCTGTCGGAAAATCAAGACCAATCGGAAAGGGGTTTTAAACCCTTTCCTAAAATGGTGGAAATCGGTTAGATGGTACCCCCGGTCGGAAAAACTCAATCGGAAAGGGGCTTTACCACCCTTTCCGAAAATTGTGGGATTTTGGAAAGCAAGGAAATAAGCTAAGTTCAATAAGCTAACATCCAAAACTTATCAATCCGAATACTTAACCGAATCAAATAAGCACTTATCTCAACTTATTTAACTCGAAATTAAGCAACTTTTTAGATCAAACAATAAAAACATAAACTTTTGATAAAACTTTTTAAGAAGAAAAATAAGATAATCATAAAAATAAGCCAATAAGCACAAAAGTCTCAAAGCTTAATCAAATGAAAACTTATAAAATGATCAAGAGATTGACTTTTAAGCACGAAATCAATTAGAACAACACGAATCTTATGATATACGCACCAAAATCAATCTAAAATCAAAGAAAAGTAGAATGAGATTAAGGAATAAAAGCTTAAAATAGAACTTGATTAATAAAAATAAGCAATACAAAGTGTTTAATCTTTGAAAGATTAAAAGAAAAAGATGAACTAGTGAGAGAAAGTTTAAGACTTTCTCTCTCTAAAAACTAGAGAAAACTAAAAAGTGAAAATTAACTAAAAATCTAACCACTCTCCTAATGACTATTAGGAGGGTATTTATAGGGAAGGTGGAAGGAGTGCATGTGTTGCATCTTCTTTCTTGCTTTCTTCACGTTTTCTCGACTCGACTTTAAATTCTTCGTCTTTGTCGTCTCGGGATTTGAACTTGTCTTTTAATTTTCTTCTTCTATTAGACTTAAGTTCTTCGACTTCGTTAAACTTCCGTCTTTTGACTTTTTCTTCGATAAATCTTCAGAATAGGCCTTGGACTTCCGCTCTTTTTGCACTCTTGATCTTTTGACTTCGTCTTTTCCTGTTTTCTTCGATAAAAGCCCGTGAAAGCCCGTGTTTTCTTCCTTTTTCATATTTTGGTCCTAAAACACAATAAAAACACAAACCACGCATAATTCCGACTTTTACGACATAAATCACACGTTTTGGTCTTGTTATTATTGGAAATAAGTGGTAAAAGGATAAGTGTTTTCACACTTATTAGATACCAATCTCTAAAGAGACTTGTTTTTGTTTTTAAAACAAGTGTCTATACGTATTATAGAGACTGGTTTTAAAACCAGTCTTTTTAGGATTTGCTAAAGAGACATCCCCCTTTGGAGACCTTTTGCAAAACCAGTCTCTAAGGGCTTTTTTGACCAGTCTCTAAGGGCTTTTGTGTAGTAGTGTTTGATATTATGATATATTATTTAGACGTCATGGGGATGACTATATTTGCATTGGCTATTATGGGCGGTGTTTGACATTACTCTCCATCTCCTCAACAAAATATCTCGATCTCACCCACCAAATTTGGAAATCGTAACAAACACTTTCTTGGTTCCTCCGTCTTATTTTATTTGAATTTCAATACACCCAAAGCAAATACCAAATCCTCCTATTTATATATCAATCTCCTCCACCAAATCTCAAAATATAAATCTCCTCTGTCTCTTTTGTTTCCTCTCTCAAAACAAAAATCAAACCTGCTCCTATCTTGTTCACAAACCTGCTCCTATCTTTTGTTCACTAGCCACTACTTTTCTCCTATATATAAGATCTTTTTTTCACAAACGTGGCCCCCCTTTTCTTCCAATAGCAAACTTAACATAAATCTAATCTCATAAACACGCAGCCGTTATCTCTTTCTTTGTCCCAAAACCAAAACCGAAATCAAAGAATGTAGACCAACAACAACGAAGACACCGTAATCATGGTCAAGCAGCTCCGTCCAAATCGATGCCAAAGTCAAATATGGTGACCCCAAAGTCAAAGCTCACGTTGACCGTTTAATCGAAGACGAAATGCATTGCAGTTCTAAAAAGCCTTCTGATTTGTCCAGATAACCAATTGACCAGATAACCAATCAAGAAGTCAAGAACCAAGCTGCGTTTGTCTTCAAGATCATGCTTATGGTCTCGGGTAGGTTGTTGTGCAATGTCTTATTTTGGTTATGAGTCAGTGATTGAGGATGGTTGTTTAACTGAGATCTTTTTATTGGAGGGTATGTGAGTATTGAGTTTGTGTGTTTTGTTTGTTTGTTTGAGTTTGAGGCTTGTGTTGGTTTGTTTTGTTGGAGTCGAGTTGGTTTGTAAATTTGAGTCTTTTTGTGTTAGTTTGTATCTGGTTGGATGTATTCGAATCTTGTGGAGGTGTAAGGTTGAGAGTGTGGTGTTCGAGTCTCGTTTTTGAGTCTGAAAGTCTTGAGTAGAGTTTGGTTTGAGTCCAGGCGAGAGTCGAGCCAATCGAGTCTTGATAGTGTTGTCAAGTCAAGAATTTTCGAGTCTGTTTTCTGAGACTTGGTTGAGTCGAGTCTGTTTTGTGTCGAGTTTTCGCAATATGTCGAGGGTGGGTGTGGTGTTAGAGAATGAGTCGACAGTTCGAGAATGGGTTTGCCGAGAGTTCGAGTGTAGGTTTGTCGAGAGTTCGAGAATGGGTCGAGTCTTCAATACAAAACTTTGTTGATTTCAAAATGTGTCGAGTCTTGTGACTTCTTCGGATAAATGTTCTTCGGATAAATGTTCTTCGGATAAAAATCTCACAAAAACTACACTTCTTCTGAATAATACAACTTCTTCTGAATAATGCAACTTCTTTTGAATAATGTGATTTTTTCTGAATAATGCAACTTCTTCTGAATAATGTGACTAATTCGTAATATAGCACTTCTTCGGATAAAAGTAACGAATTCGGAATAAGAGGACTTTCTTCGGATAAATGAATAACCAGAGAATAATTTAATGAAATAATTTGGATAAGTCAAAGAAGACAATATTCGGATAAAATATTGATTCTTCGGTTATAATATGACTTCTTCGGATAAATTGTTCTTCTGAATAAATGACTTATTCTGAATAACTGACTTCTTCTAAATAAATGACTTTTGGATAACTGACTTCTTCTGAATAAATGACTTTTGGATAAAGCTATTGAAAATATCAGATTCAGAATAAATAGAATCTTTGGAATAAATGAAAGTTTCAGAATAACTTGTAATATCGGAATAAATAGAATCGTCGGATAAATCTATAAACCCTGTTCCGAAAATCACCCACTGTTAATCAAAAAATACCCCGAAAAATCACCCAATTAACTAAAATTTTTGCGATTTTTACCAAATCAATTAACCTAGATCCCTACTACATTTATGTAGTCGATTTGTCTATAAATTTAAACAACAAAAACGCAAAAAATTTCAAGATTTGAGCTCGATTAAATCAAAACCCACCAAAATCAATCAAAACAAACACAAGAACAATCAATCAACCATAGCTCTTAATACCAATTGTAGGTCCATGTTTTCTTAGGATTGTACAAGTGTTGTTAAGATCTAGAAAGTGGGGGGGAGATGAAGAACTAGAGAGATGAAGTTAGATATAGAAAGGAGAGGATTAGAGAAAGAAAGATGGATTGATGAAATGTGAATAAACAAGTAATGACCAACCCCTCCTAACATGCTAGGAGGGGGTATATATAGCCCACCCTACATGTGGGCTTGATGGGCTATATTGTTTACATATTGGACCACGAGCCCATACTACGTATATATAGTTGGAGTGACCGATCCTTTCTAAATACGTAAAAACGTATTTCCAACAATTTGTCTATAAACTTAAGCAAAAAAAACACAAAAATTTTCAAGATTTGTGCTTGATTAAATCAAAACTCACCAAAATCAATCAAAAGAAACACAAGAACAAACCAATCAACCATTCCTCTTGATACCAATTATAGGTTCACGAAATCGTTGGATATTCTTTGTGTTTGATTGATCTAATTAGATAGAAGGAGTTGAAGAACAAGAGAGAGAAAGTAGAGAGAGAAAGGAAAGAGAGGGTGGAGAAAACAAGAATATTAGATTAAGAGTGAGAATGGTGAATCAACAACCCCTCCTAACATGCTAGGAGGGGGTATATATAGCCCACCCTACATGTGGGCTTTATGGGTTATATGATTACATAACTAGATCACGAGCCCATACTACGTATATATCATTGGAGTGACCGATCCTTCATAAATACGTAAAAACGTATTTCCAACAAAATGTTTTAAAGGCGCGATTGGTTGCTGAACATAATTTGTATAATAACCACTATTTAGAGAGTATATGCCACTATATAACTTCATATAAGATCAGTTGGTATTCTGACTCACCTTTTTCCTTGGCTTTCTGCAGGCTTTAGACACCAATCAACTACACGAGTAAAAATAACGACTACATGGGATTAGGATGCAACGAAGGAAGATACTACCATCGCTGTGTCGTCTTAGAGGTAAACATAACTATTCTTTCAAACTCATTTTACATACTGGTGTAAGGGTGAGAAACATAAACATATTGTCGATCTATGGTTTGTTAATGAGTACATAATTAATGTGAAACATGTTTTTATCGTAAGGTTCTACCTCCGAGTACGCAATTGATCTTGAGACCCTGTCTTAAATGTGCTCAAACCAGTTTTTTTCTGTTTGTAACTAAATTTATTCTTGAGACCCCCTTTGGTAACTCAGGCTACTATAGAGGCTGTAGTTGCTCCTATTAGTAATAAAAACTTCTGCTAGAATCAAGCAACCACTTCATATAAACCAAGTCAACTTCTGTCTGACATCTACTTTTGCATTATGTCAGTTTTTTTAATTCAGATGGTAAGTTTTCTAAAAAACTATCTTTTCATAAACATATTGGAATTATGAATGCAAAAGAGGTGTTTGGCTACTGTTAAAGAATGACCCAAACACTCAAATTGCAACGCTTCTTTGGCAAGTAGATGTAGCAATTGTTTCTCAATGTGTTTGATGTTTTTTAATGATTATTCATGCTGCTAAGATAAAGTCAACCCCTGTAGGGACATATCTTACATCCGGTCTTAATTACTTTTACCTAAAACGGTATGATGATCTTGCTGCTATTTCTGATAGACCAAACAAGCTTCTTATGCGGGTATGATTAGTGCTTTTCCTTAGTTATGAACAACATAAGATATTTTTATGTTAGACTTTGCTATTTATTTACCGTTTTGTATATGTAACTTAACTTTTGGTTGCTGTACTTAGAAATTAAAAGATGTTGAGATAAAAAACCTTAGGCAGAAGCAAAACCGATGGCAAGTTTTTATCGTACACAAGCGCTTCCAAAACAACATAAAAAAGTAACAAAAAAAAAAATCCATGGCAAACACTTTAATGAATGGAAACACTTTCTAACACTCTCTATAAAAAATTCAGATAGCAAACACTTTCTAACACTCTCCTATTTGTGGATTGTAAGATTTATGGAGTGGAACTACAAGTTATGCTCGAATTTTTGATTACTTGGGGAATATAGATTACTGAGGTGTTTGGGTTAACTTATTTTATTGGTTTATTTGGCGCATTTTTATTTGGGGAAGTTCATGCCTCACTTTTTTTTCTGAGGTTATTAGGCTGACTGTTTTTACTTATGATGTAAAAATGCAATTACACAATCCAAAATGCTTCTGATATATGCTTATTTCTAGGTAAAATGAAACAAAAGGGTGTTTGGGTTATCACAAACGTCTCATATGAAGCATACATGCTTTGTAGGCGACTAGAAGGGCTTCATTGATTTGTCTCAAGGATTCAATGACACTTTTCATACAGTCTAAGAGGTTAAAAGCATTTAAGTGGTTATTGTCTAGCACGAGATCCGGTATGTGTGATCAGACTCTGTTAAATATGTGGCAGTCGTGACACAATTAGTATATGTGGTTATTGTCTAGCACGGGATCACGTTGTCTAAAGCGTAACAAAAAGGTATGATCATAATATCATTACCAAATACTTAAAAATGAAAAGTACAAGAAGAGGTTATAGTGGTCAGATCACATTCCATTAGATGTTTGGTTACATCATGATTGTGCACTAATATCCCAATTTATTTTGCATTGTTTTTTGTGTTATCATAGTTTAATGCGTTGTTTATCTATAGTTGCAGTTTTCTCATCATGTCCATCATTTGGTGTTGTGTTACTTGTCAGCAACAACACGGGCAGGGGCCTCCCGAGCTGAAATTTCAATCTAAGGTAATCACATGTTGAGACAAGCAACGAACTTTAGTAATTTTAGCCAGTCTTAGTTGAGTTCTGAGAATAACTGTTAACTTTTGGTACGATCGTCAACGATAATAACTTAATGACTGGAATTTGATGGCTGTTGTGCAGGTCAACGAGCTTAAAGCTGCTCTTGGACCGGGTACTGTACGTAACCCATTTTACTGGACTGAATCATGCTTGACAAGATATTTAGGAGCCCTGAAGTGGAATGTAGACAGAGCAAAAAAGATGTTGGAAGAAACACTTGCGTGGAAATCAACGTATAAGCCGAAAGAAATTCGTTAGGTTAGTGATTGATGTTCGATTCATGAGTCCATGTTAATGTTTCGGAAAAAAATTAGGAAAGTAGATGTGCCAATTTTGACATGCTTGCTTAGAAATGGTCAACTCGAGTTGGGTATTATCTAAATACTTATATAATTCAAAAAATAGCGTTTTCCGGATGACCCAACCGACAATAGTTTGTTTTTACATGTTACCAATTAGCATGAAAAAAAATTGGTACTGATTTGCATTCCCGTTATGTTATTTGGTGAGCTTCTATAATCATTGTACCTAAATATGCAGAAATGGAGATTGCTTTTTTTATAGTATCTTCTTACGCTTAACTGTTACTAAAATCTAAAACTCAATGATAGTATTTCCATCAGTTTTGTGTGTAGCAGTTGTACACTTGATATATGATAAATAGCTCGACGAATATTTACGCAAACGAAAAACATGTAACGGTCAATCAAGAATACTGATTGTTGATTTTTTTTCTTGAAGTTGTACCTGCTGCAGGCAAGAACCTATTCCACGCTAGAACCAGCTGCACGCTAGAACCTGTTGTACGCAAGGACCTGCTGCACGCAAGGACCTGTTGCGCGCAAGGACCTGATGCACACAAGGACATGCTGCACGTTAGGACCTGCTGCACGCTAGGACCTGCTGCACGTTAGAAACGGTTGCACGCAAGAACCTGCTTTTGGCTTTGGTCTTCATACTCAAGCAAGTTAACATGTGTTTGGCAACCAGATTCTGCTGCAGATTACACAAAGGGAGAGGTAAAGAAGACAGTGTTATAATGAATTTGTACTAAATACTTTTGAGTATTTGCATTATTAATGATTTGTTGCAATATTTTTTTTGATGATTCATTCTGTTTTGCAGGCTTGGCGTATAATCAGTAGTATAAAGACTAAGGTGAAACGCTTTTGTTTAACGGGCCAGTCTAACATTATTTCATTACCGGTAAGTATTTTTGGTAGATTACATATGAAATCAAAACTTTGATGTCTTTAAAGGTAAACTAACTAGACTTTAGGAATAATTAAATGGTGGTCCTAAAAGTTCATGTTTTATTTAATCAGCTAATGTTTCATATAATATTAGATCATTAAAGCGTCAACAACCTATTAGTCATTGTAGGAAGCTATTACAATGTTAAACCAAGACTGAGCAAATACATACATGGCCTTCTAGCGACCGGGTGCTTGGTTAGACATAAAACATAATATGAAAACGTTATTACTTAATGACCTTATTAGTTCGCAGCTTTGTAAATGCATAACAACACATTACTACTGAATGCAGATTTCGCCCAACTGCCACCAATGGTGTAGGAAGTTCAGTGCCAGTTAGTAGCGTACAATTTCATGAAGGGGACACAAAACAAAAATATTATGCATTAGCAAAGAATAGAGGTAAAACTCTTTTAGGGAGAATGTAGCCAAAATTTATGTTGCCATGTATTGAAATCGTAATTTATAGCATGAGAGTTTTCAAGGCTTACAACGTAAGTTTTTGATTTGCATAGTACTTCCATTGCAAACAACCCAACAACCCAACAACTCACAAAAGCACCACGGAGAGTGTAAAACCCGCACGCTTTTACCACGAATAGTACCCACGAATAGTACCCTTTAGACGCGTCCAGTTGTAAAACCCGCATGCTTTTACCACGAATAGTACCCTTTAGATCGTACGTACAAGACTAGAACTTTCCTTTTATAGCATGTTTACGTTCACGTATAAGAATTTTAATTCTTACGTACGTGTTAGAACACGATAAGTATTTATTACGTATGAACACACGATAATTATTCAAATAATAATTATAATCACGAACATGCGATCATGAAGTCATGAACGTAATTTAATCACGAGCTAATATTATTTACGTATATATATTTATTACGAACAAGAATAAATATATTAAGTCACGATCAATAATTAATTAGAACACGTAAAACACGAACACGATAAAACACGAGAACACACTATAATATTTAGACTCGAGAAAAGTACGGGTTACCCCATGTGGGGCCCCCTACCCGCGGCATACACAAGAAAGCATGGGCTTAGCCCATGCAAATTTAACTAATTAGGAAAAAGGGGTAAAACATGTTCATTATTCACAAAATATTGAAAATAGGAAAAACCCTAGTTCTTCCTTTGGTTCCTCTTTGGCCGCCGGTTATACATCATCTCAAGGGGTGTTCGGGTTGATTTTGATCTTGGATATTTTGCAAGGATTCGCGTGTGTTTGATACAAGCGTTTTCATTGGGTTCGGATTTAAGTTCTCGGTATCTCCTCGAATCGATCACGGCTCTAAGTGGAATGATTTTTTCTTGGTTAATAAAAAGGTGTTGGTTTGTTTATCTATTTTAAACTATGACAAATAAGTAAGTGTCGAAGAGTAAAATTAAAGCTTTTAAAAGATTAAACGAGATTGACAAGTTAAAACTGAATGCTTGAAAACGTAAAGAAAAGATTAGACGAATACTTTGAAAACCTAATTGAATTAATACTTAAAAAACTTGTTCTATCAGAATATGGAAAATTATTTCTATCGGAATGCATTAAAGTCAAAAGCATCGGAATGTAACAAAAACGATCCATCGGAATGTCGAGGTAAAGTCCATCGGAATGTCCATGATAGTCACCATCGGAATACTCAAAAACAAAACTGTCGTAATATGGTCTATCGAAATGCAGTTCTATCGGAATGTTCTAGATCGGAAAGTCTGATCGGAATATCGTAAACACTTCTGTCGCAATGACTGACTATCGGAAAGTTGTAAACTAAAAATGGCCAGAGTTTCGACTTAAAAAGGACCTTAATCCCGTCGGAATGTACGATCGCAATATGCGATCGCAATCCCAGATCGGAATAAGGGGGAATTACCAACCTATCGCAAAGTAGAACCCACACCTGGGTTATTGCGATACAAATCAGAAAACCGTCGGAATAAGTATAAACCCTTAGATTGCGATGGGAGCAATGTTGTTCCGAAATTGGTGGTAACTTAAAAACTCAGTAAGCAAAATCAATAAGCTAACTAATCCAAAACTTAAACGACTCAAAAAGCTTAAATTTGACACTTTTGAAAACGTTAAATCATAAACTTTATAAATGGAACTTTTGAATGACTAAAACATTGATGAAATCCGAAAACCAATAAGCTAAAACAAGCAATAAGCCAATAAGCATAGAAGGCCTATAACTTATACGTGTGAAAGCTTAAAAAGAAACAAGAAAGATTAAACTTTTATCACGAACTCATCCACAAATCCAAACCGTATGAAATGAGACAATCGGATCAAGGATTTAGGTAAACTAAGAAAAGTAGAAGAAGATTAAAGAACTTAAAAGATTAACTTGAATAAGATTAATGAAATCCAAAGTACAAAGATTAAAGAAAGCTTAAATTTAAAAGATGAAAACAAAGAAAAAGTTTAGCGAGAGAAAGTTTGGAACTTTCTCTCTCTAAAACTAGAAAAATGAAAAACTAAAGAACTAACTAAGTCCTCTAAAATTGTGAAGTGGGATCTTTATATAGGCGTGTGATATGGGCTTGTGTATGGGCTTTGGTATCGGGCTTCTTTTCTTCTTTCTTCTTTAGTCTTTACGTTTCTTTAAATGAACGTTTCCGACTTTGGATTTTGAGAAGTGTCGGTGACTAATTCCAACTCGTCTTATAATCTTTTGTTTAATAGACTCGAGTTCTTCGACATATATGAATCTTCCATCTTTGGCTCTATTCTTCGATAAATCTTCAAATAGGCACAATGACTTCAAATCTTTTGCATCTCTTGGACAATAGACTTCGTCTTGAGTCTTTTTCTTCGATAAAACCCGTGCAATCCCATGTTTCTTCAATATTCATCCGGTTGACTCTAAAAACACAATAAACACAAAAACCACGCATAATTCCAAACAAATGATATTAAATACATGTTTTGGTGTCGTTTTAGCCAGAATTAAGTGGAAAAAGGATGGTTGTTTACACACCTATCAAATCCCCTACACTTAACCATTGCCATGCCCTCATGCAATGCTTAGTGATAAAGCAATTCTACACTCTTCTCATAATTAATCAACTTTGGCCTTATTAAAATACTACTAAACAAAAATTAAAGTACTAAAAGAAATTAAAACTTTAAAGGAAACAAAAGGATAGAAAATAGCTATGTGGAAATAACTTGCAAAGGGATCTAAGACTTACATTAGGGCTTCGGTGCTGCGACGATTCATCACCCTCAAGTTTCACGTTCCCCAAACTAAGCTTAAAAACGAGATCATTGTTATTATAAGTTAGCAAATCAAACACTTACTCACATAACTTAATTATATGCTTAAACTCCCTTATTCCTAGGTGTATCTCTTATATTTTATCTTTGTCTTAGAATGATCATGAAGATGCATTTTTGGACTTATTTCGATAGTTATTTAGGCTGAAAGCAAAGTAGGACGATTTGATCAATAGTTAGCTAAAGGACAAAATCTCTTAAAACTGCTTCTCGGGATATCAAAAAGTTCATATCTTGGCATAACTCGGTTCACGATTTGAGACCTTTCTCGGGCCGATATTTGGCATGTACTTCATACTTCATATCTTGAGAGACGTTCTTGAGATAATGGTCTTCTCTTCGTTATAGAGTTTCTTCATTTGGAGACTTTTGAGGGGTACTCCAACTTTGTTGACCACGACTTCATGATTATTTCTTCAATCTCTAATTGGGATTTTGAGATACAACGATCCGCCTCCTTTTCGGACTTGGATCTATTTATCCTCATACCTTGTTAGGGTCTTTTCGGATAGACTTCTCCATGATCTTTATAGGAGTTAATTGCTTTTCGTCGTGAGTCTTGATCCTTCATATTGATTTTTGGGAATAATGCTTTTCACATCACTTTGGATCTTCAGGAATAAAATTGAATCCTCATGCCTTGTTAAGGCCTTTTCGGACTCGCCAATCTTCGCGCCCCGCTTCATAAGTTATTCCTTGGCTATGAACTCTTATCATTAGCGAGCAACTTTTAAACGATCTTGGGCTAGAAGCTAAGTAACTTCTCAAATCGTACGACCTTACTTATTGCAGATAAATTATTAGCAAGTGATGGGAGAATAGGCAGATAATTACACCAAGTGAGCTTGCGCAAGAATACCGACTTATAATTGACTTTATCATTTCTCGTTCTCCACAATTTAAAATCTCAAGTAATGAGACTCGTGGATGCTTAGCCTAATAAACCAATTAAGGTCTACATGGTTAAGGATACTAGCTAGAATAAACTTGAATAAGTCTATTCGGGTTGAGTCAAAATAATCGCAACGGGCCTAATATGTCAAAGACTTCTAAACTAGCTACGCCACTTTATTAATAATTTTGACTTTATTGCGGGATATATACATATGAAAACAACGATAAAAATTTAAAAATTACGACTAAATGGTCAAAGTTAATTAAAAATTTGAAAAATGTTGAAAAAGATGATTTTCTGGTTAAATGAAGGTATTTTCATGGAAAAGTCCACTTAAAACTTCAAAAGTCCACTTAAAACTTCGATGGAAGTCCCCCTACACTTAAGATAAACATTGTCCTCAATGTTTAAGCATGTGGGAAAAATCTCCCCTACACTTATGACATTGTGCACGTTGGTTAACTCAAGTTAAGGAAGAGACGACTAAAGTGATCAATTTCAAATGTGAGTATGAAGAAAATTGAATCATGATAGTTGAGAGATAGAACCGGATTTTGGATAACACGGGAGCACGGTTCTTCAAAGATTCCAAGAGTGCACTTATCCCTGTAATCACATCACCACACAAATACAAAAACCTATATAGGTCCCCCTACACTTAGGAGGTTAAAACAGAAAAGGATAGATACTCGGGTTGCCTCACGAGGAGTACTTGTTTTTGATAACCGAGTCACGAGCCTGACTCGACCCAAAATTAGTTCATGGGGAACGTGGTGAGGGATGGAATCATCTCCTGAGAGATGTCGTCACCAAAGTACAACTTCACTCGTTGGCCATTCACCTTAAAATTTGGTCCATTAGGTTGAGAAAGCTCGAGAGTACCATATGGAAAAATTTGGGCAATGGTGAATGGGCCGGACCAACGAGATTTCAGCTTGCCCGAAAAGATTTTCAACCGAGAGTTAAAGAGTAAAACTTTGTCTCCAACTTGGAACTCTCGGTTCTTAACCTTAGAGTCGTGAATGAGCTTAGTCTTTTCCTTATAGATCAAAGAATTTTCATAAGCCTCATTACGGAGTTCATTCAGCTCATTGAGTTGGATCTTGCGTAGGTCACCGGCTTTGTTGATATCAAAATTAGCCCACTTCAAGGCCCAGTAAGCCTTGTGCTCCAACTCAATGGGGAGGTGGCATGTTTTCCCGTACATGAGACGATATGGTGTACAACCAATCGGAGTCTTGTATGCGGTACGAAAAGCCCACAAAGCATCATCAAGTTTATCTGCCCATGAGGCACGATGCTCTCCCACGGTTCTTTCGAGAATTCGCTTTAATCCTCGGTTAGAGATTTCAGCTTGGCCATTAGTTTGTGGGTGGTAGGCGGTGGAAAGACGATGATTTACACCGTACTTAGTCATGACTCTAGCAAATTGGTCATTGCAAAAATGAGTCCCGCGATCACTAATAATGGCGCGAGGCACACCGAATCTAGCGAATAGCGATTTCAAAAAGTTACAAACCACCCTTGCGTCATTAGTAGGTAAAGCTTTGAGCTTCAACCCACTTTGAAACGTAGTCAACAGCTACAAGGATGTATTTGTTTCCTTTAGAGGAAGGGAATGGCCCCATAAAGTCGATACCCCAAACATCAAAGATTTCACATTCTTGAATGAAATTCTGAGGCATCTCGTCTTTATGTGTGATATTGCCTTGTTTTTGGCAAGCATCACAATGTTTAACCATCTCGTGAGCATCACGGTAAATGGTGGGCCAATAAAATCCCGATTCAAACACTTTTTTGGCGGTGTAGTTGGGACCAAAGTGACCACCGGTGGGTCCTTTGTGACAAGCGTAAAGGATTTCTAAAGCTGCCGGTCCATCAACACATCGGCGAATAATCAAGTCAGCACATTGCTTGAATAGATACGGGTCATCCCAAAAGTAAGTCTTAATGTCGTTAAAGAACTTCTTTTTCTGGGATGGTAACCCGTCAACGAGAATTCCACCTGCCAAGTAATTTGCAATGTCCGCAAACCACGGGTTTCATCAGCAGTCGAGTTGATAGACATTAAGGTCTCCAAGGGAAAAGAATCATTGATTTCTTTGTTCGGATGATCCCCTTGGTACGGACCCTCAAGTCTACTGAGATGATCCGCGGCTAGGTTTTCAGCTCCTTTTTTATCGCGAATTTCGATTTTAAATTCTTGGAGTAGCAAAACCCAGCGAAGAAGTCTTGGTTTGGAATCTTGCTTAGTCAACAAGTACTTCAACGCGGAATGATCGGTGTAAACGATTGTGGTGGAAAGGACAAGATAGGGGCGGAATTTTTCAAAGGCATAGACAACAGCTAAATGCTCTTTTTCGGTTGTCGTGTAATGCAATTGAGCCCCAGCCATTGTCTTGCTAGCGTAATGGATTGGTTGGAAGTGTTTGTTCAGTCTTTGGCCCAAAAACGCTCCAATAGCAAAGTCACTAGCATCGCACATCAACTCGAAAGGCAGCTCCCAATTAGGGGTAACCAAGACGGGTGCCTTAGTAAGCTTATCCTTAAGCAAGTTGAAGGCTTCAAGACACTCTTTGGAAAAGATAAAAGGAGTATCTTTTTCCAAGAGGTGGGTCATCGGGCGAGCGATTTGAGAAAAATCTTTGATGAATCGACGGTAAAAGCCCGCATGACCAAGGAAACTTCTCACACCCTTCACGGTTGAAGGTGGAGGCAACTTAGCGATAACATCGACTTTAGCACGGTCTACTTCAAGACCGGCTTTGGAGATCTTGTGTCCTAGCACGATGCCCTCTTTTACCATGAAATGGCATATTTCCCAATTAAGAACAAGGCGAGTGTCTTCACACCGCTTAAGCATACGTTCTAAATTGGCAAGGCAAGCAGAGAAAGAATCGCCATAAACCGAGAAATCATCCATGAATACTTCAATAGTGTCTTCCACCATGTCATGGAAGATAGCCATCATACACCTTCGGAACGTCCCAGGAGCATTACATAAACCAAAAGGCATGCGTTTGTAAGCAAATGTTCCATAGGGACAAGTGAATGTGGTCTTTTCTTGGTCCTTGGGATCGATGGGAATTTGAAAATACCCGGAGAAACCGTCTAAAAAGCAGTAATAGTCATTACTAGCTAGACGCTCGAGCATTTGATCCATGAAGGGAAGAGGAAAGTGATCTTTTCTCGTGGCATCATTGAGCTTGCGATAATCAATACAAACTCTCCACCCAGTAACGAGACGAGTGGGAATCAACTCGTTGTGTTCATTGGAAACAACGGTTATTCCGCCCTTCTTGGGCACACAATGGACGGGACTTACCCACGGCGAATCCGAAATAGGGTAAATCAAGCCGGCATCTAGAAGTTTGATAACCTCTTGTTTGATGACGTCATGAATTCGAGGATTAACCCTTCTTTGGCTTTGGATTGCGGGTTTAAAGTCATCTTCCATGAGAATCTTGTGAGTACAAAACGTCGGATCAATTCCGCTGATATCGGAAATTTTCCAAGCAATTGCCTTCTTATGATCTTTAAGCACGGCGATGAGGCGAGATTTTTCTTCTTCTTTCAAGTCCTTCGCGATGATGACAGGAGACTTCTTGTTTTCTTCAAGGAACACGTACTCGAGATGGGGCGGCAACTCCTTAAGTTCTAAATCTGGAGGATTTTCGATGGGAGGCGTTTTCAAAGTCGGAGCATCGATAGCAATAACCGTGGGAGATGGTGGAGAAAGATTGTCTTCTTTGAGAAGGTTTTCAAAGAAATGCATGTCTTCATCCCAATCGGTGGGAGAATCGTCATTTTCTAAGTTCACATCTCCCATGGTGGCTTCAAGATCTTTCCAAAAGAAATCACTTTCTCCAAAAAGAGACAGTGATGAATCAATAGAGGAAACGGTCTCAACATTGGGAAGAGAGGTAGGAATATTTTTACAAGAATCAATAAAGTGTTCTTCACAAGCCTCATCCAGAACGTCAATAATATTAACACTCCCGTATGAATAAGGTTGTTTAGACAACTTTCCCATGTTGAAGACGATTTTATCGTCGCCCACTCTCATGATAAGCTCACCGGCTTCAACATCGATGAGAGTGCGACCGGTCCTCAAGAATGGACGACCAACGATCAGTGGCACACGAGGGTCTATGTCGTAGTCAACGACAACGAAATCGGCAGGAAAAGTGAATTTGTCGACTCCTACAAAGACGTCTTCGGCTATCCCCACTAGATAAGCAACCATACGATTGGCTAATTACAAAGTCATTTTGGTGGGGACTAGCTCAGGGAGAGATAATTGCTTCCAAACGCTTAGAGGCATTAAATTAATACTGGCACCTAGATCGGATAGGGCCATGCAATTCTCTACTCCCGGGAAGTTACAAGGGATTAAGAAACGACCCGGATCACCAAGCTTGGTTGGCAATTTCCTTAAGAGTACTGCAGAGCAATTCTCATTAAGTTGGGTGTTAGCAATATCAAGAAGCTTCTCCTTGTCGCTAAGAAGATCTTTGAACTTTTTCGCGTACTTAGGCATGTGAGCGAGAGCCTCAGTGAAGGAGATGTTGAAATTCAATTGTTTGAACATTTATAGAAAGTTCGAAACCTGAATATCGTCCTTGCTTTTGAGGTTCTCTTTCCTCAACCTTGAGGTATAAGGTATATCGGAAGAAGAGGAAGGCTTTGGGATCGAAGGATCACTCACATCCTTGGGTAGAGGAGGGGTATCAGTAAGAGGTGGAGAAATTGAGGAAGTAGAAGGATGAGGAATAGGAGCAGGGGACTCGTTTTCCTTAGTCATAATCACCGGTGGAGGTATAGGAAGCTCGGGTTCCTTAGTACCTTTGCCACTGCGAGTGGTGATTGCTTTCATCTCCCCTCTTGGATTCGCAACGGTGTTACTCAGAAGAGTACCTGAAGAAGAGGTTTGATTACCTTGGAAGAAACTAGCCATCATGTTCTTTAAGTCATTCGTTTGACTATCCAAAGTGTTTCTCATATCAGCTCTCTGATCGTTCCCTTGTTTCACCAGGTCTGCTTTCAAGTTGCGCACTTCCTGTTGGAGATTGTCCACGATCACATCATTAGTCCTCATGTAGGTTCCAATGTCTTGGTGTAATGCAGTAGGTTGGATGGAAGGAGCATTGTATGCGGGTGGTTGATAAGCAGGTTGCTGGTAAACTTGGTTGTTTCTTTGAGGTGGATTTTGTTGTTTGTGAGGTGGTATGTATGGTCCACGAGATTGTTGTTGTTGTTGAAGAGGGCGGTTGAGGTTTTGTTGTTGGTTTGGGTTGTTAGGAGTAAAACCGGGTGGTGAGAGATAGTTGTTGGAGCGGTAGCTAAGCAGGTTACGGTCACCTTGAGGACGAGCTTGATAAGCGGGTTGAGGATAGGTACCGTATGCTGCATTCACATTCTCAGAAGGGTAGTCTTGGGTGGCGGTACAAGTGGTGTAAGAGTGAGGACCCCCGCATATTTCACATGGTTGGCTAACAGCATTGACTTGAGTGTTTTTAGCATTGATGTTGTTGGTGTTGCTGGCGGTTTGGGTAGCAAGCGATTCAAGAAGCGCAGTGATTTTGTCAATTCACTTGTCGCTGTCACTAGTACTAGCACTAACGACATTGGTCCGAACACTCTTGGTTTGCACACGAGACTTATTCTCAATGACATCCCAAGCAGCATTGGAAGTCTTAGCCAAAAGATTACCCCCCGAGGCACTGTTTAGTGAATCTTGGTCATTCATGCTTAAACCATTATAAAAAGTGTTAATTTGGTGCACTTTGGTAAAACCCATGTTGTGGGCATTTTCTTAAAAGATCTTTGAAACGATCCCAAGATTCACTAAAAGACTCATCGTACTTTTGTTCAAAATTAATGATTTCATTCCGCAAAGCGGTAGTACGAGAGGGTGGGAAAAAGTAGTTGATAAACTTGGTCTCCAAATCCGTCCACGTAAGAATACTCTATGGCGGTTCCTTAGCAAGCCAATGCCGGGCTTGTCCCTCTAAATAAAATGGAAAAGTTGTAAACGGATTACCTCTTGTGGAACACCATTGAATTTGACCGTATTAGTGAGTTGCAAGAATCTCTTGATGTGGTCATGTGGATCATCAATGGTACGCCCCAAGAATGGTTGAGCAGAGACCATCTGGATAAAGCCGGATTTGAGCTCAAAGTTGTTGGCTGCAAACGCGGGTATGACAATTGGATCATTGTTGCCCTCTACATGTGCTTGCAGAAGTTCAATCATCGGGCGATTGTCTGGTAGAGGCTCATTGTTGTTGTTATTATTTTTGTTGAATGGTGGGTTGTTGTTGTTATTATTATTGTTTTGAGGTGGGTTATTGTTGTTGTTTTGTACACCGGCCATGTCTAAGTCTTCGAGAGGCTCGGGCTCTTGATAAGACGTTGATCGTGTACGCACGCACCTGCAAAAGAACTAACAAGGCAAAAACAAAGCAAAAATATTTTTGGTTTTTATGTTTTTTAATTTTTAGGATTTTTGAAAATTTTATATTTTTTTTTGTGTTTTTAAAATTTTTTTATGAAAAAGTAACGTTCACGTGGAACGGATCCCAAAATCCAAGTTCTCACAAAAAACTGTTGATCTTAACGAGAAGAGCCGGGAGCGGCGCCATTTGATACAAGCGTTTTCATTGGGTTCGGATTTAAGTTCTCGGTATCTCCTCGAATTGATCACGGCTCTAAGTGGAATGATTTGTTCTTGGTTAATAAAAAGGTGTTGGTTTGTTTATCTATTTTAAACTATGACAAATAAGTAAGTGTCGAAGAGTAAAATTAAAGCTTTTAAAAGATTAAACGAGATTGACAAGTTAAAACTGAATGCTTGAAAACGTAAAGAAAAGATTAGACGAATACTTTGAAAACCTAATTGAATTAATACTTAAAAAACTTGTTCTATCGGAATATGAAAAATTATTTCTATCGGAATGCATTAAAGTCAAAAGCATCAGAATGTAACAAAAACGATCCATCGGAATGTCGAGGTAAAGTCCATCGGAATGTCCATGATAGTCACCATCGGAATACTCAAAAACAAAACTGTCGGAATATGGTCTATAGAAATGCAGTTCTATCGGAATGTTCTAGATCGGAAAGTCTGATCGGAATATCGTAAACACTTTTGTCGCAATGACTGACTATCGGAAAGTTGTAAACTAAAAATGGCCAGAGTTTCGACTTAAAAAGGACCTTAATCCCGTCGGAATGTATGATCGCAATATGCAATCGCAATCCCAGATCAGAATAAGGGGGAATTACAAACCTATCGCAAAGTAGAACCCACACCTGGGTTATTGCGATACAAATCCGAAAACCGTCGGAATAAGTATAAACCCTTGGATTCCGATGGGAGCAATGATGTTCCGAAATTGGTGGTAACTTAAAAACTCAGTAAGCAAAATCAATAAGATAACTAATCCAAAACTTAAACGACTCAAAAAGCTTAAATTTGACACTTTTGAAAGCGTTAAATCATAAACTTTATAAATGGAACTTTTGAATGACTAAAACATTGATGAAATCCGAAAACCAATAAGCTAAAACAAGCAATAAGACAATAAGCATAGAAGGCCTATAACTTATACGTGTGAAAGCTTAAAAAGAAACAAGAAAGATTAAACTTTTATCACGAACTCATCCACAAATTCAAACCGTATGAAATGAGACAATCGGATCAAGGATTTAGGTAAACTAAGAAAAGTAGAAGAAGATTAAAGAACTTAAAAGCTTAACTTGAATAAGATTAATGAAATCCAAAGTACAAAGATTAAAGAAAGCCTAAATTTAAAAGATGAAAACAAAGAAAAAGTTTAGCGAGAGAAAGTTTGGAACTTTCTCTCTCTAAAACTAGAAAAATGAAAAACTAAAGAACTAACTAAGTCCTCTAAAATTGTGATGTGGGATCTTTATATAGGCGTGTGATATGGGCTTGTGTATGGGCTTTGGTATCGGGCTTCTTTTCTTCTTTCTTCTTTAGTCTTTACGTTTCTTTAAATGAACGTTTCCGACTTTGGATTTTGAGAAGTGTCGGTGAATAATTCCAACTCGTCTTATAATCTTTTGTTTAATAGACTCGAGTTCTTCGACATATATGAATCTTCCATCTTTGGCTCTATTCTTCAAATCTTTTGCATCTCTTGGACAATAGACTTCGTCTTGAGTCTTTTTCTTCGATAAAACCCGTGCAATCCCATGTTTTCTTCAATATTCATCCGGTTGACTCTGAAAACACAATAAACACAAAAACCACGCATAATTCCAAACAAATGATATTAAATACGTGTTTTGGTCTCGTTTTAGCCAGAATTAAGTGGAAAAAGGATGGGTGTTTACACACCTATCAGTGTTCATCCTCAATTGTTTCACGTATTCGGTATAACTTTTTAACCTTTTCTTTTATGTCTTGACTTAATGAATCACATAAAATCATGGTGTTTTTAATTAAACTAGTTAAAAAAAATTATTTTTAAATATGTTAATGATCATGGGGTAAATCAAACAAGGGTTTTAGGGGTGTTTGTGTTGTAGCCGACGCCTAACCGAGCCCTTAAGGGGTCTCGGCTTGGCTTATTACACACCACCGAGACCATATGGTCTCGGTATGGTGATGGTGGTCCCACCACAGCAGAAAAACCAAGTGGAAACCCGACGTGGTTCGGGTTTTGGTCTTAGCTAGGGGTCCGGTTCATGGTTTTTAGTCACGGGTCCGGTTCTTGAATCATTTTTTTTAAGGTTTATGATTTTTATGTTTAGACTTAAATTAAATTAATAAAAACATGACATGATTAATTTAATGTACATGACTTAGGTGATAAATTTAATTATTAGTTAATGAATTTTAACCTAAGTATTTATATTTAATTAGACTTTACAATTGATTAATTATATAAAACCAAGACTATAATTAATTAATTAACATGACTTAGTTTATATTATTAATAGTTAATAATACATGTTTTAACCTAAGTATTTTACTTTTATTTAATTAAAATCATGATATATTTTATTAAATACTTTTAACCTATAGTTTATTTAATTTACATGTAATAATTAATACACTATACTTTATAAATACATGACTTAGAATAATAATCAGAAAACACTTAAGCTTATATAATTAGCTTATTTAACCAGCTTATATCTATTTATGGAAACTTTCTATTTTTAGAAACTTATTTAATTAAGGTAGCTAATCTATTTATAGAAACTTTCTATTTTTAGAAACTTATCTATTTTAAGCAGTAATTATATTTTTGGAAACTTTCTATTTTTGGGAACTTTCTATTTTTGGAAACTTTCTATTTTTGGTAACTTTCTATTTTTGGAAACTTTCTATTTTAGGAAACCTACTATTTTTAGAAAGTTACTTATTATTACACAACAAGTATAATAATACATGAAATACAAGTAATACTTAATCAAAATAGACAGAATATACGATAAACACAATATAAAGCTTAAAACTGTAAAACATGACATGAACATATAAAACATGCTAAGACATGATATAAAACTAGTTACGTATTTAGTAATCAGATACCTATACACGTATGTATTTATGTATCATTAGTGATACCGAAGTAGGACTCTCTTCCGTTCGTCTTCTTCGTTCACTGGACATAAGGTACGGATCCCCGTCCTTTCAGTATGGACATTCTTTCCTTACTAGGATTCCCCGTATGCAGTCAACTGTTTTCCCATAGTATAAGTTTATATGTTTGATTGCTTATGTTTAATTTAGAATACCTAAAGCCATATACATGCATGACCAGTTTTACCTAGTTATGGAGGTACCATAACCATAACACTAGAGGCACTGGTGTTATGACTTCCCCACGGTGGAGTGATTACTCGTGGCGTCCCTTCAGCTTTTGGCCATATTATTATATTTATCATGTGGGGCGTATGGGTGCATCCTAGTTACATGTTTTTCATTAGATTACTTAGTGTGAATGTGGTGTGTGCCTTGCATCCTTCACAAGGAGCTGATCCCTACTACCCAAAAAACAGTATATTAAATTAGAGGCAGCACCTCTAATTTATATGATGAGGTCACCCCTCCAAGTATTCATGCACGTTGATTTTCATGACCTATATTGGCTAATGGTAAAATATGTTAAACAGTTTTTATAAGATAAACATAAGGATTTTCAAACTATAAAACCAGTTTTACTTAGACTTAATCGGGTTATCCAGGACTTAGTTTCTTCCGCTGTTATATGCATATATGCTTATATTGTTCATGCTTTATTGTACATTCGTGCACTGAGCGTATTGCTCAGCCGTTTTCCTTTTCATGTTCCCAAAGCGGCAGGTACTCAGGGACGCTCGTAGACTTTAAGCGTACGTGCATATGGACTGGAAGCATTCTAGCCTTTCTTTACTTTATGCATTATCTATACTTTGATACTCTTTCCATGGAAATTGTTTAGTCCTTTCATTTACAGTACTTATGTTTGTGTGTGATGAGCTTTACTTTTGGACTACCGATGTTTGATTCCGGTATTTCCTTTTTATGGTCATGTAATGTTTTAGACATTTATCCTTGTATGCTTTGATGACACGTCATAATTACGCATGACATTCCATTTATCAAAATGGGGTGTTACAGCGAGCCTAATAAAAAATTAGCCTGTATCATTTTTGTGTTTCCAAGTTTACATACTCGGCTATAAACCCATCCCTACAATGCCCGCGCTCCGCCATAGCGGAGAGCGGGCACAAAATCCTAGTATCGATAATCGGTTTAAAATTAAAAATTATCACCAAGTGACTTAACACTGAGGCGCATATCCTTTTTACACTAGGTATAAAGTATTAGCTATCATAAATTAGTTGTCAATCATTAATTAATTGTAGTAGATTGATTGTCAATCAATAGTTGTCATGGTTATCTTAAGCTTATGTCTAGTCTTTGTATCATATATATATATATATATATATATATATATATATATATATATATATATATATATATATATATATATATATATATATATATATATATATATATATATATGTTATGTTTGATGATAATAAACATGAAACATTCTACAATTCACTATTCTAACATGGTATCAGAGAGTTATTAGAGCTCTAGGTACATAATCCACCACAAAGGAGTTATCCTCCTGTCATCGGTTTCTCACTGATGATTCAGAGGGATCCTGCTTAATTTTCTTCTGCTTTATTATTTTTCATAAGTAGTCTTTAATTTCCAAATAAATCCTAACATCATTATCTCATCATCGTTATTCTTGTTTTACGGCCAGAAATCATTGTCATTTTTCGAAATTAGTTGGTCAAAAAATGTCGCTCCTACCTAAAGGCAAAATAAGACATGGCGTAAAAAACGTCACACAAAGAAATAAGCCGCAAGCAGTCAGCAACTATGCCGTCGAATACAATTATTCTTCTGTCTCAACAAACAGAGAAGATGATCGAAGAAGAGGCTTTTAGCATATGTTCCAGTTTATCCATCGAGAAGCCTCCCGTTCAAACTGAGAGGGAATATTAGCTATCATATATTAGTTGTCAATCATTAATCACTCCAAAAGTGTTTTTTTTATTCCTTAGTTTTCTTCTTATTAGCATAGAGCGAAATACCTTTTTCCACTACCTTTATCTTTAGTTACATTTGCATGTACACTAATTTGGCTTTCTATCAGTAACATGATTGGTGATTTCGTTAGGTTTTAACCAATTTCTTGCTTGCTTAGAATATTTAGGTGCTATTATTTAATCGTTGCTATTGCTTGTTGCCGCTCATTTAATTGTCGTTTGTTTCTTTTTGTATTGCTTCATGAGTTATATTATATACATCATGATGATGTATTGTGCCACGAATGTTTCACCTCAAGTGACTCCTTATTTGGCTCAGCACCCTTAAGTGATGTATCCTCAAAGTAGCAACATTTATGTTCCGGGGGCATTATGCATACATGTCGAATGATTTTCAATCTCAACCTATCAAGTTTCCGCAAGCATTTCAGACTATGACTCCTCAAGATCCATCTTGGAATATGGACACTGGAGCATCTTCTCATTTGCCGGTAATACAGGTATACTCACTTCCTTTAGTAATTCGAGCATTTATCCATCTGTATTTGTTGGCAACAGTCAATCTATTCCTGTCACGCATACCGGACATAGCTTCTTGCATACATCTCATAAGCCTATACTTTTAAACCATATTCTTGTCACGCCTCACATAATTAAGAATTTAATTTATGTTCGTCAATTTACACCTGACAATGATGTGTCTGTTGAATTTGATGCTTATGATTTGGTGAGCTGGTGGTGTATGAAGGGGTGATGGGGTTGGAATACTTGGTTGGGTCGCACTTGTGTGATTGGGCATGATATATAAAGGTGGAAGTAATGGCGAAAGTAAGAAGTCATACGAAGGTTTAGTAGAAGACGTGACAGTCCCAAATGGGAAAACGTCTTCATCAAACCATACATGTATCGAGATAATTATCTTATTGGAGGATAAGTCGAGACATAGATAACCATGGTGATTGGCAGGGTAACCTAGAAATACGCATCGTGTAGAACGGGGTTCGAGTATGTGTGCAACATCAACAAGAGGATAACAAAGGCATCCAAAAACACGCAAATGTTCATATGTGGGTGTTTGATTGTATAGTTTCAAGAATGGTATTTCATTATTAATGGCAGTAGAAGGTAATATGTTTAAAATATGAGCGGACGTATTAAGAGCTTCTACCCAATAAGAGGGAGGCATGTGAGCTTGAAATAGCAATGTATTTATTAGATTATTAATGGTGCGAAGCATACGTTCCGATTTTCCATTTTGCTAGAATGTACGAGGGCATGAAAAGCGAAATTTTATGCTGTTTTTGCGAAAAAGGTCATGGAAATGAGTGTTGTTATATTCACCCCCATGGTCACACTACAAAGCCTTAATATCTACATGACAACTATTGATTGAGAATCAATCAACCACAATTAATTAACGATTGACAACTAACATACGATAGCTAATATAAAGTACATAGCTCACCAATTCGCCATGTATATCTATGAAGCTGGCCATTTAAAAACTCATAAGTGCTCATTAGCTTTCATAATTAGACTCTAATCAAAGACTAACTCCTTACAAATAGTTTAAATATAAAAATCTTCACTTTTTTAGTTAATCAAGATTAATATTAGCTCACTTGATATTTTTGAGTTTATCTTCACTGAAATTGGACACTTATGTGTCATTGAGTAGTGACATGTGTGACTTAGTTTTGCGGAGTTTATTTGTGTTTAAGTGAGGTGGTGATAAAGGTGATTCTTTTATCATATTTTATTAATGCTAGTGAAAAGTTGACGTAGATTACGCTACCAGAATAATATTGGTCATCACTACACCTAGATTTATGATATTTATTAGTTTTACGAGTTGCATATATTAATACACAGTTTTACGAGAATGTCCGGAGTAAGTTTGAGTTTAATTTAAAATTCCCTTTTTTGTGTTAATGGCGTAAAACAACTTTAACTGACGTTGACACTCATCCTCCCAATCAGGTTGATTTGGAGTCAGATAAACATGGATATGTAAGACGTAATAGGTTGTGGTTGAGGTTAGAGTTGAAGTTAGAATTTGAGTCGTCACCGATAGCTTGTAGACAAATAAAGCTTATATTTTTATAAAATAATTTAATGTAAAGTCATGTAAACATACATCAAGGTAAATTCACACGTACTTTTATGATTCGTTATATTTTAAATGTTTTTAATTAATTTTACTAGCTATAAACGTCAATAATTTTTTTGTATGGGATTGAGTTTATGAAGCCTTGTGGCTTAAAAAATATCGTATAAACTCGTGCAACAAATAAAAATAGTCTTTTTTTAAAAATTCAAACTTCTATAAGCTTTCAAAAATCCGTTGTCAAACACAACTCCTATAGCTCACGAGTTAACGTGATTTCACATTATCTTCTCAAGTTTAATTTTTTGGTGGAAAGTGAAAGTAAGTTGTTCGCGTATGTCTCTGGATTTGAGCCGGAGTCATACTAGTTTGACCAGAGACCTAACAACGTATGAGAGAGAAAAGAGACAAGATCCCGCATATCATGGAGAGAGTCGTTTTACCCAAAGAGCGACGTATTATATAGCGGTCCCTGCCATGAACCACCGCCAACTTTACACTGTACCTAAATTTGCGGCTTTGTATATTGTGCTTACTCTAGCGATATGGTTGGTCATCCATGTTTGCCTTTTACTCGGGTATAAATACCTCATCATATTAATAGCACACTGTACACTAGCATTTACTCTTATTCAATAACATCATTCTGGTATTCCAAGTCGGATACCACTCCAGTAACTGTTACTTACTCTCACACCGGAGCTTGGTCTCAGGGTCACCACTGGGGCGAGTTAACGTGTGTTGCTTGATATTGCAGGATAGGCCATACCTACAAGCATACCATACATGTAACCGAGACGTATCCTAAAGGTATTTCAATAGACTGTGGATTTTTGTTTCAACATTTGGCGCCATTCGTGGGACCTTTCACTCGATCTACCCAAAGCCAGCTATATGGCCGGAACATCGAACGATAGGTTTCCTGAACACGTATCTCCGGAGCATGAAAATGTGTTTGAAGAAGGTGAGGCTGAAAACCCCTCACTCCAAGAGCAAATTTTAGAGGGCATGAGTGTTCTCCGAAACCTGGTCGAACGTCATAACGTCACAAGAGGAACCACTATATCTCCCCTAAAATTAGTGTTCGAAGACGAGGTCGAAAGAACCGAGAGAAGGACGAACGAAGTGGTGGACGAGTTGCAAAACCCTTTCAAAGATGTCATTACTTCTACGTTCACTAGAAGAATCACAGAATTCTCCTCTCCAAAGCACATCCTTCCAACAACGTTAAAGCTATATACCAGAGCCACATATCCTAATGATCATGTCACTCGTTTTGTCGGAGCGGCTAATTCTGGAGAATGGCCTATGCTGGTGTGGTGCAGAATTTTCAAGCAGACAGTTGACTAGGAAACTGGAGGTTGATTCAAAAGGCTAACGCTTGGGAGTATAGACAACTAGGAGGACTTAAAAAGACAATTCTTGGAGAGATTCGCTTTAACGCGAAAAAGCCTCAAGAGCCCAATGGAAATTACGTCTATCATACGAAAGGGTCACGAATTATTACCAGCATTCAAAGGAAGATGGATGGACGAGGCAAGTTATATCCAAGGAGTCCCAGAAGTAATGAAAATATATGCTTTTACAGCTGGAGCCAAATGCCTAGAACTGGCCAGACGGTTCTTCGATGATGAGCCTCAAACTGTCGCAGACATGATGAAGAGGTTTGATGATTTCACGAAATCAGAAGAAGTGTTCAAAAACATAGAGCTCCCACAAGGAGAAGGGAGCGATAAAGGAGGAAAGTCGGGAAGGAAAGACAAGTATTTCTCAAATACTATCAAAAATGTCAATCAGGGAAAGAATCGAAATGATTATATACCGAAGCCCCGCTATTCTTCGTATGTACCGCTGGCTGGCCAAAACATCATGAGGAGAAATCGTTACCAGCGTCTGGGACTTGAGTCGCTGACTAAGTTCCTATAGGAGATTTTGGCAGCCGAACTCCAGCTGCAAATGCCTCAATCCACACCGACGAAAGGAATAGTCCGCCGGAGAATCTAGATAAGTATTGTGATTACCATGGAGAGAAGGGGCACCTCACCAATGATTGCCACTAGCTGAGGAAATAACTTGAAGCAGCTTTAGAATATGGTAAGTTGAACCATCAAGTCCTTACGTCAATTAGAGGTCGACTGGATGAATGCCCCTCTTTCAAGATGAGCCTTTGATATTTGAAGCTGAGATTGAATGATACTAGGTGAAGAGGGTGTTTGTGAATGAAGGAGCTTCCATGCAAGTGATGTTTGAGCATTGCTTCATGAATCTTGATCCAACCATCAGACGGAGGTTAACTCCAGATTATGCAAAAGTTTTAAGCTTTTCAGGAGAAGAGACCACACCGCTAGGTAAAATCGACTTGGAAGTGGCCTTCGGTTCACATGAGTTAGTACGGAGGACAGTAATGAGCTTCACTGTGATTAAGGCCCCTTCACCATACAACATAATATTGGGAAGAACAGGAATTGGAGAGCTAAGGGTTATACCTTCCACCATTCACTCAGCTATGAAATTCCCTACCCCAAGAGGTATCACAGTCCTTAAAACTAGCACAAAAGCAATTTATGAGTGTAGGTTGATTGAAGATGGTCAAAAAATAGAGAAAGAAAAGGAGAAGGCCGCGAAAAACGAAGATGATCTAAACAAGTGGCTTACTTATGAAAAGATAAACCAACAAGAAAAAGAGGAAGAAGGAATGAAAAAATAAGTTATTGTCCATCCTGGTTACCCGAAACAATTGATTACCATTGGAAGACTATTCACAAAGAAATGTAGGCTACAACTGATAGATCTACTTCGAAGCAACACTGATGTGTTCGCATGGGAACCATCAGATATGACGGGCGTTCCTAAAAGAATAATCAAACATTCCTTGAATGTGTATCCGGCTATAACTCTGATAGCTCAAAAGAGAATGACGCTCGGTGAAGAAAAAAGCCAGACAGTAAGGAGAGACGTAGCAGATTTGATGAAAGCCGGCATCGTGAGGGCAGTTAGATATCGCATCTGGATATCCAATACTGTCCTCGTGAAAAAACCGGACGAGGATTGGAGAATGTGCATAGATTTCAAGAATCTAAATTCTGCTTGCCCCAAAGGACTATTACCCTTTGCCAGATATAGACGTGAAGATAGGATCTGTTGTGGGTTTCAAGTTAAAATGAATTCTCGATGCGTATAAAGGATACTACCAAGTCCTCATGGATAGCGAAGATGAAGAAAAACAGCGTTCTACATTGATGAATGAACCTTTTGCTATACTAAGATGCCATCCAGGCTTAAGAATGCTGGTGCCACCTATCAGCGATTGGTGGACTCCGCATTCCAAATGCTGATAGGTGTCAATCTAGAAGCTTATGTTGACGATCTGATGAACAAAAGCAAGACGGGAGAAAAAATGATCGAACACATCAAAGAAAACAAATGTGATCGCAGAAATGAGTTCACCCATAACCTAGAAGGAAATGCAATCTCTTAGCGGGAAGTTAGCTACTCTAAATCGTTTTCTGTCACGATCAGCCGAAAGATCCTTAACCTTATATGAGATATTGAAAAATATAACCAAGGAGAACAAAGAGGAATACCAATGGACGGAGGAAACAGAAAAATCCTTTCAGGAAATGAAGAAGGTGATAATGGAACTCCCATCATTAGCAACACCTATGAAGAGGGAGACATTATATGTGTACTTTGCAGCATCAAAAGAAGTAGTCAGCGAGGCATTGTTGGTTGAAAGAGACAGAATCTAAAAGCCTATTCGTTATGTAAGCCGAACCTTGCACGATGCATAAACAAGGTATTCTATGTTGGAAAAGTTGGCTTTAGGGCTGTTTCATCTTTTCCGTAGGCTCTAGAAATACTTCGAAGCACACGACATCCATGTCATAACTAATAATCCCTTGAAGAAAATATTGAGCAATTTCGAAGCATCTGGAAGATTGGCGAAGTACTCGGTGGAATTAGCAATGTAGGAAATATCGTATGTGTCTCGCAACTCAGTTAAGGGCCAAGTGGTAGTTGATTTTCTAAATGAAGCACCATTGGGGCATAAAGGACAAATGGAGCTATATGAAGTCACCGAGCAAGAAGAACCAACAGTTAAGTGGACACTACACACTGATGGAGCTTCAAGTACAAAAGGAGTAGGAGCAGTGTAAAACCCGTATACTTTTACCATGAGTAGTACCCTTTAGATCGTACGTACAAGATTAGAACTTTCTTTTTATAGCATGTTTACGTTTCACGTATAAGATTTTTTTAAGTATTACGTACGTGTTAGAACACGATAAGTATTTATTACGTATGAACACACGATAATTATTCCAATAATAATTATAATCACGAAAATGCGATCATGAAATCGTGAACGTTAATTAATCACGAACTAATATTACGTATGTATATATATTCATTACGAACACAAATAAATATATTAAGTCACGATCGATAACTAATTAAAACACGTAAAACACGAACACGAGAACACACTTATTAATTAGACACGGAAAATGTTCGGGTTACCCCATGTGGGCCCCATATCCATGAAATTTAGAAGCAAAAGGGCCTAACCCATCAATTTTTACTAAAACATAGAATTAGGAAATCTTGTGTCATTCATCACAAAACAAGAAAAATAACAAAACCCTAATTCTTTCTGCTTTGTTCTTTTGGACGCCACTTTTGATCACAACAAGGGGTGATTCGGTTTGATTTTAACCTTGGAATTTTTACAATGATCGTTGTGTGTTCGTCCTTGATTGATCCACGCATTCAGTATAACCTTTTAACCTTTTTCTTTATGTTTTGATTTAATAAATTACATAAGATCATGATGTTTTTAAAAAATAATTAAAAATATTTATTAAACATGTCTATGATTATGGGGTAGATCAAAACAAGGGTTTTTAGGGGTGTTTGTCTAGCCGACGCCTAAACCGAACCCCTAAGGGGTCTCGGCTTGGCTTGTGAACCACCACCGAGACCTCATGGTCTCGTTTTGGTGGTGTGGGTCCCACGGCAGCAGCAAACAAGGGGAAACCCCAAAGTGGTTCGGGGTATGGTGTTGATTACGGGTCCGGTTCATGGTTTCTAGTCACGATCCGGTTCATTGATTATGTTAAGGTTTATGATTTTAATAGTTATATGTTAAAAATTAAATTAATAAAACATGACATAATTAATTTAATTAACATGACTTAGGTTATAAATTTAATTATTAGATCATGAATTTTAACCTGAGTATTTATTTTTATTTAGACTTTATAATTATTTAATTATTAAAAACCATAACTATAATTAATTAATCAACATGACTTAGGTTATATTATTAGTAATCAATAATACATGTTTTAACCTAAGTATTTTAACTTATTTAATTAAAAACATGATATATTTAATTAAATACTTTTAACCTATAGTTTAATTAATTTACATGTAATGATTAATAAACTATAACTTATATCAATATGACTTAGAAAATAATCAGAAAACACTTAAGCTTATATAATTAGCTTATTTAACCAGCTTATATCTAATTATGGAAACTTTCTATGTTTAGAAACTTATTTAATTAAGGCAGCTAATCTATTTATGGAAACTTTCTATTTTTAGAAACTTATTTAATTAAGGCAACTAATCTATTTATGGAAACTTTCTATTTTTAGAAACTTATATATTTTAAGCAGTAATTCTATTTTTAGAAACTTTCTATTTTTGGAAACTTTCCATTTTTGGAAACTTTCTATTTTTGGAAACTTTCTATTTTTGGAAACTTTCTGTTTTTGGTAACTTTCTATTTTTGGAAACTTTCTATTTGAGGAAACCTGCTATTTTTATAAAGTTACTTATTATTACACAGTAAGTATAATAATACATGAAATACAAGTAATACTTAATCAGAACAGACAGGATATAAGATAAACACAGTTTAAAGCTTAAAATAGTAAAACATGACATGAACATATAAAATAAGTTAATACATGACATAAAACCAGTTACGTATGTAGTAATCAGATACTTATACACGTATGTATTTTTGTAGCATTAGTGATACCGAAGTAGGACTCTCTTTCGTTCGTCTTCTTCGTTCACTAGACATAAGGTATGGATTCCCGTCCTTTCAGTATGGACATTCTTTCCTTATTTGGATTCCCCGTATGCAGCCAACTGTTTTCTCGTAGTATAAGTTTATATGTTTGATTGCTTATGTTTAATTTAGAATACCTGAAGCCATATAAATGCATGACCAGTTTCACCTAGTTATGGAGGTACCATAACCATAACACTAGAGGCACTGGTGTTATGACTTCCTGTTGGAAATACGTTTTACGCATTTAGAAAGTCTCGGTCACTCCAACAATGTAGTTATAGGCTCGTAGTTAAGTTAAGTGTCATTTATTACATAGCCCGACCCATGAGCATGTTCATGGGCCGGAAGCCTAAGTCCATTAAGGACTTGGGGTATTTAAACCTCTTTCCACCATGGAAAGAGGTGTTGGTTGTTTTATTCTTTCATTTCAATATATGAGTTTTCTTTCATTTCTCTCTCTAACTTTCTCTCTCTAGAAAAACATCAACCCCCTTGTTTCACAAGATTATCATTTTTCTACAATTGGTATCAAGAGCATGGGATGAGATAAAGATTTGTTTTTGTGTTGAGTATTGTTTTCTTAACAATTCGTAGAGTACAAGTTGGTTTTTTACCGAAATCTTCAATTTTTTTTTTGGTTTGATCGTAGTATTAGGGAGTGTAACATAGGGATTTGTGCTTCAACGTGTTTTTGGTATCTTGGTTTTCATTAAAACATCAGTTTTCTTGGATCAAAAGTGCAAAAAAGGTTGTGTTCTTCATTCCGAAATTCTAGCAGAAACATCCATCGGAAAGTACAAATTGTACTTGGGCTTCCATCGCAATAACCTTACCATTGGAAAGGGTTTGGTTCTACATTGCGATCGTTGGATTTTTATTACTTATTCCGATCTGAATCATTCCGATAGCTATTGCGATCTGAGATTCCGACGGGTATAAGGAAGGATTGTTAAGTCGTTACTCTGCTTAAATTTTGTCAGCCACTTTGCGATCTGAATCATTCCGATAGCTATTGCGATCTGAAGCATTCCGATAGTCATTGCATTGCGATCTAGGCATTCCGATACCATCATCATTGCTACAAGGTTACATTGCGATCTAAATCATTACGATCTGAGTTATTCCGATAGCACTTTGCGATCTGAATCATTTCGATAGCTTTGCATTACGATCTAGGCATTCCGATAGTAAGACTTTCCGATCTAGGTATTCCGACAGAACGAACATTGCGACAGAACTTGTTTTAGATACTTAGTGGATTTTCTTCTATTTGGCATTTAATTTGGTAATTTGGAAACGTTCAAAAGCTAACACTACAACAAGATAACAATATCTTTTAGTTAACAACACAAAAAACTCATAACTTTATTTCATTGTTCGATCATCTTTGATAATCTTTTTCAAGGGATCACAAAATGAATTCACATTCATTTATGCCAACTATGACTTCACTCACCGATATATCGATCATTTCGGGTACCGATACTCGCCCGCCTTTGCTCATCAAAGATTTATTTGAATCATGGCAAAGTCGAATGAGAACGTACATCATGGGCAAACAAAGTGGTCGACTTATGCTAGAATCAATTGACAAAGGTCCATTAGATTGGGGAGAGGTTACCGTCAACAATGTGACAAGGCCAAGGCAGTATCATGAGTTAACCGATGCCAACAAACTCATTGCAGATGCCGATGAAAGGGCTGTTCAGACAATTCTTCAAGCCCTTCCACCCGATATCTTCAGAATGGTGAGTGAACATAAAGTGGCCAAGGATCTTTGGGATCGACTTGCGGTTTTGCTACAAGGGACATCTCTCACTAAGCAAGAACGAGAATGTCAATTATATGATTTGTTTAATAGATTCCAATACATTCCAGGGGAGACTCTTAATGATTTTTACTGGCGTTTTACCACTCTGATGAATGACATGAATGTATATAATCTAAGGATTGAACAATTTCAGTTAAACACCAAGTTTTTGAACACACTACCCCCTGAATGGAGTCAATATGTGACGGATGTCAAAATGATTCGTGATCTACACAAGTCCAATTTAGATCAACTCTATGATTTCTTACAACAACATGAGAAGCATGTGATCCAAAACCGAATCTCTCAAGGACCTTATCATGAACCAATGGCATTATTGGCAAATCATCCTACACTGTCATATCACAACTCTCAGCTTGCTTTAGGACACAAATCTTCATATCAACCTGTGTATCAAACACCAAGCTTTCCATAGTACTCGATTCTGCCACCGCCGCCAACATCCTATCACCAACCAGCAACATCATCATCACAAGGAGATTCACACCCATCACCTTATGCTTCACACCAGTATTCACCGTATCAACCTCCCACCAGCCCTGTTAGTACCTATCCACAACTCGAGGCTCCTCAACATCATTACTCACATCAATAAAGTGTTCCAACCAATCAGTTTGTTGCTCAACCAGCATCAGCATTATACTGTGAAGATGACATCCCTGTCCCTGAATTTAAACAAGGAGATAGCCCTACTGAAATCCTAGCTCTGTTGTCAGCATTTTTAAGTCAAACTTTGAACAAAAGAGGTTACCGAGGTTCAGCACCAACTAACAATCAGTTAAGGAACTCGTCTAACTCTCGACAACAGGCAACAATTCAGGACGGCAGGGTCATGGTGCAACCACTTCAAGGGAGATCAAATTCATCTACTGCTGGTGCACGTTCATCCAATACTACTGCTACAAGGGCTAACAGCACTGGTAAAATGAAGGTGGTTATTTGCTACAACTGCAAAGGGGAAGGGCACATGGCCCGAGAATGCAAGCAGCCTAAGAGGAGAAGGGACGACACATGGTTTAAGGAGAAGATTTACCTGGTGAATGCTCAAGCCCAAGGTCGTGAGCTTGATGAAGAAGAATTGGCATTCCTTGCAGATCCAGGAGTAGCGGAAACTGATCGTCTCACAACAGTCATCACCAACAATGCTGCTTATCAATGTGATGATTTGGATGCATATGACTCGGATTGTGATTATTTTAACACCACCAAAGCAGCTCTTATGGCAAATCTTTCACTCTATGGGACTGATACCATTGCTGAGGTACCAAATACTGCTACAGATACTAGCATTGTACCTTATCAAGTTGAGCAAATGTCTGCGTATTCGGAAGAGCCTTCGGTGGTTAGTAATTCAATCGATGAGACAAACAATGATAGCAATAACATTGCAAGTCCTCAGATTTTGAGTGAACCACAACCGGGAGCTCCTACGACTATTAATTCGTCTGCTCAACCTGATTTGGTTATGGTCCCTGCATCTTTGCTTAGCCAAATGAATAATGCAATCCTTGAAACCCTTAATGCTAATCAGACTTTATCTGCTGAGCTTGCTTTACATAAGGACAAGGTTAAAACCTTGGAAATGACTCCTTTGTCCACTACCTTAACCAATCCTGAATTTGATAGGTTTAGGAAAGTTCAAATGGACAATCTGCTTGAAATTGAAAGTTTAAGAGCAAATCTTTCGAATGAGCTTAAAGAAAAAGAGTCAGTCGTTACTAATTTTCAACAACTTCAAACGGATTTTGAAATTCTTGAGTCCAAACAGCTTGAAATGGAAATTAAGACGTCTAACAGAATAAAAGAAACGGAACTTAAACTTTTAAAACAATATGCTGCTTCACATCTGGTACACTTATTTCATGCATCATTTAAAGAGTTCAACCTATCGCGTCTCATAGACTTACCACCTAACCCGGGTTATGCAAAGCAAGCACTTAACCACAACCCACGATTGTATGATGCAACAAAGTTAGGTTTGGTATTAGATCCGATAGTATTCTCAAGTGATTCCATGACACCATATGATGAAAAGCAGTTAAAATTACTTTCGACATATCCTGAATATGATTATGCTTCAATGAATGCAAAATATGCCACAATAGATCTTAGAATTCGTTTTAATATGAAAAAGAGAACTCTCCAAACATCCACTTTCATGCCGACTAGAGAATGCCTTAGTATAATTTCTACACTTGTCAACTCGGACAAACCAAAGGAAATTCCTAAGAATCTTCCCCCGGTTAGTACGGTAAAGCTCAGCATTGAAGAGATTGGGAAATACCTTACCGATTTTGACAAGGTCATCTTGGAATGTACGAATTCAACAGCTCAAACCGCTGGAGAATGGGCATTCGAACACATGAAAACGGTGTTTGAAGAAGCGATCGTTCCATTTGTGAACCTTATTAAACAAGGAGTCTATGATCTAGCGTGTAATTTAAGTTTTGAAATTGGTGAAGTTCAAAAAGTTTTCAATAAAATGGATGATGCTTATGAACAACACTTAATTGAAAAGGAAAAGATCTTATCAGAATATGACCGCTTTTTAGAACATATGGTGTCTCTCGAAGTGATGCAAGTTGTTACTCTTCAATATACTCATGAAATCTCATCTACTGTGAATATTTGTGATGATGTGCATGAATCTGTGAATACTGTTGAAAATGTGAATACTGTAGAAAATCATTCTTGTCATGAATCCAACGCTGAATTTTTAAAGCTTCAAGATTCTTATAATACACTTTCAAAAAGTTTTAACGAGCTTCAACAACATTCTATATCTCTTGAAATTGAGAATCAATCTAAAAATGAAACTCTTTCAAAACTAAATGATGGTGGAAACTCCGTTGAGACAAGTGACAAGATGATTCAGATGGTTCAAACTTTAGAAGAAGAGATGATGAGACTTAAGAGAGAATTAGTAGAAACAAAAACGGAACTAGAGGCTGCAGAGGCTAAGAATCATGTCCTAGAAAATATAATTAATTCTATACTAGGAAAGCGTGAACATGTAAGGCAGGGAGACTCACAAATTTCTAGTTAAATGATGGTGGAAAATCCGTTGAGACAAGTGACAAGATGATTCAGATGGTTCAAACTTTAGAAGAAGAGATGATGAGACTTAAGAGAGAATTAGTAGAAACAAAAACGGAACTAGAGGCTGCAGAGGCTAAGAATCATGTCCTAGAAAATATAATTAATTCTATACTAGGAAAGCGAGAACATGTAAGGCAGGGAGACTCACAAATTTCTAGTTCAATAGAAGAACACCTCGCGTTTAATGCGATAGAGAGAAAGTCTTTAATTGACAAACTGAACAAGAAATGTGAGGAAACCTCTGACCTAAAAATTCAGCTCATAGACAAAAACATGGTTTTGGCCGAGTTAAAGGAGACACTTCTTCTCACCCGAGAAGAAGTTGTTAATAACTTAGCTAGCAACTCTGCACCGTCCTATAGTGCTCCAACAACCAAGTCAGTAGTGCTTTATAAGAACCCGCTCCATAAGAAAAACCCGGTTACCTACGATGATTATATGAGGAATGCAACTAAGCACATAGATCTGGTTAGGGATATTTTAGATGATTTGTATGCGTTAGATCCCTCAAGCAGTTACTACTATTCAGCTCATGAATATATTAAGTGTGTTCAATATTGCTTAGCATATTTGCAATACATAGGAAAACCGGGTTCTGCACTACTCACTAATCGACCCATTGTTGTAGCTCCATTCAATAAGACCCCAGGAGCAAAACCATCACTGGCACCAACAAGTACGGCACCTTTAAAATCTGTAACTAATGTTCCCTTGGCTTCTACAGGAGTAACTGTGTCCACTAAGGCTAAAGGATCTCGAGGAAAGAAAGATAGGATCAAGCCTTCCACTAATAGGACTGCGAAGAAGAAAATAGAAGTGCACCCTAGGAATGTTATTTCAGTTTTAAATAAAAAGAATCATGTAGCTAAGACAAAAGGTCCTCTTTATGAGTGGAAACCTAAGCAAAATGTGAATTCTAATGCAAAATGTTGGAATTGTAATTAATGCATGTTTTCTCAGCATCATGATTTATGCCTTGTTGATCACGTGAATGAAATGCATGCTATTAAGAACAATCTTGAATGGACTCCAACAGGGAAGAAATTTACCCAAGTTGGGTGGCAATGGAAACCCACTGGTAGGACCTTTACTGCAAATGGAACTACGTGCCCTTTAACTAGGATCACATCCACGGAAGTTAGGTCTAAGCGTCCTTTAAATAGGAACACTAGCACTAAGAAATGGAAAAAGCGCCCTTTAACTAGGTCTGCCCCCACTAATGTGCCTACCAGTGGTAATGTCCCCAGTCAAAAAGTACCTAAGAATACTAGACAACTAGAATTTAAGCCAACCACTAGTAAGAAAATCTGGAAACCTAAAGTTTCATCTGATAGCAAATCTAAGATAACTGTATCTGTACCTGCTAACTCAGAAGAACAATTAGAATCCGATACATCGTCTGTGTTTGGTAAAATTTTCAGGTCGTCCAAATTATTCTTTGGTATTTGGACTCGGGGTGCTCGAAACATATGACTAGAGACCGCTCGATGCTCAAAAATTTCGTCAGCAAGTTTCTAGGAACGGTAAAATTCGGCAACGACCATATTGCAAAGATTATGGGTTATGGTGAATACCAAATTGGGAATGTCACGATTTCAAGGGTTTACTATGTGGAGGGACTTGGTCACAATCTATTCTCAGTAGGACAATTCTGCGATTCCAACCTTGAAGTGGCCTTTCGACAACATACTTGCTTCATTCGAGATCTTGCGGGAAATGATTTGTTAAAGGGTTCTCGAGGGGATAATCTCTATACTTTGTCTATTCAAAACATGATGGCCGCCTCTCCTGTTTGCCTACTCTCCAAAGCATCTAAGACCAAGTCATGGTTGTGGCATCGACGGTTATCTCATCTTAACTTTGATGCTATTAACCATTTGGCTAGAAACGAACTTGTTCGTGGTCTTCCGAAACTTAAGTTCGACAAGGATCATTTATGTTCCGCGTGTTCATTGGGGAAAAGCACCAAGAAATCGTACAAACCTAAAGCAGAAGACACCAACCAAGAACCACTGTATCTTTTGCACATGGATCTTTGCGGGCCAATGCGTACAGCTAGTGTGAGTGGTAGAAAATACATCCTTGTCATAGTGGATGATTTCTCAAGGTTTACATGGGTAAAGTTTTTTGCATCTAAGGATCAAGCACCAGAGTCTATCATTACTTTCTTAAAGATGATCCAAGTACGCCGTAATGCTACTGTTCGCCGCATTCGGACTGATAACGGCACTGAGTTCGTTAATCAGACTCTTCGAACTTATTATGAAAAGGTTGGTATTTCTCATGAAACATCTGTGGCTCGCACTCCACAACAAAATGGTGTCGTTGAAAGACGTAACCGTACACTTATGGAAGCTGCTCGAACTATGTTGATTTATGCGAATGCTCTTTTATTCTTATGGGCAGAAGCAGTGGCAACCGCATGTTATACCCAAAACCGCTCTATCATTCGCAAACGTCATGGTAAAACTCCATATGAGCTTCTTCATGGACACAAACCCGATATATCATATCTTCATGTGTTTGGTGCACTTTGCTATCCGAATACAAATAGTGAGAATCTGGGAAAACTTCAACCGAAGGCTGATATTGGAATTTTCATTGGATACTCGCCTGCAAAGAAAGCTTACCGGATTTATAACCGTCGTCTTGGCAAGATTGTAGAAACTTTGGATGTCGATTTTGATGAGCTGACAGCGATGGCTTCTGAGCAACACAGCTCTGAACCCGCATTACACGAGATGGGAACCGGTACAATCAGTTCTGGATTAATTCCCAACAATCCTACTTCTCCATCATTTTTACCACCAACAAGGTCCGAGTGGGATAAATTATTTCAACCTATGTTTGATGAATTCTTCGATCCACAGAGTAATGATTCTCCAGCAACTGCAGCAGTAGCTCCGATTCCCGTAATTGTTGCTCAAGATAATGGAAATCTATCCGAGGCATCTACTGTTACTCTTGAACATGATGTCCCATCCCCCACCAATTCTCAAACAACACCTGAATCATCACCCCCACTCGTTCCTAATGATGTTGAAGAGGAACTATATGATCACGATCTGGAATATGCTCACTTACAAGAGCTTCCCTTCTTTGGTTCACATATACCTGATGACCCTACAGGTGCGTCTACCTCAGAGGAAGCTCCTGCAATCGTTCACTCTCGCCCACCACGGATTGAAACTCACAACACTAAATGGACAAAGGATCACCCAATCCGCAATATTATTGGTGACATCGATCGACCAGTCTTAACACGCCATCAACTCCAAGAACATGCATTATATTGCTACTTTGATGAATTTCTTTCAGACACTGAACCTAAAAACTGGCAACAAGCCATGACCAAATCATCATAGATTGAAGCAATGCAAGAGGAACTTAATGAATTCCAACGTCTTGAAGTGTGGGAATTAGTTCCGTTACCCAGCAACGTTGAAATCTTGACACTGTTGTGGGTATACAAGGTTAAGCTCGATGAGTTAGGTAGTGTGCTGAAAAACAAAGCTAGATTGGTCGCTAGAGGTTACAAACAAGCTTTGGGTATCGATTTTGAAGAATCCTTTGCTCTTGTTGCACGATTGGAGGCAATTAGACTATTCCTTGCTTATGCTGCTCACATGAATATGATCGTCTACCAAATGGATGTTAAGACGGCATTTCTTAATGGTGAATTAAGGGAAGATGTCTATGTAAGCCAGCCGAATGGATTCATCAATTCAGAGTATCCTAATCATGTGTACAAGCTCAAGAAGGCTCTTTACGGGTTGAAACAGGCTCCACGCGCGTGGTATGATCTCTTATCGACGTATCTCATCTCCAAAGGCTTCTCCAAAGGCAAAGTGGACCCCACATTATTCATTCTCAAGGAGGACAACGACATGATACTGGTACAAATTTATGTTGATGATATAATATTTGCTGCTACTTACATGTTGTGAAAAGGATCTTTCGGTATCTAAAAGGAACACTTAATCGTGGTCTGTGGTATCCGAAGGATTCCTCTATTGCATTAATTTCATATGCAGATGCAGATTATGCCGGGTGTCAAGATACCAGACGTAGCACTTCTGGCAGTGTGCAACTCCTTGGAGATAGACTTATCAGTTGGGCATCAAAAAGGCAGAAAAGCGCTGTGATATCAAGTACTGAGGCTGAATACATAGCTATGTCCGGTTGTTGTGCTCAAGTTCTTTGGATGAGATCACAAATGACTGACTACGGTCTTGGATTCAACAAAATCCCGATGTACTGTGATAACAAAAGTGCAATCGCTCTATGCTGCAACTATGTTCAACACTCTCGAGCAAAGCACATTGACATCCGCTACCATTTCATCAAGGAGCAAGTGGAAAATGGAGTGATCGAACTATACTTCGTCAACACTGAGTATCAGCTGGCCGATATATTCACAAAGGCCTTAGATCGAGGACGCATCGAGTTTTTGATCGAAAAGCTAGGCATGAAATCATTTTCACCAGCGACACTTAAGGAGTTGGCAGAAGAGTCTGAAGAATAGTATTGGTAAACTATTCTCGAGTATCCTTTGATCGTGATCTTGTATATTATCGTACATACTTAAACCATCAAAAACTATAAAAATATAAAACCAAGAAAAATCATAAAAATATAAAACCAAGAAAATCCATAAAAAATATAAAACCAAGAAAACCCAAAAATATTTTTCTTTTCAAATCGGGCATGTCTTTTGGTACGGTAATATTTACGGCTTTAGAAATGTCGATTACTATTGACACGGCGCCATAAATAGAGTCCGTATAAAAGTTGTACAAGTTTTAAAACATGCCCATTATGGCTTGTAGTTATTTCTGACTGCAACCCGCTTTTCGTATTAAAGTCACGTATTTCTTTTGAAAACGTTGGCTCAGAACGGGTATTAAGTTTCTCGGGCAAGGTTTTACTTTAAAACCTTGTAAGGGGCCAAGTTTACTTAATAACTTGGTCTAACACAAATTCGTGTACGTTTCAGTGCACTTATCTTGTTTAAAATAAGAGAAATCTTATTTCCACCAGAATCGTTCTATATAATCACTTAACCGGCAAATGTCCTATTTAATAGTTGTGTCCTTAATATCTTTGACTACTGCTCTTTAAATAGAAAACGGGTCAGGGATTAAGGGGAGCAAATATTAATTCTTCGTGGTAACAAATATGGTCATTAAAAAGGATTGTCAGAAAATATTAGCTACCCGTCATCTTCAGTTACGTTATGTGTGCCTTGTGTGATTTAAGTATCTCTGGCATAGGTCATTAACACTTTGGCGTAAAGTAGTTGTGTTAGTGTTTGGGAACAAGTTTATTGTATGTTAAGTTAAATTAAACTTTAACTTTAACTAACAATTTAAATAGGGGGACCAGTTTTGCACTTTTGCAATAATGGTAGGGGCTTGAATCAATTTTGACCAAGTCAAAAACAACCCCCCCCCTCCTTCCCGTCTTTATTGAAAAAACACACAAACACACTCTTTTTCCGCCATTGTCAAAGACCTCAAGTTCCATTTTGACCCGAGTGTCGTAACTTATTTCTTGCTGCTTAATATCTAGGTAACATATCTGTGGCTTGTTTAATCTCGTTAAAACTATTACTCCTTCATGTATCAACACAGGAGCGTTAGATCACGTTTTTCGCTTTAGGGTTTCTTGATTTTGGCCATGAATATGTATTTTAAGTGCTGGTATTTGTTAAGGATACATAATTACACATTGGTTTTGCTCAGATTCGATTAAAACATTGCCTAAAATTCCAGATCGTGAAGTCAAAGTTGAGATCGAATCCCTTTCATGGATTTCGATGTACATTACGATACATCATTGCGATGCTGTCATTGCGATGAGTCATTCCGATGACTCTTTGCGATGGGCTATTGCGATGAGTCATTACGATGGCTCATTGCGATGCTCTTTGCGATGAGTCATTGCGATGGTTCATTGCGATGGGTCGTTGCGATGAGTCATTCCGATGGCTCGTTGCGATAGGCTCATTGCGATGGCCATTACGATGGTTCATTGCGATGGCATGTTGCGATGGCACATTCCGATGTGTCATTGCGATGGCTTCGCACTATGTATTGCGATGGGTAATATTGCGATGACTTCCCAGTTATTCCGATGGAAATGCACTGATTGCGATGGCCTTAGATATTGCGATAGGATGTTATTTCCCTAGGATTCCGATGATCGTTTCATTGCGATGGTATGGTTAGGATTCCGATGGTTTGCTACATTTTGATGGAATTAGGTCTCTTACGTTTATGCTATTGCATTAGGATATACCATGAGTTTGGCCTAGCTTGCACTAATTTTTCTTTAGGTTTAAGTTCTTTAGGGCCATTTAAACGAAACCAAGTGTTATTGAAACAAGTTAATTTTTATCTCATAAGAATACTTGAACGGTTTCTTATTACAGAAGTTCATCTTATTTAATAAGTTGATTCCTATGTAAACAAAAGAGATACAAATTACTTAATCAATGTCTTGTGTTTCCAGGCCATGGCAGACAAAGCTTCATCTTTGTTCAAGACCACTATCTTTTGGGTTGAGGGTAATCCTACAATACCTGACGTAGTGGTTGAAACTAAATCAAAACCCACTGAAGTTTTGCTTGAAATCAAACCAAGACCTACTGAGGTGTTAGTAGAAATCAAACCTAAACCTACTGAGGTGTTGGTCATGACCTTCAAGAAATCCAAATATTGTAAGAACTAAGGCTAGGACGGTATCTCCTTAGAATAAAATTATCACTGGCAGTCATGCCATTTTCCTAAGTGTATTGCTATATGTAAGGACCTTGTTCATCTGATGTATGTGTGAATGTTGTGTAATGATATTTTTCCTGTGTTTAAAATTGGCATAGATTTAATATATCTACATATGTTGTGTATATCATTTGTGAATATGTCATCAAAGCAGGAAAATGTCAATCACCGAGGAAGAACAACGACTCCGTGATCTTGAACTTGTCTCGCTCAGTAATAGGCTTCCATATGCTGAGAACAACTCTAGATTACAAGATGATTTTGATCCGGTTTTACCTGCTTTCAAAATAGCCACGGATATCCTAGACATATCACCCATCAGCGACACACTCAGACGTACTGCATCTGTTCCCGAAGTCTACATGCATGAATTCTGGAACACTGCATCTTTCTCTAACAAGACTATATCTTTCGAACTGAACAAAACACCAAGGGTACTCAACTTGAGCATTTTTCGGAAATTGTTTAAGCTACCTAGGTTGGCACAAGGAGAACAATTTGTGGCTAACCCAAAGAATGATGAAGTGCTTCGAGTCATTCGTGCCATGAATTATGAGGGTGAAATTAACAACCCATCACAATTTAACACCTCACACATAGGGCAACCCTGGAAAGCAATTATCACCATCATCGTCAAGTGTCTCACTGGTAAAACTAGGGGCACCGATGCAATGAGACCACCACAGGCTCACTTATTTTGGGGATTGTATACTGCATCAAAAGTCGACTATGCACTTCTTCTCTGGCAAGAATTTTGTTATCAGATTACTGGAACGAAGAAGAAATCCGTGCATCTTCCATTCCCGAGATTCACCAAGCTCATTATCCACCATTTTATGAAGAATGACCCAACCATTGACACTCGCGGGAAGTTCTTTTATCACACCAAAGATGATGATTATGTGATTCTCTCAATGAATGCAGACACAAATTCCACAAAGTATGCATTACTTCCTGCACTAGTACCTGACACGATGATTAATGATGGAATCAAGGAGAGTGATAAATACCAAGAAATGCTTAAAGACATTGATGCACAATTCAAGCGGGCAAATTTACCACCCTCAGAGAAGCAAAAAGGTAAACGCAAGAAACGAGTTTCACAGCGTCAACCAGCTGCTCCTAAAGATAAACGCTCAGGAAAAATGCAAATTGTTGATGAAGATGATGAAGATGATGAAGATGAGTTGATCCACACTGAAGAAGAACAAGAAGAAGTACCACTCCGCAGGCCTAAGAAAGCAAGGAAAGCTAAATGCAAAGAGGCAAGTGTGGCTCCAAATGATCCTGCTCAAGGAAGCCTTTGGTGGATCAGGCTCAAGGGTATTTGAAGACTTAGCAGATTTTGGTAATCCTGATGGTGATACGGAATTCTTCGACGAAGAAGATACTTATGAAGATGAGTATGAAGATGATGCTACCTTTCAACTTGAAAGTCGGGAACCAAGTGAAGAACGTGAGAGCAGTGCTGACACAGATACAAGTATGATGTATCAAGATGCAAATATCACCACATCTTTGCCTGAACCGACTCACATGGTACTAAATGAAGATGCTCATGCAACTTTCATTCCAGACACACAACTTCAAAGTAAGTCTACTTAAAACTCTGATGATGTTTTGAAATATCTCAATTTAGAAGGGGAGGAGGGTGTTGAGGTCACCAACACTGATCCGTCAACAAATGAACAAATGGTGGATGTCCCTATAACCACTATTACATCGACCACCACTTCCCTACTATCAACCCCAATCATCAGTGAGGTCCCAACCACCACCATCACACCCGCAACTGTTGAACAACCAGTATCAACCACCACCATTACCACGGAATCTACACCGTCATCTACAGTTGAACAACCTGTATCAACCACCGTCCTAACCACTGTATCTACATCAACACCTATCCCGGTACAACCAGTATCATCCACGACCACCTTAACGGTTTTGGTCACACCTCCACCAACAGAACCACAAGCATCATCTACATCAAATCCTTTTCTCACTGTTAATGATCCGTTGATCCAGTCTCTTCAACAACAGCTAGAGGCTCAAGCTACACAAATAGCTACGTTGACTGAAAGGTTTGCTACTCCTCCAAAGGAACCGCATCCTGATGAGCCCATTCTTCAAAAACTAACAGACAAAGTGTCAAAGCTCAAAGAACAACATAAAGCATTTCGTAAAGAGAAGAAAACTCGGGATAAAGAAAATGCTGCTTTTCTCGGGTCAATTGACGAGCAGATGACCGCGATCATTCGACGGGAAGTCAAGTCTTATGTTGATCAACAACTACCACATCTTGTCGGTAATGGTCTATCTACTCTTCAAATCAAGACATTGCTTCAGACACGTCTGCTAGATTTGGGAGCTCATAAATCAAAATACAAACGCTAAGTTCTGCAATATCTCAACAAAGCAATTGATGAAGAGAATCCTGCAGACACTACCGACTCTGAGTCTGATGATGAGAATGAGTTAGAAGAGGAAGATGAAGAGGAACATGGTGAAAAGGATGATGATAATGAGGATAAGGATAAGGAAGGAGATGAGGAGGATGAAGAGGATGAACAAGGAAAGGATAAGAATGTAGATGACGATAAGGACGAGGACGAGGATACAGATGATGATCAGGATGACGATGACGATAACAACAAGGGTAATGAAGTCAACAAGGGTGATATGAATGACGACACTGGTACAAATGCCAAAGAGACAAACAAGGATGACAATGAGACGACCACCGAGAAAGGTCTAGAGGACACTGCAGAAAAGGCTGCTGACACCACAGAAAAGCCAATAGAGGCAACAGTATCAGAAACTCAGCAGGTTGCTTCAGGTATATCTACTGCACCAGAATTCACTACTGATTCTCATATTGAATCTGTAGAATACATGCAAGCAGAAGAACCGACAGACACAATGCTTGAAGAAGAACCTCACGATGATATACCGGTGACGCAAACTCAACCTTCAACATCATCTACAGTTCAGCATGACGATGACATGGAAGTTGAAGATTTAAATGTTCCAGAACCGACATTTGCTGAATCCCTTATCATTGATGATACTGTACAAGAGCAACTTTGGCTAACAAACGCAGCACCACATCATCCATTTGACACTGCAACTGAAATAGAGATGACTCAATTCCTCAACAACCCTATCGACTTCTCGGCCTTTCTAAGGTATTCTCATTGGAAACCGACGATGACCCCGGATCTGATTAAAATGGCAGCTGCAGATGTGGACTTCTTTGACACGTTAAAGATCAGCCATAATGAAACATAATATCACCTGAATGAGCTTACAAAAGCAATGAGAGCGACAACTACAGGAATTCAGACTCCCGTATTGCGACCTCTTACACCAACAGTCATCACCGGTTCTGCCACTATCCCAATAGAGCATTTTGTCTCTCACGATCTTGAATACCTTGAAAATGGAGCAAAGAAGTATGCCACGTCTCTCACAATGCTCAAGGCCGTTAACTTGGAGAATGTTCCATGGATAGAGGACAAAGTGCCTGAGTCAATATGGAGAAAGAAGCCGCTCAAGTTTTATGATACATACGCTTCACTTGGCATATCTCACTGGGACAAAAAGAAGAAGTTAGCCTATAATCACTTCCATCGTCCCAAGAGAGGTGCTTCAATTGTCTCATCTCACAGAATCAAAAGCATCCTAGGAGCAACCACTCAAACTGTTTTCGGTTATGATTACTTAAATGTAATCCTGCTCAAACGTACCGATGAGAAAGAATACCGCATTGACAAAAGTGATCTCCAGTACCTTCAACTTGAAGACATAGAAGATCTTTTGTTGCTCTTGGCTCAAGAAAAAGTTGACCATCTATCACCCGACATTATCATAGCCTTGAGTTCAAACTTTCGTCAATATGCCAGGAAAATAGTCATTCAAAACCGGGTGGAAGACTTTCAACTTGGAGTAGAAAGCTATCAGAAAAAGCTAAACCTGGAACGTCCCCATACGACTCCACTCAGTAATTTTCATAAGAACAAGAAGGTTTACATGGGGACTACCAAGCCGGAAGCAGGAATTTTCTATCCGAACGCGACTGGCGTCATGCAATATATGTGATTCTCAGAACTACACAAATTCAGTGATGGAACGCTAAAGAATGTTCGAGATGATTTGTCGGTTCTCAATGCCAACTTACCTTTTCCGGCAGTCACATACACCTGGACAACCCAGTGCAGAAAGGGATCCTCGTATGCAATCAGGAAGATTGAGGAAGTGCTAAGGAAGCGCCGGTTGCTACGAAGCATAGAACGATTCGTCGGTGGACGACCATATGGAGCTCACCATCGGCTCACGGAACGAACCAATTAATTTTGGTTCGTCTCATTACAGGTCAACTCCATATGTACATTATTGTGAATATGTTATCTTTTTATTTAATCAGCTTTTTGTGGCTTGTTGTAGTGTAAAAGTATGATATTTTTCAAGAATTTCTCACGAGATTCTAAATCTTTCAAACAAATCATACTCAAGCACTACAACTAACCCTCATTAATTTAAGGGGGAGCATTAATATGTTCTTTGGCCAACATATAATTTCATTTTATTACCCAAAGACCGGTTAATCCATTAATATCCAAAATATTGATGGTTAACATTTTGGAAAGGGGAGAAAATGGGATTAAGGAGACTTTATGATATTTGGCTAAAACAATGAAAAAGACTTAAAAGATAAACCAACTTAACATGTGTCATGCATAAGTTAAGGGGGAGCGTTTTTGATGATCAAAACACTTAAGGCACAAAATCTTTGATTTCAATATCACAAGTGCTTTAAGTGATTTTTCAAGGATTTTTCATGGTGACTATATCAACCTAAAACACACTTATCTCACGACGATGTGGTGACAAAAGGGTGGTAGGTATAGGTATTAGTCCAATGATTCATCAGAACCGATGCAATCTTCCCAAGGACAACTCCCCAGATAGAACTAGAAGTCCTAGGAAAGATGGAGAATGAATGTGAACGTAGCTGAATGCCGACCAAGTACTTAAGCTAGCACTGGAACAATCACAACAAGGTGCTGGTGATGACGTATTGGTAAGCATTGAAGGGGTTGAAGAATGAAAAAGAATTGTAAAGATAAAGGGTGTAAAGAAAGAAGCCCTCTTTACAACTTAAGGCAGAAACCGGGTCAATACATCTGCTATTGAGATTTTTGTTAATGATTCTCGATATTGAAGAAAGACATCATGGACCCAGTGATGCAATGCACAACCCTTCCCAGCTAACTCAAATATCTCTCAAAAGGTATTTGTTTTAATCACACGGAGATCAACACGTTATCTATTGGTTTATTCACTCCGAATAGACTGATATTGAAAAGGTGGCACTCCTCTCCAGCCATCGCTCACTAAATCAAAACGCACTATCGAGTCTAGAGCCACGAGATCATCAAAAGTCTCATTAGGACACTTTCCAATTATTCCTTGCTTTCTCACACACTGTGAAAAGTAAGAGATTTTCATGATTCCTATGCAGTATTCCTGTAATGCTGCCAGAACATCCGAGTAATACGTAAGTATTTCAATGAAGATGGAAATCCTGCTTGAGCCAACATCAAACAAGCTCATGGTAGGTTACACGTGCGGTTCTTTTAGAACCAATCTTGTGAAAAACTGGAAAGAAACAATAGTTTAATTCTTAATTGAACTTAAACTCGTTCCAGGCCTCTACGCATTATCGTATGATCTTGCCAGAACACTCAGAGTGACACTCTTTAGTGTTCACAGTGACGAGTGGAAATCCTTCTAGTGTTAACATCAAACAGCACTTGGTAGGTAACAAGCAAGATTCAATTTGAATCAAGTTTGTGACAACTGGAAAGCAACGATGGTGAATATCTTAATAGAAATTCACTTGTTCCAGGTTTCATGAATTGACGGCTTCAATCATAAGGATTTTAATCCAAATGATTCACTCTTTATCTTCGCAGTCAGCTTTGGACGGTCGAATAAAGAGAACGGGTTTACCCGCGAAATCCTGTCAGGAAGTTACTTAATTGAAACTATCTGTCACGGGTATGATATCTAATATCGTCCAACGGTCTTCACCGACCGGAGGTAAAATGCTACCGAATTAGAATAAAATGTCAAAGCTATTTTATTCGTGTCGTTGCTGTGTACCTGTTAAAGACGGTGGCGTTGCTGTGTACCTGTTGAAGACGGTGGCGTTGCTGTGTACCAGTTGAAGACGGTGGCGTTGCGGTGTACCTGTTGAAGACGTCCACACATTCTTATTCCTTTAGCATCAAATACTCCTGAAAATTCAAGAAAGTATGACCTAAAAGTCTTCCGCTGTATCCACTCTGAAACTTTCAAGAATTCAACAAAGGATAAGTGTGTGGGACATGAAGTCACAAAGAGGCGAACCTCACAAGAAAAATAAAGGGTGCACGTGAAAGGCCAAAAGAACACGTTCCAAGCAAAAAGGCTGATATCATTCAACACATATTCACAAAAGAAAAGAAAAAGAAAGAAAAGAAGACTACGAGCTCAAGAACAAGATCTAACATGCTAGATTAGGACTTTGTAAATTTGGAGTGACCTCCCTTTGGGGGAGATTGTTGGAAATACGTTTTACGCATTTAGAAAGTCTCGGTCACTCCAACAATGTAGTTATAGGCTCGTAGTTAAGTTAAGTGTCATTTATTACATAGCCCGACCCATGAGCATGTTCATGGGCCGGAAGCCCAAGTCCTTTAAGGACTTGGGGTATTTAAACCTCTTTCCACCATGGAAAGAGGGGTTGGTTGTTTTATTCTTTCATTTCAATATATGAGTTTTCTTTCATTTCTCTCTCTAACTTTCTCTCTCTAGAAAAACATCAACCCCCTTGTTTCACAAGATTATCATTGTTTTACACTTCCTCACGGCGGAGTGATTGCTCGTGGCGTCCCTTCAGATTTTGGCCATATTATTATATTTATCATGTGGGGCGTATGGGTGCATCCTAGTTACATGTTTTTCAGCAAGATTACTCGGTGTGAATGTGGTGTGTGCCTTGCATCCTTCACAAGGAGCTGATCCCTCCTACCCAAACCAGTATATTAAATTAGAGGCAACCCCTCTAATTTGCATGATGAGGTCACCCCTCCAAGTATTCATGCACGGTGGATTTTCATGACCTATATTGGCTAATGGTAAAATATGTTAAAAAGTTTTCATAAGATAAACATAAGGCTTTTCAAACTATAAAACCAGTTTTATGAACATGTTCCAGGTTTTCCAGGACTTATACATTTCCGCTGCTATTAAGTCTTTATTATGTTTTAGTCATTTATACTATGTCTATATCCATGCACTGAGCGTTATGCTCAGCCGTTACTTTCCTTTCCACGTCCCCAAAACGGCAGGTACTCAAGGACTGACTGGAGCATTTGTAAGACACACATAGGATGGGAACTACCTTAGATTCCTTCTCATCTTGCCTTCATATTTATGCTTGTTTAGTCTTCCTTTTTGTTTATTTACTTTATTTATGTTTTGGGCTTATGTTGGGAACCGATGTTTGATTCTGGTTTTCCCTATGGTCATGTATGTTTTAGTACATATTACCTTGCATGCTTTGATGACACGCCATAATTACGCGTGACATTCCATTTATCAAAATGAGGTGTTACAATTATGGTATCAGAGCCAAGGCATCGACCTGTAGGCTCTAAAACTCGACCTATGACTAGTGGGTAGTCACTAGGAGCTTCCTAAGCCAACGTTTGTTATTCCACATGTTGATGTTTTCAGCGTATTGTTGTTTTAACCATGATGTTTTCAGCACCTTGAGGTTTTAACCTTGATGTTTTCATCGATATTCTTTTACTAATATGGATGGACAACCGTCATTCATATTTAGTTATGTGTCATTGTTTAATGCATAATGTTCCTCGTGAACTGTGGCTATGTGGACTGAACCCCAGTAGTTCATAATTAGTCACATAAATTTTTTTTCTGATAAGTTTTGACAGATGAGTTTCATTTATTTATGTTTCATGTATCATTGTTGCAAGAATTATGACTAAGTAATGGTTGGTACAGGACTGGCCCTATTTAGTCGCATGTGCTTTTATCGAAACTTTTAACTTTGGGACCTACCCATAGGCGTCCCCTCGCCATGTATTTTGTTTTAGGACCGACCCATAGGCGTCCTCTCGCCATGTCTTTTGTTTTGGGACCGACCCATAGGCGTCCCCTCGCACATATAAAGGTATTTATAAACTACATTACGCATTCATGCACTATTTTTCATGCATAAAATTTTTCTCATGATTTATTGGCATAAAATTTTTCATGTCCCCTCATAAGTTACTATGTTTTTATGTCATGTATGTTTTCATACTGTCATGGTTAACTTCAGTTTCCTGCTGATTATCTTATACACTCCTTCATGATAGATTGTTTCATGTTTTTTCATGATAATTCCGTCTTCATGTGGATTACGTCTTACGCCTCTTTTGTTATTATGCCTTCAAGCAAGACATAGTTGGATTTCATTGAATTCTGCTTCATGATAGTCATGGTTGGTTTTCATTGATCATGCTGTCAGGCAAATCATCGTTGAATTTTGTGTAACCACACTTTAACGTTTCTCGATATAACCAAAATGATGTCTATGCTAATACTTCCAAGTTATCATGATGGTTTTCCTAACCGTTTAACCGATATACTTTCCTTAAATCATGATAAATGATCGACCCCATACCGATCATTTCATGTGCATTCCACGTGTACTCCACGTACCGTATTTCATGTGTATTACACGTACCTTAATCCATGTGTATTCCACTTGCAATACTTCACGAGTATTCGCTAGTCGATTCTGAATCATCTCAGGCGTATTTTCAATTGCTGATATTCTACAAGATTGTTGATGCCGCTCATAACCTGGAGATGTTACTAAAGGTTGATGCTGCTGATGTTAGGAGACGCTACGAGATGCGGATGCTGTTCACAACCTGGAGATCCTACAAGACGAAGACAAAGGCGTCAGAGCAAAGCAATTGGACGAGAAGATGCTTCACCATCGGACGATTTCCACAATCATTGTCCCTAATTCTTAGTTACATGTCACACGTCATTCGACTGTCATTTCAGCCATATGAGTGCAAACCGGTACCAGCCGGCCACTCAGCTGAATAGTTACATGAATCACTGTCATGAGAATGACCGTCATGGAACTGACAGATAGGACGATAGTAACCACTACTATGACAGAAACTATCCTAGAAATCGTAACCGAGGCTCCGACCGTGGATGTGATCAGAAGTACGAATGATCAGTATTCCAACCGATCCGCCAATTCTGACATAATATTGTAGTTCTATTGTTTCACATCTCGAGACACATGTCAAGACGTCAGTCAAGACACATGTCTCACGTATACTTTCTGAAGACACATGTCAAGACACCAGTCAAGACATATGTCACACTTATATTTCCAAGACACGAGTCAAGACACATGACTCACGTCCAATTATGGAACATTTCTAAGAAATTTAGGGTACCCTCCCAAGAGTATATCCATTTTGTTGTGCCATGTATTAATCAGGCCACAAGAATTTCAGTACCATTACAGGCGCATCATTGGGAACTATCACGTTTCCTGATGACACTTTCATTTCTTGTAACCATAGCTCATAGATTCATGACCATGAAGGACGCCTTTCGTATTCCCACGTATACGAAGGTTTTCCTTCAGCTTAATGACGAGATCCAAGCTGCTAACGCATTTCCTCGGACAGACACGAGTTGAATTTTATCCTAATTATGGACTATGAACAGCACACCATGCTACGATTCATAATTATGTACAGTAATGTTCAGGCTCCTGAATACACTCAGCTTGATTTTCCATCGAGAAAATCTGTACAAATTATCTATGCTTAAAAGCATGTGCATTGTTAGCCATGGTCGCTAAAATTTTCTAGCTGTCAGTAAGACACGACCACTTAAGTCTTTTACGCATAGCCAGTTGATTATTCCAAAATCTTCCTATACATTCCAGAAGAACCTACAAGGAGAAGGATGGTACCATGAGATTATGTGTCGACTACCGTCGATTTAAACTAATCACCATTCATGACCGTTATTCTCCTCCACGTATTGACAACATGTCCAATCGACCTTATAGTGTTAATCATTTTTCCAAGCTCGAACTCATGATCATGCTGCCAACAGTGACGAGTGAAAAAGCAGGACATGTCCATGACTGCTATTCGTACACGACTCGGTCAAGCTAGATTTATGATTTTGAATTAGTCTCATAAATGCTCCAACGGCATTATACGAATGAGTTTCCATGAACTCATAGCAAATTCATCAGTGTTTTCATTGAGGATAACCTAATTTCCTCTAAGCCTAGAGAAGAACAGGAAGACCATATCTGCACTATGTTGCAAATTCTATGACAAGAGAAATTTTACCCTTGAAAATTTTACAATATCAATTCTTTTTTATTACAGTGACACGCTGAATCACATGGCTTTCTACGGTTAATCTTACCATGACTCAGCTTATGCGTAAAGGAGAGAACCCTACACTACATTAGGTGTTCTAGAAAATCCTACGCTAGGAGAAGTCTAGATTCAGAGACGCAGAGTTTCGCAAACTCCTATGTATCATGTTCTACGAAGCAAGATACAGTTACGTTCATATCTAAGTACCTGACATACCAACAGGTTAAGATAGGACACCAACAGACTGGGATGTTTTCATCATCTGAAATTGTGAATTTAAATGGGACAAGATCTCCACGGATTTTGGTTACCAGTTTAACGCAAATTCAGAAGAAGCATGATGCTATCTGGTTTATTGCAAACAGTTTGATCAAGTCTGTAGACTCCTTACATCCGTAAGGATTTCAGAACCAACAGATTGATCGGACATGTTCCAGCCAAGGCTCATCCGATCACTTGGCAATTCCTCAGTTATCGGGTCAGACAAATATTCATAATTGTGCTCCTTATTTACTTCACGTCCTTGTTCTAATTTCACGACTTGCTTTCGCGCTCGCGTTCATGACACTATTCACTTTCATGATGGCATCTCGGCTTACGATTTTTCTTTCATTTTTCTTATTCTGGGAAGTTTTGCAAGAACTTGAGAGACCAGACCCAAGTTTAGTATAACTCCCTATCCTTAGATAGACGTTTCTCGTCATATTCTATGTCTCACATTGTAGCGTTTGGCGTTACCGCCATTATATTCTATGTTCACGATATGTTTCACATGTCATGTTCATTCCACGTTCCTCATATCAAGATCAAGATATGTTACACATATCATGGATCATGATATGTTACTCATACTTCACTCACCAAATTTTCCACGTATCACGTTCAAAAATTTTCCACGTATCACGTTCAAAAATTTTCACGTTTCACGTTCAAAATTTTTCACGTACTACATTTCTTTGTGTCTCACGCATCGTTGCTAATTATCAGTTAAGTTAGAGTGTTTTGCACGATAACGTTTCAGTTGCCTTACACGTAAATTCTTATGCCCTCGATCAAATGTAGGGGATCTACCTTACGTTGATAACAAAGAACTTCCTCGTATGTCAAGTCAAAGTCAGGAGGAATCATTCGCGTCAAGATCTTGTGAAGGAACCGTTCCAAGAGGGAGGCCACTTGGAAACGGACAAGTTCATCCGGACTTCTTATCCGTTTTCTCTTATCAATTAGATATGTCCTTTCAGTCACGTCACGTTCCATGTCCTTTCAAGACATGTCACGTTCCGCGTTCCTTCTGCCAGGTCACCTGCACGTTCATTTATCTTACATACCCTCTCAGTTGATTCGGGTATGTTTCTCTTTCAGTTTACGTTATCTATAATTCGGGGACGAATTATTCTTTTTAGGGGGGGGAGAGTTGTAAAACCCGCATACTTTTACCATGAGTAGTACCCTTTAGATCGTAGGTACAAGATTAGAACTTTCATTTTATAGCATGTTTACGTTTCACGTATAAGAATTTTTTAAGTATTACGTACGTGTTAGAACACGATAAATATTTATTACGTATGAACACACGATAATTATTCCAATAATAATTGTAATCACGAACATTCGATCATGAAATCATGAACGTAAATTAATCACGAACTAATATTACGTATGTATATATATTTATTACGAACACAAATAAATATATTAAGTCACGATCGATAACTAATTAAAACACGTAAAACACAAACACGAGAACACACTTATTAATTAGACACGGAAAATGTTCGGGTTACCCCATGTGGGCCCCATACCCATGAAATTTAGAAAGGAAAAGGGCCTAGCCCATCAATTTTTACTAAAACATAGAATTAGGAAATCTTGTGTCATTTATCACAAAACAAGAAAAATAACAAAACCCTAATTCTTTCTCCTTTGTTCTTTTGGCCGCCACTTTTGATCACAACAAGGGGTGATTCGGTTTGATTTTAACCTTGGAATTTTTACAATGATCGTTGTGTGTTCGTCCTTGATTGATCCACGCATTCGGTATAACCTTTTTAACCTTTTTCTTTTATGTTTTGATATAATAAATTACATAAGATCATGATGTTTTTAAAAACTAATTAAAAACTTTTATTAAACATGTCTATGATTATGGGGTAGATCAAAACAAGGGTTTTTAGGGGTGTTTGTCTAGCCGACGCCTAAACCGAACCCCTAAGGGGTCTCAGTTTGGCTTGTGAACCACCACCGAGACCTCATGGTCTCGGTTTGGTGGTGTGGGTCCCAAGGCAGCAGCAAACAAGGGGAAACCCCGAAGTGGTTTGGGGTATGTGTTGATTACGGGTCCGGTTCATGGTTTCTAATCACGATCCGGTTCATTGATTATGTTAAGGTTTATGATTTTAATAGTTATATGTTAAAAATTAAATTAATAAAACATGACATAATTAATTTAAATAACATGACTTAGGTTATAAGTTTAATTATTAGATCATGAATTTTAACTTAAGTATTTATTTTTAATTAGACTTTATAATTAATTAATTATTAAAAACCATGACTATAATTAATTAATCAACATGACTTAGGTTATATTATTAGTAATCAATAATACATGTTTTAACCTAAGTATTTTAATTTATTTAATTAAAAATATGATATATTTTATTAAATACTTTTAACCTATAGTTTAATTAATTTACATGTAATGATTAATAAACTATACCTTATATCAATATGACTTAGAAAATAATCATAAAACACTTAAGCTTATATAATTAGCTTATTTAACCAGCTTATATCTAATTATGGAAACTTTCTATGTTTAGAAACTTACTTAATTTAGGCAGCTAATCTATTTATGGAAACTTTCTATTTTTAGAAACTTATTTAATTAAGGCAACTAATCTATTTATGGAAACTTTCTATTTTTAGAAACTTATCTATTTTAAGCAGTAATTCTATTTTTGGAAACTTCCTATTTTTGGAAACTTTCTAATTTTGGAAACTTTCTATTATTAGAAACTTTCTATTTTTGGAAACTTTCTATTTTTGGTAACTTTCTATTTTTGGAAACTTTCTATTTGAGGAAACCTGCTATTTTTAGAAAGTTACTTATTATTACACAGTAAGTATAATAATACATGAAATACAAGTAATACTTAATCAGAACAGACAGAATATAAGATAAACACAGTTTAAAGCTTAAAATAGTAAAACATGACATGAACGTATAAAATAAGCTAAGACATGACATAAAACCAGTTACGTATGTAGCAATCAGATACTTATACACGTATGTATTTATGTAGCATTAGTGATACCGAAGTAGGACTCTCTTTCGTTCGTCTTCTTTGTTCACTAGACATAAGGTACGGATTCCCGTCCTTTCAGTATGGACATTCTTTCCTTATTAGGATTCCCCGTATGCAGCCAACTGTTTTCCCGTAGTATAAGTTTATATGTTTGATTGCTTATGTTTAATTTAGAATACCTGAAGCCATATACATGCATGACCATTTTCACCTAGTTATGGAGGTACCATAACCATAACACTAGAGGCACTGGTGTTATGACTTCCCCACGGCGGAGTGATTGCTCGTGGCGTCCCTTCAGCTTTTGGCCATATTATTATATTTATCATGTGGGGCGTATGGGTGCATCCTAGTTACATGTTTTTCAGCAAGATTACTTAGTGTGATGTGGTGTGTGCCTTGCATCCTTCACAAGGAGCTGATCCCTCCTACCCAAACCAGTATATTAAATTAGAGGCAGCCCCTCTAATTTGCATGATGAGGTCACCCCTCCAAGTATTCATGCACGGTGGATTTTCATGACCTATATTGGCTAATGGAAAAATATGTTAAACAATTTTCATAAGATAAACATAAGGCTTTTCATGTTCTAGGTTTTCCAGGACTTATACATTTCCGCTGCTATTAAGTCTTTATTATGTTTTAGTCATTTATACTATGTCTATATCCGTGCACTGAGCGTTATGCTCAGCCGTTACTTTCCTTTCCATGTCCCCAAAACGGCAGGTACTCAAGGACTGACTGGAGCATTTGGAGGACACGGATAGGATGGGAGCTACCTTAGATTCCTTCTCCTCTTGCCTTCATATTTATGCTTGTTTAGTCTTCCTTTTTGTTCATTTACTTTATTTATGTTTTGGGCTTATGTTGGGAACCGATGATTGATTCCGGTTTTCCCTATGGTCATGTATGTTTTAGTACATATTACGTTGCATGCTTTGATGACACGCCATAATTACGCGTGACATTCCATTTATCAAAATGGGGTGTTACAAGCAGGTCTAGTGCTGATCAACCCAGATGGAGTTGAGTTCACATATGCCCTCCAATTCAACTTTCACTGCTCCAACAATGAAGCGGAATATGAAGCCCTCCCAGCTAGTCTACTTTTTTCAGATAAAATGAAAGTAAAAGCACTAGAAGCTAAGGTGGACTTGATGAGACTGCTTTTATACATAGTCTCATCGTCCAAATCGGGCTTAAAATGCATTAAATATCATTAAAACTGCCAAATATATGCTCGTGTTTGTTGCTTGTGTATTTTAGGTACGGATATTGAGAAAAGACAAAAAGATCACAAGAATCATTCAAAAACGAACACGGGAAACGAAGCCGCACAATGAACCGGATCCAAATCTGGAATTTCCAAAATGGTCCTTGAAGAATTGAAGATTGGCAACTTTTGTCCCTCATTTTTGAAGATTTGGCAAGATAAGCCCTTGAAGAAATCATCATTTGGCAACAAAGGTCCTCCATGTTTAAAGATTATACAAGTTTTACCCTTGAAGAATCCAAAATATGCATTAAAGGTCCTTGTTTACAAGCTTGAAAACATTTTGTGCCAAAAGTGACAACTTGCCAAACTTAAATACAAAGGAAAAGAAGTTTGGTTGCTGTTTTTACAAAGTGAAGAGAGTAAGAAACCTTGGGGGCCATTACTGCCATACAACTAAACTTCAACATCGAACCACACCATGACACCTCAGCTAAACCCGACCCTACCCATTATCTATACCCAAACCCAAATCCAAACCCGTAACCCATACCCACCCACCAGGTTTATTAAATAAACCTGGTCAAACACTCAGTCAAATCCCTCCCTTTCCCACTAAACACGAAATTTAAAATAAACTTCCCCTAAAACAGATTAAACACACACACAACACACACTTATGAACCTATAAACCCTAATCTATTATACCCTCAAAACAAAGGGTTTTACCCTCTAAATTTCCATATTAGCAATTTACCCCATCCACATCAAAACCCACATCCCAAATTAACACAAGACACACCCATGTGTCTTGTGGGACACTTCCCTGCCCCATCACTTTATTCCCCAACCCCAATACCAGACAAGTTAAACGGTTGGATGCAACCCCTTGGCCCCCAAGGACATTTTAAACGTCCAAGATCATAACAAGACCAGCTGGCATCAAGGAAATTTGTAGCTTAGGGTTTTAGATATCTAGATTGTTCCATTTACTTGTATAAATAGGGACGAAATGTGTCCCTATTTCCTGGGTCCAGTTTTTTTAGCTAAATGCATGTAATTCCTTTTTATTAAATTAAAGTTGGTGTTTTGAGTTCAATTGTAATTCCTTTTATTTTTCTTAAAAGTTGGTATTGATTTAGCTAAGGTTCTGAGTTCCACATATTTGTTCACTAGTTTAAGGATTTCCAAAATTTAACTTGTTTTAAATTTTTCTGAAAAAGGCGTTGATTTTGGTAAAATCTTGTTTCAAGTTTTGGATTTCCAGGTTTTTGTAAGCTGATTGTTTAAGAGTGTGTTAAAAGAAGATTATTTGAGAAGGTTTTGAAAGGTTTTTTTTTAAAAAAAAAAGAGAAAGAAAAATCAGATTGTTGTATTGTTCTTCTTCATTCCTTCTTAGCAGGTTTTCCTTGGAGATTGATTGTTGTCCAAGGCTCAGCACAGGCCCGCGCCTGTTTGGAGGTGGTTAAGCAACCACTGAGGGACCTGGATGTAGGTCCCTCTTGGTAAAAATCTTGTCTCATTTTTCAGTTTTAAGATTTGGTGTGATTTTTAATTTGGTATGATTTTGCATGAAAGTAGTTCATTTGTTTGTTTAAGTGTGTGAATTTGCTCATTAGTTGATTGTATGCATGCTAGAGTCATTTGAAATCAGCATGGTGATGATTTAAATAGATTTGACTTGTTAAAAAGTGAATTTCAGATTTAAAGGGGTGTTTGGATTAAGGTGCAAATCAGGGTAAAACATATAAGATTGGTTTAAAGCTTGTTTAGAATCACTCATAGGGTATTTAGAGGTTGTATGCTAGTGGTAGTTTTCAGTTTGGTAGAGTTTTGAATCATTTGCATGTTAAAACTTGGCGAAATAGCATAAAATCAGTTAAGTGTCCTGAGTGACTGTTTTGGTTGAAATTTGTGTTTGATTTTTGGTAAGTTGTTAGTTTATAGGTCATTTAAGGATTGAGTATTGATTATATGTTGTTTGGTGAACTTAATTGCAAGATTTGAGCCTTAGAAATCCACTTTTGTGCCAAATAGTTTGGTCAAATACTCATCAGTCAACATTAAGCTTAATCAGAAACTTGTTAGTGCATTTTGTTGATTTGTGAGCTAAGAGCTTGCTTGTTTTTGTGCTATATTGACTCCCTACACTCCAACTGAGTTTAGGGGTGCCCTTTTGTCCATCAAAAACACCACAGAATCCAAAATCAAGTCCTCTTGATTCATATCTTCACAAGTGAAGATATCACTTTGTGTTCATCACACTAGCAGCCTAACTGGGCACGTTTTTGATCTTTATAAGCTTGATTCTTGTTTGTTTGTGGTTTTGTGCTTGATTTAGAGTAAGTAGGTTACTGGTTTTGAGTTTTTAAAAGTTTAAAAAAGAAAAAAAAAAGTTTTTTTCAAAAAGGACGTGGCCAGGACTCGAACCTGCGCCACTCCTCCCACACACCAACGTCTTAACCAGCGTGCCCTTGGGTCTTTTACTGATAAAGACTCAAATCAAACATTATTTAAAGGGTTGTTGTTTGGGCTTTTCATTTATAAGCCGTGGCTAAATAATCTTATTTAAGCTTATTGTATAAGCTTTTTGGCTTGTTTTCATTTTTCTTGTGTTTGTCACTTAGTTTAGGATTTTTTTTAGCATAAAGTTTTGATTTTTCTCTTTCTTTATTTATTTTTTATTAATTTTTATTTACCCATTTTTATTTAATTAGATAAAAAATAGTATAAGTAGTTTTAGAATTTTATAAAAATAGTTTTTAGGTTTTTATTTATATTTTTGAGGTTTACATCACAAAAAAGTTTTCAAAAAGTCTTATTTTTGATTTTATAGGACTTTAGGGTTTTTAACCAACTTTAAAATTTAATATAAAATTATTAAATAGGTTTTAGAAACTTTTAATTGCATTTCTGTCTTAGTTACATTATTTAGGATTTTTGGTAATTTTTTAGAATTTTTTAGAATTTTTTAATAAACTTTGAATTTTTTTGATTATTTTATTATTATTTTATTATCAAAAATTGAAAATTAGTTTCTTCTACTTTTTTCATTTTTCCTAGATCATAGACACTTAATTAGTATTTTTGTAACTTTCAAAATATTTTTAGGGGTTTTCAATTATTTTCTAGGATTAATTTAAGTTTTAATTGATTTTAATAGTTTTTAAGTGTTTAAAAATAGATTTATTTGGTTTTAAAATTTTAAAAAATACTTTTTAGCTTAATTAGGTCATTTTTGAGGTTTACAAACTTTAAAATCTTGTTTAGGGCTTTTTAATAATTAATTGTGATTTTAGGGCTTTAATTAGCATTAAAAAGTCATTATCTAATTAATTAAAAGGTTTTAGCAAGTTTGGATTTTTTCTAAACTCTTAGAATATTATTTTGGATTTTTAGTAATTTTTAGGAATTTTTAGGTTAAAATTTTAATTTTTGTAGCTATTTACGGTTTTACGTGATCGCCTTTTTCGTCTTAGTTTAATCCGTCTTCGTAACCGTCTTTCATTTCTTTCTTATTTCTATTTTCTCTTCTTGTATCAATAAAATCAAACATTAATCAATTCATTACACAACACACGTGCCTCCTCGAGAACGAACTCACTTCACTTTTAGGGTCATTCACACACGGTTTTCCTAAATCGTCGTGCCCACTTGCCCTATTTTACGTTCTTTTTCCTAAAAGACGTATTTCTACAACTATCAAAAATGGCGCCTCTGCCGGGGAGGCGTGTTGTGTTTTGATTGAACTATTGTTGTTTTTATACTAACCATAATTAGTATTTGTATTAGTAGCACTCTACTAATACGTATTATCGTTTTTCGGTTTTTGTGTGAATACTATTACTATATTGTATACGTAGAACAATAAATTCACAAGTACTCCAAATACGTGAGCAATCACAACCTTGACTTGGGAGGTCATTACCCAATCATTGTATTCGAATCTCAAACCAAAGAAAAAAGGCAAAAATAGATAAATACTTTCGAGAAGCTCGATTTTGAAAATACAAACTATAAGGTGGGTATAAGGCGGTTGTATTTCACAACCTAAAGGAAAAAGGCTCTTAAGTGCTTCGCGCCGTCTCGTTTCCTCTACTTGCTTGTGCGTATTTGATTTTGAGAGCTAATCGAGGGTTTTACCGCCCAAAGTATTATTACATATCATATATATTTTCTTGGTTTCTATTGATTAAACCCTCTTGAACGATTTGGTGTTCCACTGTAACACCCCCACAAATGCTATGCGCAGCGGAACTACAACATTTGGGTGCTACGTAGTTATCATCACACATAAGCTATATTAAACGACTCAAAGAGACGTAAAAGTTTAAACATGAATTTAAACATTTTTAAATTATACAAATCTACGGTTTTCCAAATCCCAAGATAATACAAAACAGAGTTTGCGTTTAGGTCCCCACTGAATCTCAACCAAAAAGTACATTTTCATTCTCATGACATAATATAAAAGAGTTTTGAGTGCAAAAAGGGAGGAAAACAAGTAGACCGTCAAGCCACAACAACTTCCATCCTCGCATGCTCCACTGCTATCAACCTTGATTACCTGAAACACATGCTTAAAATCGTCAACACAAAGGTTGAGCGAATCTATAGGTTTATCAAAACATCAGTTGAACATAAGTGTTAAAAACCAATCATGATCATTCAATAGCATTGTGGCCATACAATCTATTATTCAAGGATATGACAATTGTGTTTAAGCTCATGACACTAAACCGTTAACTCAATCACCCGCGTAATAATTACCGGCGTGATTCAGATGAAACCAAGGCCCCTAATAAGGCATCAGTTGCAATTATACCTTATCTCTTATCACAAATTATCCGTCCGCAGGGGGTATCAACGTACTAGCCCTCGTCTCGGATAGGGTAGTCAACCCCATAGTACTATCACTTTGTATAAGCGGCTATTTCCCCCTTCGCAAGGGCAAGACAATAGTTAATAGTTCATGAAATTAGGGTCTTTTGCAACTAGGTACTCAACACAATTTCTAAGGCAACATTCGGGTCCAACAATCATTCAAGACTTATGTTCATTTTCATTTAAATAGCATGTATCCCCCTCGCGGGTAAAATCATTTGAAATAAGTAAAGAGCGAGGCTATAGACTCACCTTAGGTGGTAGTGGTAGTATTAGTACTACGGCGTAAACGAGATCGATCACCGACGATGAGGATGCCCCGGGAAATCAAATACAACACCTAACGAATAAACACGTAATGAATCAACACATTCAAGTAGCTTCAAGTACTGTATGTACACAATTAAGAACACTCAAGGTTCATGTAAACTCACGCCAAAAATCCATACAAGTGATATTTACTAGACACGAACCATTTTATACTTTATTAGAATTATCGCGCATTTTACAACTCTGCCGGTACATACCGAATGTACGGGCTGTTTTACCCCACTTAGACCACTCCTAAAAATCTGAGAAAATTTGTATAAATCACTTATAATCTGTAGAAACCCCTCACCAAATTTCATAAAAAGTTTTCACTCCTAAGACCTTCTGCCCGACACATCTTTGAAGTACAAAATTCGGACAGTTTCGCACACTCGACTCGTAAGATCGTTTTGACCATCTTAACCAATGCCATTTGAAAATCCGACTCTTGATTATGAAAATAGACTCAAAATGATAAGTTTAGGGCCTGAGAACAACTTCCAAACATTTTTAGAACTCTAGTTACAATCCTAGACATTCGACCTATATTTTGACAAAAATCCGTACCTTGTGATTTTCATCACCCGGTACGCCTCAAACTTTAAAATATCATAACTTTTGACTCGTTTTGAGTTAGAAGCTCTACCTTATACCGAATCGAAGCTAAAAAGAAGCTCTACAACAATATCCTATCTTCCCAACCTGGACCTAGACTTAAACCCACGAAAAATACCCTCAAACAATCTGTTCTAAAATCACTTCTTTAAAATCACCTCAAAACATCTTTTTGACCAATTTTAATCCTTCCTATACTCCTAATAACACCTAATAACTATCCTAATCAAATCCAAATACCTTAAATCACTTGTATGTTCATCCTCATTCGAAACCCAAAAATTAAAAATAAGAACAAGCACTCACAATAATTAATTAAATAATAATAACAAGAAAATAGAATCATACCCATCTTATTTAAGATCAAACACCCAAGAACACCTAAACCCCCAATATTTTCGTGGCTTTTGGGGCTGAAATCACCAAGGAAAAATGTTTTCCTAGCTCCAAAATTTCAAATCCATGTTCCTAAACATATTTAAACACAAACCCACGAATTTAATTAGATCAAAACATAATATTTTTCAAAATAATTCAAAAATTAAATCTTGAAAAAAAAAAGTTGTTGCATGTTGGATTTTTGTGGTGGGATTCACTTATCTTGATGTTTTAAGGATGGGTCATTGCTTAGATTTTTCAAAAACAAGTTTTTGATGGTGGATTTGTTAGCCTCAAAATATTGAGCCAAACAAGAATGCTCGGTCATATGTTTATTATGTATCGTATTTTAGAACGTTGTAATAGGTAGTATATTAGTCGTGTTATTACGGGCTTAACTTTAAGCTAAGTTTCATTAATAAGTAACCAAAGCCCAAAAGGAAAGCCCGACCCATGATCATATAGCCCATTAATCTACATGTAAGCAAAGGCTATATAAACCCTTCCTAGCATGTTAGGAAGGGTGTTGGTCATTTCATTTTCTTCTAATCTAATATTCCACAAGTTTCACCAACCATTTTCTTTCTACTTTCTCTCACTACTTTCTCTCTCTAGAATTCTTCTCATTTCTACCTTTCTTTCTTTAATTCGTGTGATTATAACAATCATATATTAGGGACAACAATTGGTATCAATCGCCATGGGGTAGTTTTGTGATTCGTTATTGTCTTTTTCATATGATCCGTTTGATTTGATCCATTTTTCTTCCTCGAATTCAAGATTTTTCTTGTTTTTGATTGTGTTTCTTAATCGTATAACTTCTTTAATCTTGTTGTAGAGATTTGGTTGTTTTGGTTTGGTTAAAAACACGATCTTGTTGCCTAAAAGTTGCTAAATTTGTTGCCTAAAAGTTGCTAAAATCGTTGCCTAAAAAGTTTGAAAAAAGGTCCCTTATTGCGACAGCTTGAATTTCGGAAAAGGAGAGTACGATTTCGATCGCAATAACCCTAGGGTTTTACTTTGCGATCAGTATTGCGATAGCCCCCTTATTCCGATCGTTATTGCGATCTGGATTGCGACGGATTTAAGGAAATCTTGAAACGTTACTCTGCCCACATTGCGACAGCCACATTGCGATAGGTACACATTCCGATCTGGGATTTCGATAGTAACACATTGTGATCTGACTATTCCGATCTGGAGGATTCCGACAGGTGCACATTGCGATCAAAAGGACATTCCGATCTAAGCAACATTCCGATGGGCATTCCGATGGCACGTTCCGATGGACATTCCGATGACATGTTTAGCTAAATTTTTGTTTGAGTATTTTTTAGACTTAGCCACCATCTAGACTAGTTTCGGAACGTAGTTTAGACGAAGATTAAAAAAAAAAAAAAAAAGAAAAAAAAAGAAAAAAGAGTTAAAATTTTTAGGTCAAGTAAAATCAAATTTTTTCCATACTAGTTTTAGGACATTTCTAGCTCAATTTCAAAATTTGGTGATTACAAATTTTTTAGGTCTACCGTTTGTCGGACTGAGGAATTTATTGTCGGGCTGAGAAAAAATCGCAATTTTCGGAATTTCAACAACCAAACAATCACAACACAACTACCTAAGATCCACATTCGATTCATCATTTTAGAGAATATTGAGATGGATTCTACTGCCGAATATCGTGTGACGAACAACAACATAATGGTGGCAGGTAACAAAGAAAGACCACCAATGCTTGTGTCGGGTCGATATGATCAATGGCAATCCCGTTTTATACGTTACCTTGACACAAAACCTAACGGTGATGCTTTAAGGCAATGTATTTTGGAAGGACCCTATAAACTCTCAAGGATTCAAGTTCCTGCAGTACCAGCCACAGACACGAGTGATGCACAACCCGCATATGAACGTGATGAGAAGAGGACCGACCTCACCCCAGAGAATCGTGCGTGGTTTGATGCAGAGAAGGAAGCAATCTACTTAATTCTCAGTGGCATTGGAGATGAAATTTACTCTACGGTTGACGCATGTCCTACTGCTCAAGAAATGTGGACGGCCATTGAAAGATTGCAACAAGGTGAATCACTTAACAAACAAGATGTGAAAACCAAGATGTTTTGGAACTTTGGCAAGTTTACATCAAAGGATGGGGAATCAATTGATTCGTATTACTCCCGATTCTACAAAATGATGAATGATATGACTCGAAACAACTTGCAAGTTTCCACCATGCAAGTCAATGTCCAATTTCTACAACAACTTCAACCAGAGTGGACACGGTTTGTCACCTTGGTCAAACAACAACAAAAGTTAGACGAAGTTTCATATCACAAGCTCTTCGACATCTTGAAACAATTTCAAAATGAGGCAAATGAACTTCGAGCTGAACGAGTTGCAAAGATTTCCAATCCACTTGCTTTGGTGTCTACCACTCAACATTACCCAGATTATCACTCCCGTACTTCAAAGACCTACTCTACTCAATCATCATCACCACGATCATCCATTGTCTCCAAGTCACATGTTCCAACACGATCCCGTGGCAAAGAAGTTGCAAGAGCACCATCACCCATACCTGAGCAATCATCCGAAGAAGACAGTGATGAAGAAGTAGCTCAAAGGGACAGGGAATTCAAGCAACAAATGGCTTTCGTTATGAAGCAATATAAGAAAATCTACAAACCCACCAACAACAATCTTCGAACATCTTCAAACTCGAGGAACACCCATGCACAGAGTCCCCCAAGGTATGACACACGAAGACGTGCTGAGAGTCCGCCAAAGTATGATCGACAACCTAAGTATGATAATTAGAGGGTGGCTACTGTTGTTGGAAATAGGGAAACTGTTGGTACTCAAGTTGTGCAACAAAGTGGGATTCAGTGTTTTAACTACAGAGGTTTTGGGCATTTGGCTAAGGAATGCAGGCAGCCAAAGAGGGTTAAAGATTATGGTTATCATAAGGAAAAGATGATGTTATGCAAGAAAATGGAAGCTGGAATCAAGTTATCAGCTGAGGAAGGAGAAATGCTTGACGACACAGATGATGAACTCTCCGACCAAGAACTCGAGGCACATTATTCATACATGGCAAAGATTCATGAGGTCCTTAACGTCACTGAAGATGACAATGGTCCTATCTTTGATACCGAGCTAATTGATAAGGTACAAGATGATGTTGAATATAATGTGTTTGGTGATACACATGAGCATAGTGATCTACCAACAACAATTACTGACACGTGTATGATGGAAACGGTTGATAGAAATACCACACCCGATTCATCAGACATGTGCAATAATGAGTTTGAGGATGATCAACATGCAAATGAGTATGATGACGAGGAGCGTGTCGCGCTTGCTAATTTAATTGCTAGTTTACAAAAAGATGTCAATGAAAATAGAAAGAATCAAAAGCAATTAAAGAAGGCAAACGCAGCGCTCACTCAAAACTTTGAAGAATGCAAAGCCGCTCTTATAAAATCTAGTGAGACTATTGATAGTTATAGGGCTGAGCTTCTTCAAAAGACCAACGAGCTTGAGGGGTACAAAAGTCGTGTCATCAACGTTAAAAAGGACGATTTCGAAAATAAATACAATGAAGCTCTTGCTTTGTTAACTAAAGAAAAACGTCAATTTAATGTTTTATTAAGTGATGAACGTCAAAAAACGTACCTTGCCACAACAAAAGTTAATGAACTTGAACAGAGGATTTCTATGAACACCACCGATTCTGCTAAAATTCTTGACGAGAAGAAACAAGAGGTTGAAACATTAAAACAAGATTTCAAAAATAGACAAATCAAAGATACTGAAAAAGTAAAGGATCTCGAAGAACAAGTCGATTTTTTGAAAAAAGTTGTTTATAATACACATGACTCTATTCAAACCGTAAGAATGATAGCACCTCGGTCATTTTTCAAGGGTCAACCTAGCTTTGCCACCCCCAAGTACCTCGAACAAGCTCAAGCTGCTAACCCCCATTTATATCTTGACGAGTCCGAATGGACCAATCATGATTGCCCTGTAGCTAACCTCGATAGTGAAGAGAGGTCCCTTTGGGATGAGGAGAATAGATCACCGGTCAATAAAGATTTTGTGAAACCATATAACTATGCTTATGAAAACAGTCTTTATGGTCTTTTCACTCCACAAAAACAGAAGTCTCGTGAGGAATTATTTTTAGAATGCAAACAAAAAAGAATTCAATGGAAAAAAGCTTTTGCCACTAAGAGGAAAACTAATGTTTTTAAATATATTAACTATTTGCCTCTAGATGCTTCTAAAAGCAAAAGTAGAAAAATACTTGGTTTTCTTAAACACCACGTTAATAATGTTCAATCAATTGTTGAAAGCGATTGGGAGAAACGTCAAAAGGATAAGTGGAAAACCGAGATTCCTCACGACATAACTATGCTTGTGAAAGAACTTTTAATACCAAATACGAAGATAATAAAAGAACATGTTCTTGAGTTTGAAAATTTAATTCAGTCTGAAATGTTTGATGATTTGAAATATGTTGAGTCTCTTGAAAAAGAAATTGATGACCTTCAAAATGACAAATTAGAATTTTCAAACGAATATGATCTAATCTTAGAAGAATGTCTCTCCAAAGATATTTTGTGTGTTACTCTTCAATCTTGTGCTGATATCGATGAATATTCTGATGTTGCATGCAAATATCTTGATAAAATCAAAGAGTGTGAGCGTCTTGAACTTGAGCTTTCGAAACATAATGAAAATGTTGATAAAAAGGCTTTTGAGTTACTTCAACACAAAACTGATTTCCTTCAAAAACATTGTCATTCTCTTGAACTTGCTTTGCAAAAAGACGTTGGTAGTTTTCCACATAATAATAAATTGCAAGAAAAACTTTCCCAAACGTTTCGAGAAATGAACGAACAGAATTTGGAAATTAAAGGGTTGAAAGCTCAGTTACAAGACAGGGACAGAGCGATAGCAGAGTTGCAGAAACTCATTGCTAAGATGGGTGGGAAGATTGTGGAACCTAGTGTTAAGAAACCTGTTGTAAGACAACCCAATGCTCAAAAAGTGACTAGACCCTCTGTCTTGGGAAAACCATCTGTTTTCTCTAATTCTGCATTTGCAAAACCTGCGTTTGCCCCCAAGACGGATGGGAAGGATAGGTTACCACAAAACACTCTCAAAACAAATATTCGATCACAAAGCATTAAGAACACAAATGTGGTTAAACCAGGGATGTATAGATTGACCACTAAACCCACACAAAACAAAGAAAGTCAATCACCTCAGACTTCTAGAAACACTAATAGACGTGTGTCTTTTACTACAGGAGTAGTCCCCACTGCTAGTGTTAGCCGGCCCCAGCTTAAGAGCACTCGCATGAATGAAAAGGTCTGGCAAAACAAAAGTCAAGGGAAGATGAAGGAAGTAGAAGAATGATGTAGTGATTTTGTACCCTTTAGGAAAAGGATGACAAATAGTGGTAGTATTAAGTGTCGGTTTAGGGAAACCGAGCATTAATGACCCAAATGAAGTCCAAGTTCGTTTCTCTCGAGGAGGCACGTGTGTTGTGTAATGAATGATTGATTATGTTTTTGAAAATTAATGAGAAGAAAAGAAGAGAAAATGACGAAGACGAAAAAAAATAGAAAAATAGAAAAATAAGGCGAAAACACTACTAGAAAGTTATGACGTAGAACGTAAAAAAACACAAAATTTAAAATTTTAGTCTAAAAATTCCTAAAAATTACTAAAAATCCCAAATAATATTCTAAGAGTTTACAAAAATCCAAACTTGCCAAAACCTTTTAATTAATTTAATAATGACTTTTTAATGCTAATTAAAGCCCTAAAAATCACTTTTAAATATTAAAAAGCCCTAAACAAGATTTTATAGTTTGTAAACCTCAAAAATGACCTAATTAAACTAAAAACTATTTTTAAAAATTTTAAAACCAAATTAAACTATTTTTAAACTCCTAAAAACTATTAAAATCTATTAAATCTTAAATTAATTCTAAAAATTAATTGAAAAGCCTAAAAATTAAATGGAAAGTGACAAAAGTCCTAATTAATGATAAAGAACCTAGGAAAAATGAAAAAGAAATAAAAATAAAACTTTTTATTTTAATGAATAAAATAATAATAAAATAATCCAAAAAATTAAAAGTTCTTAAATAAATTCTAAAAAATTCTCAAAAATCCTAAATATTCTAACTAAGAAGAAAATGTAAATTAAAGCTCCTAAAACCTTTTAGTTAATTTTATATTAATTTTCAAAATTTAGTAAAAAACCTAAAATCAAATAAAATTAAAAATTAAAGTTTTTGAAAACTTTTTTATATGTAAACCTCAAAAATACAAATTAAAACCTAAAAACTATTTTTTTGTATTTTTTTATTACTGTTTAATATTTTTAAATGACTTTTTAAATTTAAAACTAAAAAAAATCCTAAAAATTAATTAAATAATGTGAAAAATAAAACTTTTGAACAGAAAAATCCTAGACTCTATTATAATCCTAGGAAAAATGATAAGAAGCTAAAAAGCTTAATAAATAAGCTAAAATAAGCCAAAAAGGTCACGGCTTATTTTAGAAAAGCCAAAACACAAACACCTTATATATTTAACCTTGTAAACTCTTACCAGTCAAAGACCCTAGGGCAGATGGTTAGAGCGTATGTGTGTGAGAGGAGTGGCGCAGGTTCGAGTCCTGGCCACGTCCTTTTTGATGTTTGTTGTTTTTTTTTTCTAACTAATCAGTGACCTTTATGAAGCTTAATAACTCAATCCAAAACCATTTTTTATCCAAGATTACACAAGAAAGATTACAAAACGTGAACAGGTTTGAGTTTTGAACACAAGCAGGTTGCTTGTTGTTCTTGCTTATCTTCACAAGTGACAAAAGAACACCAAGAGGGCTTGGTGTATGGCTTACTTGGTGATGTATTATGGACAGGGGGGCACCCTTGTGCTCTTTGGAGCACAAGGAGTCAAAATAAAGCAAAAATTACTCACCTAGCACACAAAACGATCACAAACCAAGCATACAAAAGCCAATTAAGTTTCTGTGACTATTATCAAGGTTTGGTGGTTTGATAAAGCTAGCAAATGCACACAAATGGATTTCCAAGACCCCAATGTAGCACACAAGTTCAAAAGCTGGCATACAATCAATTGCAATCCTATTTCACCTTAATACTTAACAGAATCCAAGATTTGAACATTCAAATCAACAAATATAAGCAGAAAGAGTGATATGCAAATTTTGCTAAATGATTTCCCTTATTACTCCACAAACTTGCTTCCAATCTTCACCAATTTAAACTCAAACTCTCATGTAATCACTAACAATCCTATTTAATCTATCTAGCAACTTTTTTCAAGCAAAATCTAAAATCTTAACCTGCTAAAACCCAAATCCAAACAGTCCTTTAAATACTTTTGAAAACGTTTTATCAAATCAAACCCTTCCAAAATCTATCCAAACTGATTCATATACCATCTCACATGCATAACATCTCAAGTAAACACAGTACAAACCAATTTCAACACAAATAGCATGCAACTAAACCAATTACTCAAATCACTTTTTCTGAAATTTTTCAAAAAGTAAAAAGGAGATTACCTTAGGGCTTTACATCCAAAGCCCTAGTGGATGAATAATCCACCTCCTACCAACTCGGGTTGGTGCTGAAACAATGATCAACAACCTTCAATTGCTGCTAAGAAAAAAAGAAAACAGGCACAATAATACAACCAATGTATATGATCTGTTTCACTTTTTTCTTTCTTAAAAACCTTACACAAAATCTTAGAAACCTTACAAACACGTTTTAAAACTCTTCAAACTTACAAAATCAACTACCTTTTCCACTTTCACTTCCAAGATATTAGATTTGAAAGATTTGAAGAAAATTTTAAGAACCTTTAAAAATTTTGGAAAATCAACAAAATCTTTCACGAATTTAATGGAACTCAGTTTTATGCATTACCTATACCAGCTTTTTAAACATGTATAAAAGGAATTACAATTGCATATGACAAATACCAAACTTTATAAATTTTAAAAAAGTGATTACAAAAGATTTTTGCAATAAAACTGGAACAAAAAAGGAATGAACATGCTCATCTCCTTTTATACTATCTAAAAGACTATTCTAGAACATGAAAGCCCTAAACATTGGATTGCCAGGAATGCCCTTGAAGTCTTTGACTGAAAATGGGTCAAAAACGCCCCATGTGACTTGACAGCTACAATCTTTGATCTTGGACGTTAAACTACTCCTTGGAGGCAAAGGAATGCAATCAAACCGTTGATTGTGTCGGGTTTTGGGGTTGTGGGAAAGTGACAAGAGCAGGGGAGGGTTGGGGAGAGGACCACAGGACACGTGGCAAAGTCTAGTGAAGTGGGTTTGGGTGAGGAGAGTGTGAATTAACAATCTGCACATTTTGGGCTTAAACCCCTTTAGTTTTCGTTTAATTGAAACTGGAGGATATTAGGGTTTATAGGGGATTAAGGGGGGTTTAGATTCGTTTTGGGTTAATTAACTTTTTGAAAAAGTGTTAAGGGAGGGAAATGGGTTAAGTGGGAGCTTTGACCAGTTGACCGATTTAATAAATAACTGGGTTAAATGGGATTGGGTAGGGTCGGGTTTGGATAGGTTAAATGGGTTGGTGGGTGGGTAGGGCTGACGTGTCAGGGTCTGAGTGGTGGTGGGGGTTTAATAGTTTGGCAGGTTTGGTCCCCAAGCATTTCTTTCCTTTCCACTTTGTGATAAATATCCAACAGCGCCCATTCTAGCCTTAGCAACTTTGGACAAGTTGCTGAAAATGGCACAATTACTTTCCAAAACTTTTCCAAAGGGTTTAACTTGTATATTCTTCAAATTTCAGGGACTGATCTTGTATAATCTTCAATCATTAAGGATGATACTTGTACATTTGATATTTTGAGGGTCAAATGTGACAAGTTCTTCAAAAGATGAGGGGCCATTTTTGCCAATCTTCAATTCTTCAAGGGTCATTTTGCAAAATTCCAAACTTGGGCCCGGTTCATTGTGCGACTTCGTTTCCCGTGTTCGTTTTTGATTGATTCTTGTGTTCTTTTGCCAATTCCTCAATATCCGTACCTAAAAATACACAAGTAACAAACACGAGCATATATTTGGTCTATTTTATGATATTTTATGCAATTTAAGGCCGTTTTGGACGATGAGACCATGTATAAAAGCAGTCTCATCACTCCCCCATACTAAACCATTGTCGTGCCCTCACGCAATGCTAAGAATAAAGTATCAAAGCATCTCCAAAGTTCAATTTTATTCACTTTATTGAAAGATAAACTAGCTACACTACACTATTACTACTACTTGTGTTTTGGACATAATGTATGATTCTCATCGCAAAATGGGACGTTTAGGTTCATAGAATAAGAACACGTGAATGCTTCGTTAGAAATAATTTCGTCGTCCTCGATTTTCACCTTAATTCCATGCCAAGCGTGCAACGAGATCATTGTCATTATAAGTTAGTAATGCTAACACTACTCATATGCCCTAATCACGTACTTATTCTCCCATTATTCCTAAGTTGTATCTCTTATATTTTATTATGTCTTAATGATCACGAGGATACATTGTTGACTTATGCGATATTAGAGATTTAGGTCTAAAAATAGAGTCCTAACGGTGTAACTAAGACCATCAAATCAATAACCCCTCCTAATAGACGACGATGTTAAAAAATTAAGTTGACAAGAAGAATCGATAAACACGGTTTTATAACGGTTTTGAACATGAGACTTATTACCAAGACTTTTATACGCCCCCTAACGGAAGGGCCTTATTATCTTTGGTTTACCTCCATCTTTTATTCAACTTCGCCATGAAGCTTTTATTATGACTTCGGTCTTGCCTTGCCTTTTATTATCCGCCTCATCGGTGGTTTTATTAGCCAAAGACGTATATCCTCACGCTAAAGCGAATTTTGGATCTTTAATGCTTCGAAGATTAAGGCTTGATTCACTTTCAATTTTGCATAGATTTTAGGCCTTGTGGGGCTTCAAATTGTTTGCTTGATTTAGGTGAGCACTTGAAATCTTATTATTAGGTGAAGCTTTCGATTATTCGGGTTGCCAATACTTCAAAACCGTGACGCTGGCGATACCTTAATGTCTTCCCAATTTAATTACACGGAAGCTACTAGAAAAGACTAGAAACCCAACAATCAAAACTAAACCGCTAAATCAATATTTATTAAGCAAAAAATATTTACATGCGAAGGGAGAATAAGAAAACAACGAGAACACATGAGTTTTTGAAAGAATACGAGTACTCTACGTTTAGCATAGTAACTTATAATTAACTCTATCATTTCTCGTCCTCATTTAAGAGACTTAGCCTAATGTGTAGTTAAGGAATTAAAGCTAAGTGCTCAACACGCACGGTCGAGTCAAAAATTACTCTTATTCTTGCCATCGGAAAATCTACATTCGTGTCTTCAAACTCTTATAAAACATGAGAAAAATTTTAAAATTTGTCCATTTTTAGCCTTATTTTGCAACAAAATGATAACAAAACGATAAACTTTGGAAAGCGTGAAGGTTTGGCAAGGAAAGTATCTATTCACCCCCCCATACTAAAGTTAAACATTGTCCTCAATGTTTCGAGTCTAGGGGTGCAAACACCCCCATACTAGAGACGTAGTCGAATGCCTAATCTAGCATGGAAAGGGTGTAACCATTAAGTAATAGCCGTTTATGAAGTGTGCTAATAAACCTAAGGTTAGAACATAAAAGGATATATCATGATGGATATTGGGAAAGGCCTCCAAAGCAAACGATCGAGTGCTCCCATAAAACGAACACGAGAGGCTCCAATCGTGAAGATGATGATCTAAAAGACACAATGCACAAACAACCACGGAACAAAGGTTGGAAGGGCACAAATCCCCTCACATTACACTAATTAGAAAGCAATAATATGTACATGGATAAGCATGGGTCTCCCCCACGAGGCACCTTGTTTTTGATAACCGAGTCAAAAGCTCGACTCGAATCCCCATAAATGTGATCATTTAGGGATAATCATGGTTTGGTCAATTTTTGGTGGGGCTTACATGATAAACAAGGCCCAAAAGCACGTGGAGTACTTTAAAAATCCGATAAACGTATACCGGGGTCAAAGATAGCGTCCTCGTTTTCGGATGAAAGACGAGACAACACAACTCCAACACAAATCCCAATGGGATAGAAGAAAATAGGAGAGAAGAAATAGAAGGGTGGGACAATGGGTAAGGCAAAACATTGAGCTACTCGAGGTAGACTCGCACCAATCAAATGAAATGATTTTCCATTTATTGCATCGGTGGAAGACCGAGATTTCCCTATATAAGCAATTCCAGGATCAAATATCTCGTCCTCGGTGGAGAAAGGGGAGGGAACATAAGGGGCTTCCCCCACACTAGGTCCACACAAAGCATCGTCAAAAGGAGAAGATGAGCTTGTAGTACTCAATAAACGCGGTGATGACGGAGTTAGAACTGTAGAAAAATCTTTTAAATTAGATTCAAAATCTTTTCCTTTTTCATCTTTAACACTCTCCTCGTGAAAACCTGATTTAATTATGTCAAAAATATATGGTGTATCTAAAACAATGTTAGTTACACTAAAAATTCTCACATTTTGAAATCTTTTTGGTTTAGGTGGTGGCAAGTTTTCAAATCTTTTGTCAACAAAGAAAACCTCCCCATCGGGATCAACGTATTCATCATCCGAAGAATCACTCGAGATTGGAATCATAGGCTTAACACTCTTAACCTCCATCGGCGGAGGGGACGGAACTTCATTTTTATCAACTCCTAAAACTCTATTTGAAATCTTTTGACAAATGTTTTTGATGGGATTGACATTGTACAAAGATGTGATAGAATACACATGAGAAAGAGTGGAGTTTTGGGTTGCATTAATGACGAGTTCTTCCTCATTGAAACGAAGAGTGATTTTTCTTGCATGCACATCGATAAGTTCTCTCGAGGTATCCAAAAAAGATCGACCTAAAATTAACGGAACTTTAGGATCGATGGGAATATCAACAACTATGAAGTCCACGGGATAATAGAATTTCCCAACTTTCACAAAGACGTCCTCGGCAACTCCACAAGCTAGAATCGTAGAATGATCGGCCATTTCGATTGACATTCTTGAAGGAGTGAGATTTGGAAGATTAAGTGACTTAAAAATCTCGAGAGGCATCAAATTAATACTAGCACCAAGATCGGCCAAGGCGTAGCATTCTTCCATGTCTTGGATAGCACATGGGATTAAAAACTTTCCAGGATCACCGACTTTTTGAGGTATGCGGCTTAGAAAAACCGAAGAACAACTAGACGATTTTTGCAATTTCTCTTTGTTATTCAACATACTTTTGAAGTTCGCGGCAAATCGAGGCATCATGACTAAGGCGTCGGCAAAACTTATATTGAAATGCAAGTCACGAAACATTTTCATAAAAAGTTCAAATTGATAATTATTTCGTTCTTGTGCCTTTTCCTTGTCTCGTCTTGATGGGTAGGGTAAAGGTGGTGTGGGTTGGGGCAAATTAGGCATAGGCATCGGCCTTGGAATCTCGGGTTCCATGATGGGTATTGGTTCAACCGTAGGTGTGGTTTGAGCGGTACTTCGTGGGCTTGTAATGTGCTCCTTTTCAACCACAACCTCGGGCTCTTTCTCTTTTTCCTTCTCCATAGAAGTACTTGGACGAGAAATGGGTTCTTTGAAAGTTTTACCACTACGAGTGGTAATAACCTTCAATTCTCCTTTCGGGTTCACGATGGTATCACTAGGAAGACCACCCGAAGAAGAGGGCTTACACATGATAGCTTCAAACATCTTAGCCATACGGTCTTCAAACTTAGATTGCCTAGCATCCGCTTTCAATAACTCTTGCTTAATCTCATGTTGTCCTTGCTCCATTTTTTGTTGATTTTGTTGGAGTCGTGTGACATTTCCTTCCATTTTATTAGCATGAGTTTTAAGTTCATTAGCAAGTTCGGTTTTAAGCTCGTTTTTCAACTCGGATCTTAAGCTAATCATCTCACGTTGCATGTTGTCAAACTTAGCATCATTAGCCTTAGCATAATCTAAAAATTCTCCTTGCAAATTTTTAGTGTGAGCATTTTGAAAACCTTGAGTAGGAGTTTGAAAATCACGGTTTTGGTTTTGATTAGAAATTTGCCCATTTCCACTTTGGTAATTACCTTTGTTATAATTCCTTTGATTTCCTTGGTAATTTCCACCTTGATTGTTGTTTCGATAGTTATTAGCATTTTGATTTTGTGGAGCTTGATTTGAACGAGAACCTTGACCGATTTGGTTATAAGTTCCCGTGGCTACAAAAGCATTCGAAGTGTTACCATCCGCGGTAATGCACTCGGAAAAATCATGAGCTCCACCACATGAAATACAACTCTTAGCAACCGCTTTAACCGAAGCGGTGTTTGAAGCTTCTTGAGCTTTCCAATGAGACATAAGAGTCGAAAACCTATCGAAAAACCGATTCTCCTCATTTGCTTCATCTTGCAAGGCATTAATGGAACGAGATGATGACGAGCCCAAATTGGCAACACTCGGTGTGTTACGAGGGCTATAGACCTTAGACCTATTTTCTATGATTTTCAAAGCCTCATTGGTCGTTTTGCACAAAAAATTACCACCCGCGGCGGCATTTAAATAGTCTCGTTCATGTTCATTAAGCCCATTATAAAAAGTGTCAATTTGATGCAATTCGGAAAAATCATGGTGTGGACATTCATGTAACATTTCTTTAAACCTTTCCCAAGCCATTGAAAAACTTTCATTTGGTCTTTGTGTAAAACGTGAAATCTCGTTTTTCAAATGTGTTGTCTTAGATGGTGGAAAAAATTGATTCACAAATTTAGACACGAGATCGGCCCATGTCAAAATCGAATTCGGTGGTTCTTTCTCAAGCCAAATCTTGGCGGGTCCATCTAACGAGTAAGGAAACAACATCATCTTAATGGCATCGTGTGGTACATCCTTAAACTTGCTTGTCGCGGTGAGACGATTAAATTGCCTAATGTGATAATGTAGGTTGTCTTTCTCGTGACCTCTAAACTTATTTGCTTGCAACATAGACATTAAACCCGTCTTGATCTCAAAGTTCTCCGCAAGGATGGCGGGAATCACAATGGCCTCTCCAAAACCCTCGGTGGGTGCTTGAAGCAACTCCATCATAGTACGATTAGCCATGATAGCTTCTTGTTCTACAATAGGTTCCTCACTTGGAGACTCCTCACTAGATTGAGTGAGTGATTTGTTTCTTCGTTTACGAGCACGTCTAGCTTTAGAGCGAGTTTGCATAAACGTTACGTACAACGAGAAGGCGAGCAAAGAAGATTCTTTTTGGTATTTTATGTTTTTTCAATTTTTTTGTGGTTTTTGATTGTATTAACCTTTTTGGAAATTGGTGAATGTATTAAGTAGACAATGAGTCCACAAATCTCCTCACTAATCAAATCTCTTGATTAAAAAGGCCTCAAGGAATGAAAACGATCACGTGGAGTGAACGCTTTCGATGACTTTAGAACGATGGTGGAACACCAAATCGTTCAAGAGGGTTTAATCAAATGGAAACCAAGAAAATATATATGATATGTAATAATACTTTGGGCGGCAAAACCCTCGATTCACTCTCAAAATCAAATACGCACAAGCAAGCGGAGGAAACGAGGCGGCGCGAAGCACTTATGAGCCTTTTTCCTTTAGGTCGTGAAATACAACCGCCTTATACCCACCTTATAGTTTGTATTATCAAGATTAAGCTTCACGAAAGTATTTATCTATTTTTGCCTTTTTCTTTGGTTTGAGATTCGAATACAACGATCGAGTGATGAAATCCCGAATCAAGGTTGTGATTGCTCACGTATTTGGAGTACTTGTGTATTTATTGTTCTACGTATACAATATAGTAATAATATTCACACAAAAACCGAAAAAACGATAATACGTATTAATAGAGTGCTATTAATACAAATACTATATGGCTAATATAGAAAAACAACAATGGGTTAATCAAAACACAACACGCCTCCCCGGCAGCGGCGCCAAAAAATGATGTAGTGATTTTGTACCCTTTAGGAAAAGGATGACAAATAGTGGTAGTATTAAGTGTCGGTTTAGGAAAACCGAGCACTAATGACCCAAATGAAGTCCAAGTTCGTTTCTCTCGAGGAGGCACGTGTGTTGTGTAATGAATGATTGATTATGTTTTTGATTATTAATGAGAAGAAAAGAAGAGAAAATGACGAAGACGAAAAAAAACAGAAAAATAGAAAAATAAGGCGAAAACACTACTAGAAAGTTAGGACGTAGAACATAAACAAAAAATTTAAAATTTTAGTCTAAAAATTCCTAAAAATTACTAAAAATCCCAAATAATATTCTAAGAGTTTACAAAAAATCCAAACTTGCCAAAACCTTTTAATTAATTTAATAATGACTTTTTAATGCTAATTAAAGCCCTAAAAATCACTTTTAAATATTAAAAAGCCCTAAACAAGATTTTATAGTTTGTAAACCTCAAAAATGACCTAATTAAACTAAAAACTATTTTTAAAAATTTTAAAACCAAATTAAACTATTTTTAAACTCCTAAAAACTATTAAAATCTATTAAATCTTAAATTAATTCTAAAAATTAATTGAAAAGCCTAAAAATTAAATGGAAAGTGACAAAAGTCCTAATTAATGATAAAGAACCTAGGAAAAATGAAAAAGAAATAAAAATAAAACTTTTTATTTTAATGAATAAAATAATAATAAAATAATCCAAAAAATTAAAAGTTCTTAAATAAATTCTAAAAAATTCTCAAAAATCCTAAATATTCTAACTAAGAAGAAAATGTAAATTAAAGCTCCTAAAACCTTTTAGTTAATTTTATATTAATTTTCAAAGTTTAATAAAAAACCTAAAATCAAATAAAATTAAAAATTAAAGTTTTTGAAAACTTTTTTATATGTAAACCTCAAAAATACAAATTAAAACCTAAAAACTATTTTTTTGTATTTTTTTATTACTGTTTAATATTTTTAAATGACTTTTTAAATTTAAAACTAAAAATAATCCTAAAAATTAATTAAATAATGTGAAAAATAAAACTTTTGAACAGAAAAATCCTAAACTCTATTATAATCCTAGGAAAAATGATAAGAAGCTAAAAAGCTTAATAAATAAGCTAAAACAAGCCAAAAAGGTCACGGCTTATTTTAGAAAAGCCAAAACACAAACACCTTATATATTTAACCTTGTAAACTCTTACCAGTCAAAGACCCTAGGGCAGATGGTTAGAGCGTATGTGTGTGAGAGGAGTGGCGCAGGTTCGAGTCCTGGCCACGTCCTTTTTGATGTTTGTTGTTTTTTTTTCTAACTAATCAGTGACCTTTATGACGCTTAATAACTCAATCCAAAACCATTTTTTATCCAAGATTACACAAGAAAGATTACAAAACGTGAACAGGTTTGAGTTTTGAACACAAGCAGGTTGCTTGTTGTTCTTGCTTATCTTCACAAGTGACAAAAGAACACCAAGAGGGCTTGGTGTATGGCTTACTTGGTGATGTATTATGGACAGGGGGCACCCTTGTGCTCTTTGGAGCACAAGGAGTCAAAATAAAGCAAAAATTACTCACCTAGCACACAAAACGATCACAAACCAAGCATACAAAAGCCAATTAAGTTTCTGTGACTATTATCAAGGTTTGGTGGTTTGATAAAGCTAGCAAATGCACACAACTGGATTTCCAAGACCCCAATGTAGCACACAAGTTCAAAAGCTGGCATACAATCAATTGCAATCCTATTTCACCTTAATACTTAACAGAATCCAAGATTTGAACATTCAAATCAACAAATATAAGCAGAAAGAGTGATATGCAAATTTTGCTAAATGATTTCCCTTATTACTCCACAAACTTGCTTCCAATCTTCACCAATTTAAACTCAAACTCTCATGTAATCACTAACAATCCTATTTAATCTATCTAGCAACTTTTTTCAAGCAAAATCTAAAATCTTAACTTGCTAAAACCCAAATCCAAACAGTCCTTTAAATACTTTTGAAAACGTTTTATCAAATCAAACCCTTCCAAAATCTATCCAAACTGATTCATATACCATCTCACATGCATAACATCTCAAGTAAACACAGTACAAACCAATTTCAACACAAATAGCATGCAACCAAACCAATTACTCAAATCACTTTTTCTGAAATTTTTCAAAAAGTAAAAAGGAGATTACCTTAGGGCTTTACATCCAAAGCCCTAGTGGATGAATAATCCACCTCCTACCAACTCGGGTTGGTGCTGAAACAATGATCAACAACCTTCAATTGCTGCTAAGAAAAAAAGAAAACAGGCACAATAATACAACCAATGTATATGATCTGTTTCACTTTTTTCTTTCTTAAAAACCTTACACAAAATCTTAGAAACCTTACAAACACGTTTTAAAACTCTTCAAACTTACAAAATCAACTACCTTTTCCACTTTCACTTCCAAGATATTAGATTTGAAAGATTTGAAGAAAATTTTAAGAACCTTTAAAAATTTTGGAAAATCAACAAAATCTTTCACGAATTTAATGGAACTCAGTTTTATGCATTACCTATACCAGCTTTTTAAACATGTATAAAAGGAATTACAATTGCATATGACAAATACCAAACTTTATAAATTTTAAAAAAGTGATTACAAAAGATTTTTGCAATAAAACTGGAACAAAAAAGGAATGAACATGCTCATCTCCTTTTATACTATCTAAAAAATTATTCTAGAACATGAAAGCCCTAAACATTGGATTGCCAGGAATGCCCTTGAAGTCTTTGACTGAAAATGGGTCAAAAACGCCCCATGTGACTTGACAGCTACAATCTTTGATCTTGGACGTTAAACTACTCCTTGGAGGCAAAGGAATGCAATCAAACCGTTGATTGTGTCGGGTTTTGGGGTTGTGGGAAAGTGACAAGAGCAGGGGAGGGTTGGGGAGAGGACCACAGGACACGTGGCGAAGTCTAGTGAAGTGGGTTTGGGTGAGGAGAGTGTGAATTAACAATCTGCACATTTTGGGCTTAAACCCCTTTAGTTTTCGTTTAATTGAAACTGGAGGATATTAGGGTATATAGGGGATTAAGGGGGGTTTAGATTCGTTTTGGGTTAATTAACTTTTTGAAAAAGTGTTAAGGGAGGGAAATGGGTTAAGTGGGAGCTTTGACCAGTTGACCGATTTAATAAATAACTGGGTTAAATGGGATTGGGTAGGGTCGGGTTTGGATAGGTTAAATGGGTTGGTGGGTGGGTAGGGCTGACGTGTCAGGGTCTGAGTGGTGGTGGGGGTTTAATAGTTTGGCAGGTTTGGTCCCCAAGCATTTCTTTCCTTTCCACTTTGTGATAAATATCCAACAGCGCCCATTCTAGCCTTAGCAACTTTGGACAAGTTGCTGAAAATGGCACAATTACTTTCCAAAACTTTTCCAAAGGGTTTAACTTGTATATTCTTCAAATTTCAGGGACTGATCTTGTATAATCTTCAATCATTAAGGATTATACTTGTACATTTGATATTTTGAGGGTCAAATGTGACAAGTTCTTCAAAAGATGAGGGGCCATTTTTGCCAATCTTCAATTCTTCAAGGGTCATTTTGCAAAATTCCAAACTTGGGCCTGGTTCATTGTGCGACTTCGTTTCCCGTGTTCGTTTTTGATTGATTCTTGTGTTCTTTTGCCAATTCCTCAATATACGTACCTAAAAATACACAAGTAACAAACACGAGCATATATTTGGTCTATTTTATGATATTTTATGCAATTTAAGGCCGTTTTGGACGATGAGACCATGTATAAAAGCAGTCTCATCAAAGAACACCCTAGGATTTTCAATGTTTCTAAGAATAAAACGTCTATAATCGCGTGTAATGACGATTTGAATGATTCGACTTTGAATGCTATGAAAGTTAAGTTTGTTTGTGTGAAATGTGGAAAGTGTGCTAATGCTAATCATGCTATGTGTGTTTCGAATAATGTCAAAGGCGTAGAAACTAGAACTAAGAAGCAAACTGTGATGCCTATTAGTGCTAGAAAACCCAAACGCAAAGTGAACCATTCTGGTGCAACCCCCCCTAAGAAAAGTATTGCATCAGACTCCACCACTAAGAACCCTAGAAGCATAATTAGGGAATTATATGAGTCTGCAAGCAAGCCTTGGAAATGGTGGTTTGCTAATCAATGTCCTCCAGGATATAAATGGATGCCTAAGGTTAGGACAGAAAATGTGACTATGAGCGTTAGTGTGCCTCTAAGTGATAAAACTAGGGAAACTAATGAATCGGAAATCACAACTAACATGGAATCCAATTTAGCAAATGCTCCATCGTGTTCTAATTCTTCTGCAGGTGATCGAAGTAATTCTCTTCATAATGGACTCCGGATGCACGAAGCACATGACGGGGAATCTCAAGCTTCTAATTAACTTCGTGGAGAAGTTCCTGGGTACGGTCCGATTCGGAAATGATCAATTTGCACCGATCCTAGGATATGGAGACTTCGTTCAGGGGAATATCACTATCAAAAGGGTTTACTACGTCGAAGGGCTCAATCATAATCTTTTCTCGGTTGGTCAATTCTGTGATGCGGATTTGGAGGTTGCTTTTAGAAAGAAGACATGTTTTGTTCGTGATTATGATGGGAATGACTTACTTACCGGAACACGGGGTACTGATCTCTACACTATTTCACTACAAGACTCCACATCTTCAACTCCAATCTGTTTCATGGCTAAAGCTTCAACGACTCAAGCTTGGTTATGGCATCAACGTTTATCTCATCTTAACTTCGATACCATCAACTTGCTTTCTAAGAAAGATATTGTGCGAGGCCTTCCTAACTTGAAATTCATCAAAGATCATCTTTGTTCTTCTTGTGAGCTTTGTAAAGCTAAACGGAGTAGTTTCAAGACAAAGACTACACCTAGCTCTAAAGGACGGTTAGATCTTCTTCATATAGATTTGTGTGGTCCCATGCGTGTTCAAAGTATCAATGGGAAGAAATACGTTATGGTAATTGTCGATGACTACTCAAGGTACACATGGACTCACTTCTTGAGGTCCAAGGATGAAACACCCGATGTTCTCATCAACTTCCTTAAAGTGATACAACGTGGTCTTCAAGCTCAAGTTAAAGTGGTTCGTACTGACAGAGGTACTGAATTTTTGAATTCAAAACTGAGAAACTATTTTGAAGCTGAAGGAATTGAACATGAAACATCTATTGCTCGAACACCCGAACAAAACGGCGTTGTTGAAAGACGAAACCGTACTTTAGTTGAGGCTGCTCGAACATTATTATCCGCTTCAAAACTTCCACTATACTTTTGGGCCGAAGCCGTGTCAATCGCATGCTACACACAAAACCGCTCCTTAGTTATCCCAAGACACGAAATAACACCATATCACATAATTAATGATCGCAAACCTTCACTCAAACACCTTCATGTTTTTGGATGTGCGTGTTACATTATTAGAGATGGTGAAAATCTGAACAAGATGAAAGAGAAAGGTGATGCATGCATTTTAGTGGGATATGCAACTCAGTCAAAGGGATACAGAGTGTACAGCAAGAGAACAAAATTGATAATCGAGACTATTCATATCAGATTTGATGAATTGCAAGAAATGGCACTTGAACAAAACAGTTTAAGTCCCGATACACAAAGACAAACGACTTCCGTTCACAACCGCACGGAACTCGGAACTCAAGACCACAGCAATGAACCGTCAAGTTCAAAGCTGGTTCTTGAACATGTTCCTAGAGCAGATATGACAGTGGACACGACACTTGAAGAGTTGGAAATGTTATATGGACCAATGTATGATGAATATTTCACGGGGGAGAAACAAGTTGCATCGAAGTCTTCCGCTGTCACTCATGATACGAATGATGATACCGATCATCATCAACAAAAGGATACAACTTCATCTACTTCAACACGGGTTGTTGCAGATTTACCTCCTCAGAATATCACATTAACAATCGATCCTACAACATCCACAACTACTGTCATTGCTCCAGAGAACACACATCAAGCAGACGATGCATTATCTGACGAAGACGAATTTATCAACCCATTCGGTACACCGGTACACGAAACTGGAGAGTCTTCTACTCGCCATGTTGATCCGTCAAATATGCATACGTTCTACCAACGACATCCTTCAACACATCATTGGACCCGAGATCATCCTTTGGTTCACGTAATTGGAAACCCTTCACAGCCCGTTCGTACAAGACGACAACTAGCCACCGATGGCGATGTTTGTATGTTCGCACTCGCCGTGAGTACGACTGAACCAAAAAACATCAAAGAAGCCATGGCTGATCATGCTTGGATTGAATCGATGACGGATGAACTTCAACAATTTGAAAGACTTAAAGTCTGGGAACTTGTTGACAGACCATACGATGTGACTCCATTAAATCTTCGTTGGATCTGGAAAAACAAGATGGATGAAGAGAATACGATCATCAAGAACAAAGCTAGGCTAGTGGCTAAGGGGTATGGCCAGAAAGAGGGTATTGATTTTGAAGAATCCTTTGCACCAGTAGCTCGAATGGAAGCGGTCAGGATTTTCCTTGCCTATGCTGCACATAAGGGATTCATTGTATATCAAATGGACGTAAAGACGGCGTTTCTTAACGGTCCTTTGAAGGAAGAAGTCTATGTCACGCAGCCGGAAGGATTCGTCGATCCTCATTATCCTGACAAGGTGTATCGTCTCCACAAAGCACTTTATGGACTCAAGCAAGCTCCAAGGGCGTGGTACGACGAGCTCTCGAAATTTCTGGTCTCCAAAGGTTTCTCAAAAGGTTCCATTGATTTAACTTTGTTCACTTATAAATATGGGGATGACATTCTGCTTGTGCAAATTTATGTTGATGACATTATTTTCGGGTCTACAAACCCAAAACTTTCAAAATGGTTTGAAAAAGTAATGCACAGCAGATTTGAAATGTCTATGATGGGCGAACTAAAAATTTTTCTAGGAATTCAAGTTCACCAATCCCCAAGTGGTATCTTTATAAACCAAGCTAAGTATTGTCAAGAGATAATCAAAAAGCATGGTATGACTTCATGTGACCCCGTTGGGACACCATTATCAACCACATCGCTAGATGCTGACTTGGAGGGAAATGCCATCGATCAAACGAGATATCGTTCCATGATTGGTTCCCTCATGTACTTGACAGCAAGCAGACCTGATATTCATCATGCTACATGCTATTGTGCACGATATCAAGCACGACCCACTGAAAAGCACCTCAAGGAGGTTAAACGGATCTTTCGGTACCTCAAGAATACCATTCATTTGGGACTCTGGTATCCGAGGGAAACCGGTTTCTTTCTAACGGCCTATTCAGATTCTGATCATGCAGGGTGTCTTGATACACGAAAAAGTACTTCTGGTGGTGCACAATTTCTAGGTCAAGATAAGCTTGTGGGATGGTCTTCCAAGAAGCAGGATTGCACGTCACTTTCATCAGCCGAAGCGGAGTATGTGTCTCTATCTGCGTGTTGTGCACAAGTTCTATGAATGAGAACACAACTCATGGATTATGGCTTTCACTTTGATAAAGTACCTATGTACTGTGACTCAAAGTCGGCCATAGCCATCTCCTGCAATCCGGTACAGCATTCCCGCACGAAGCACATTGATGTCCGATACCACTTCATAAAGGAACAAGTTGAAAGAGGTATCGTTGAATTATACTTTGTTGGAACGGATTACCAATTAGCCGACTTGTTTACGAAAGCTCTGTCGAAAGATAGGTTTGAGTACCTCGTTAGGCAAATTGGTATGAGATGTTTGACTCCAGCAGACCTGGAGATTCTGGCAAAGGTGCCTGCTTGATTTATCTATCAAACATCAACTTGTAAGTATCTTTTAAAAAGCAAAATACAAAAATATAAAACACATAAAAGCAAAACACAAAATTAAAAAAAAAATTTCAAAATCCAAAAATATTCTTCTCGACATGTCTTTCAGTATCGATAATATGGACGTGCCTAGAAATGTCGCTCAATAACGACACGGGTGTGTACATAAAGCTCGAATGAAAGTTGTAAATATTTTTCAAAACATGTCATTTCGTCTTTTAATAAAGGAAATTGTCTATTTTGGACAAATATTTCCAAACAACGGGTAGAGCAATCTATCACGGGTTGAGCTCGTCACAAAACATCCAACGTTTTGAGCTCAACACAATGGCTTGTAATTACTTTCAGATTGCAACCCGGATCGATATTCACGGGGGAGTGTACGATTTAGTACCCTTACCCTCAGCAAAAGAAGAGAAATCTTCTTACACTTGAGTGGATTCGTCAAGACATTCAAAGTCTATGAACTCAAGTTTATGCTTTAGAAAAACCTTTCGACAAAAAGAATTGATTTTTCAAAAAGCGTTGAACACAATTCTTTCAAGAATTTCTCAATGATTATTCAAAATCTTTCACAAAATTGTGTGTTCAACAACTCCCATCCTCAAAAAGCGAAATGTGGATCATATCCTCACAATGACAATTCAATTGGATCAATTTTTGAGGGGGAGCATTCTAACTTCATGCAAAAGATTAACACATCTTTCTCCCAGAGATTTCAAGACTATTTTTTCAAAATATATTTTAATCAAATTTGGTATCTCTAATATCAAAAAGATTTTATATATTAGAGATAGGGGGAGAAAATGTGATTAAAATGTGATCTAATATAAGACTCAAGCACTTTCACTCCTACCTACATGTGCGAAACACTTTCGATTATCGATGCACATGTGAAGGGGGAGCATTTCTAAAACGACAAAACTAGCAAGGTGTTAAATGTTTTTCAAACACTTTGTTAGAATTTAAAGTGGTTTTCATGGTTACGATCAAATACCCACAACATCTTTAATTCACGACGTTATTGGTGTCAAAAGGGTGGTTAGGTTTAAGTCCTATGATCCAACCAGAACCGGAGGGATCTTCCCAGGGACAATCCAATAGATTATTAGAAGTCCTTAGGAAAGATGGAGTAGAATGTGAACGTAGCTGAATGCCGACTAAGTACTGATGATAGCACTGGAACAATCACAACAAGGTGCTATTAATGATGTCTTGGTAAGCATTGAAGGGGTTGAAGAATGAAAAAGAAATGTAAGGATAAAGGGTCTAAAGAAAGAAGCCCTCCATACAACTTAGGCAGAAACCGGGTCAACTCATCATGAAGACAAACTCATCATGGACCCAGTGATGTGAAGCACAACCCTTTCCTAGCTACTCAGGCTTCTCTCAAAAGAAGTTTGTTTTATTGTCACGGAGATCAACACGACTTCTATTGACTTTCTCACTCCGAGATAGTTGATATTGAATAGGTGGCATCTGCTCCAGCCTCCGACCACTAAAAGTGCACAAATAGAGTCTAGAGCCAAGAGATCAATCAAATCTCGTTAGGACACAGGGATGAAGATCAAGAGAGTCCTACGCTATATCCTTGTGATATTGCTAGAACACTCAGAGTGATACTACTTAGTATTCACAATGATGAGTGGAAATCCTTCCAGTGTTAACATCAAACAGCACTGCGGTAGGTCATATGCAATATTCTTTATGAATTGAACATGTGCAAAACTGAAAAGCAACAGTGGTTTGATTCTTAATTGATTCAAACTCGTTTCAGGTTTCTACGCAATATCTTCATGGTCTTGCCAGAACATTCAGAGTGATATTCATTAATATTCACAGTGACAAATGGAAATCCTTCTAGCGTCAACCTCAAACAGCGCTACGGTAGGTGACTTGTGAGATTCTTATGAATCAAACTTGTGTCAACTGGAAAGCAACAATGGTAAGATTCGTTAAGAATCAAACTTGTTCTAGGAATTTGAATTGACGACTTTAATCAAGCGGATATTTATCCAAATGATTCACTCTTTATGTTCGCAGTCTTGCTTTGAGACGGTCGAGTAAAGAGAACGGCTAGTACAGCCGCGAAACCCTGTCAAGGAGAATCTTAATTGAATCTACCTGATCACAGGTACGATATTTAATAACGTATAACGGTCTTCACTGACCGGAGGTAAAACGCTACCGATTTAGGACGAATGTCAAAGCCATTCAGTCCGTGTCTATGTTTTGTCTCGAGAAGGTGGCGTCACGGTGTACACAGCAAAGTCAATGATTCAGAAACCACATACTCATGCCTAAAGACATATTCAACTATTAATAGTGTGAGCATGTGGATGAAGACACAAGATCGCAAGATGGAAAAGACAAGTCAAGGATGATTTGAAGATCTCAAGCTTAAAGACAAAGTCGAAAGACAATGACAAAGGCTCAAAGATCACAGCATGAAGGAACAAGACTACGATTACACGTTCAAGACTCATTTATGGCGAGATTAGTAATCTCTACAAATTTCCTAAATGACTAAGGTTTATGACCTCTCATTGGGTGAGATTGTTAGCCTCAAAATATTGAGCCAAACAAGAATGCTCGGTCATATGTTTATTATGTATCGTATTTTAGAACGTTGTAATAGGTAGTATATTAGTCGTGTTATTACGGGCTTAACTTTAAGCTAAGGTTCATTAATAAGTAACCAAAGCCCAAAAGGAAAGCCCGGCCCATGATCATATAGCCCATTAAGCTACATGTAAGCAAAGGCTATATAAACCCTTCCTAGCATGTTAGGAAGGGTGTTGGTCATTTCATTTTCTTCTAATCTAATATTCCACAAGTTTCACCAACCATTTTCTTTCTACTTTCTCTCACTACTTTCTCTCTCTAGAATTCTTCTCATTTCTACCTTTCTTTCTTTAATTCGTGTGATTATAACAATCATATATTAAGGACAACAGGATTCATGGTGGTGGGGGTTAGCCGTGGGTTTTGAGAGAAAAAGGAGGAGGAGAGAAATTTTTGAATGTGAAAAATGAGTGTGTGAGAAAAAAATAAGTTTATATATAGTGGTGGAAGGACCTTTGTGCAAATATGGCTTTCTTTTGGCCTTCATAGTAAAACAATAGCTAAAGAGCGGGATTATGACTAGTAGTCAGTTTTAAAAATTTACGGGAATCGGGTTTCCTCCCGGCTACCTCAAAATACATTTAAATGGTTCTAATGCACACAAAACGAATATTCATATGGTTCCGACTCGACTTAACACGTAATAAAAATAAAAATCTCGAAAAACTCAAATATCGATCAATCGATAATAAAAGATAAATTTTTGGGCATCCGTCGGTATCGTAGTCGTCATCGGTTCTTCTTAAATCGTCAAACGTTAAATTACGACCGTAAACGTTGGTTTCAATTTAAACCGTCAAATAAATCCACGATAAAAATTCTTAGAAATTTCAAAAATATTCGTAAAATAGGATTAAATAAATGACGTTGGGCTCGGGATATCACATCCACAAGTGAGCCACAACTTAAGAGAGATGCTCATACTGAACAACTCTTGAGACAATAACTTAGCATCTTACGGCACTTTCACGGGTGTTACATCCTCCCCTCATTAAGGGAGCGACGTCCCGGCGCTCTCCGGTTCTTGTACTCGCATTTTGTACTACTAGGAAGGTAAAGGTACTTCTTCCTAAAGAGGTCTTCATGTTCTGTTCCGAGCTCCGGTTCACGTTTCGGGTTCTATCACATTTTCACCATGGGTATTACACCTTGCTTCAGTCTCTTACCATCTCGATCCATGATCTCCACTTCAATTTCCCAAATTCTTCCCACGGGTATCAACACATCTCTTTCCACAGCTTCTCGCGGTTAGCAAATAATTCTTAATCTACACCATCTCTTCCGTAGCCTCTCGAATCATTTCAAGTCCATTCAACTGACTTTTTCCTACTTCATTCCACTCAACTGGTGATCTACATTTTCATCAACATAATTCTTCAAATGTTGCAGCTTCACGGCTAACATGGTAAATGTCGTTGTACAAAGGTACTACCAACGGCAATGGTCGATCTCAACAACTACCAAAATCAATCACACACGCTCGGAGCACGTCTTCCAACGTTCGAATCGTCCTTTCACTTGGTTCGTCGTCTCATAAAAACAATTATTCATAAATGAAAATCGCACGGGTCACACATAACCCCATCGAAAAACGTTCAAAATATACAAGACGAAGTAATTATTACTAGTCGTACAAAATCACATTATCGCAATATTACGTACATACAACCCTAGTTCGTCAAAGACTAATTCATCGATACGAAATCATTCGACGTATATATAACTCTCTCGAAGACATCACAATCCAAACAAACACAAAAGCCATTATGAAACACATACCACCAAATTACGACATGTTTGCAAAATAGCCAAACCATGCCAAGTAAAATAAGTTCAATCAAGTTAACTCATGCTTGCTAATCAGCCAAGCCATGATAAAATAAGAATATTCGACATATTTCTCGGATGAGTCCAGTCAAAAGAAAATTGCAAGTTAAAGAAGGTTTACGAGCTTGCCATCTATGGATGCATATCCAAAAAGAAATAAAATACATACATATGTCATCGCAGGGTGCTCACACACGGATCCATACCCAAATGATATTACAAGAACACCATCTCACTTCCGTCCCAAATGTGGTCAAAATCTCAACAAGCATCACCGTTCACAGTTAAATATAAAAAGAAATATATTACATGGCACGTGTTCTCCATGATCGGACTTCATTGGACAATGTCGTCTCAAGTTCCCACAACTTACGATCACTCGACTAGATCACTCACCACATAAATACATAAAAGCAAAGGTTTACCACAAACACATCAACTATGGATATCTTATCGTTTAACCATCAATAATCAAGGATGGTTGAGTCAAGTAAAGAGGATTCCTCACTTAAATAAACGAAAGCGACAATGGAATTGTCTTCCAATTACTGATGCACAGTTGGTAAACTCCAACAGTTTATCGTGCGTCGTTGTCATATCAAAAGAACAAGAAAAGAATAATAAATAAAGTACGATACATTCGACGTAGGAGAAGTCTTCGTCCTTTCCCTTAGAGTTATTCAAACTCGGTTTTCCTCTACTTCGGAAGTCTTCTATTTTTGTTAAAAACTCTTCTCAGTGTCGATACGAGCCCCTTTGGTATTTCAACAACACCCTCGTGATTCCGATGAAATTTGCACGTTACACACAACTCATAAAAACATTTTCCAAAATTACTTGGTCACAGTGACTTACTAAGTCAACGCCAAACAAAAAGAAAAGATTCAAAGAACACAAGAAAATTCAAAAATTTTCTTTAAGAATCAAAGAAATTACGACTACTTGCAAAGATGATCCACCATTTTAAAAAGAGACATTCTCATCCAAACGTTTATCAAAACACTACAAGTTTCAAGATGACCAATTCGTTTGACACGATCGTGCCCTTCCTAAACTATGCATAATTAGCTAGATCATGCATACTTAAGGATCAAGCAACAACAACCAACAAAACAGGACTCTTCCCGAATTATGCATAGTTAGCTAAGCTGTGCATAATTGAGGATCGAGTGACGACACAAACATTATTATTACATACCAAATATGACTACGAAAGTTTTCAACCTAATCTTCAAAATAATTAAACCATTTGAAATGAAATTTGAAATGGGAAAATATTGTTACCATCGTTTTAAGAAACACATTAAACATCTTTCATACACTTTGAAAACATATTTTTGCTTTGCCTTTTTATGAGAAAATAAATAAATAATTAAATAAAGAAATCGACACCCTTTACAACCCTTTACATTTGGTTGAACGAACCATTTGACACACTCATACATATTTTCAAAATATACTATTCACAAAATAGCGGTAAGGTGGTTCAAGATTAAAGATCATTGCAAGCACAACAAGTAATAAAATCAAAAAGCAATGAGATCGAACGAGGTAAACGAGCAATATAATTGCCAACTAAAATTAACTATATTAGAAATGAAAATACTTCAAATACATGACAAAAGTCACGGGATAACAACAGCGATCTACGAATACATGGAGTAAAAGTTGAACATCACACAAGCGTCAAAAATATAACAACGCTCATAATTCCCATCGTCTCGAGTTGCACACACATTCCACCAAGGGTATACGGGGAGAGAAGAATAATCACTTGGTTAAATAGAAACAATTTCACCAGGAAGATCGAGTTCTTTCACCTCTACAATTTGGTAATGCGACTTCGCCTCCTCACTTTTGTTCGATATAAATAAACAACCAATTTAATGAAGATTTATAGTATCATTCAAGTAAATACAGAATTTTTTTAGGTTCCATTAATCGTAAGAAGAAAAATCACGGCGTCCATTAACAGGACAAAAATATACCGGGTAACATACCCTCATCATCAAGTACTAGCGAAATAGTAGCTTTAAAATAAATATAATAATAATGGTTTCATACCATAGACAATATTAAAATAAACAATCACATGACGACTCAAGCTCAGATATAGACTCGCAAAGTCGAAGAAGAGATGTCGTACGATCGAACCATCGTGACTCAAAACATTATATATACATCTTAACAAAATAATACAAATATTCGTTTGTTGGGTAATCCATTAGCGTATTATAATTTGTGTTACCTTGTACATTGTAAAAGCGAGCATTCACACATTTTTAATTTGGGTTACACCATTAAAGAATTTACACCTTTCATTTTTCAACTTACAAAGTTTTAATTTCTGAAAAGTTACAATCTCAAGAGAAAAGTACTAACATTAGTAAGGCGGTGACTCGGTTATCATATTTGATAAAATCATTAGGTTTGAAAATCTCCATACTTGTGTCAAAATATCATTAATGCTCATATCTTAAGTACCAAAAACGTACATAGTAAGAGTTTTCAAAGTTTCTCATTACTGTTATTACGACTCATATTATCACCAAGATACACGTATCCAACATGACTCAAACTAGTCCAATTAACTCTTAGAAATTCAACCTTTGACTTTTATTACACACATGTCTTCCTTACAATTGATTTGCTATATTTTATTCACGCGGCTCGAGTTAGGCGTCAAAGACGTTTCACGTAGTATTATCTCGGATAAATTACTGATTTTAGTCGAGACTTGAATCTCAAAAATTAATGATAATAATATGATAATATAATAATGAAGTAGGTGATCAAAATGCTTATTTCAATTATTTCCAAAATATATAAAATTCAACCTTTAATCTTTAGCTCGTTATCAAACAATTTTAAAATTAACACATCTCACAGCGGAATAAAATGAAAGATTTTTCAAATGATTTTAAACAAGCATCATCAAATTACACATACTGATTCTCTATAACGACAATTAGACAAACAAATTATTTCAAATGACGTTACATCAAGATTTTATAATTCATTTCAAGCATTATAATTTCTCACTTAAAGTGTACATTCCGATTTTTAACCCAGTTTATTCAATACAACAAGTAACGTGTTCTAGTTTACACCAATGCATACGTAAACATAACCTTATGTTTAAAATAAAACATATTTTACAAAGTTTTTATCTCCAAAATGCATGACCAATTCTTCTACTCATGTTTTATATTACAAGATACGCCAAAAGTTTACTATATTGACCCGAAAATTAATTCATACTAAATCCAAGTTACATATACTCAATAGTCATATCGTAAATTTTATTATAAACTCCTTTTTAAAATTATATTAAATAAATTCTTAACAAATCCATCACTAGCTTCTAGTATCAAATTATTAATATATAAAAACAAAGATTTTACGAGTAATAATAATTACTTATTAAGATTTACCAACCAAGGTTGAAGGAAGAAGAAAAAAAATATTTTCACTTTGTCCATTTACACTCTACACATATTTTATTGGTTACAAAACACATCATAAGTCATTTTTATCCAAAAGTTTCATCCGCCAAGTATTAAATATGTAAAACACTTTATGTTTAAACCATTCAATCAACAAAATTAGATACTTACTTAACTCACACAAATGCCGGACCTCGTCATGTATAATATCGAATTCAAAATTATGAAACAACAAAACAAAATGAAGTAAACGAAGCAAGAATACGTATGTCAACTAAGTGTTGTTATCGGCCTGGGATGAGTCTCGAAATCGTACTCCACAAAATTAACACAAAAACCAACCAAATTTCAAGTTATCGCGATTGATCACAACGCTAGTCTATTTTAAAACACATCTTTAAAATTCAAGTAGAATAGTAAACAACGATTTAATGGCAACACGCCTCAACCATGTTTTATAACATACACATGTGATTCGTCGCTACGATGTACGCATCGTTGATTATACTTCGTCTATATTATAGTTACGCCAACTATCATATCAAACCCATAAGGAATAAAGAAAAATAAAGTAATACGTAAGTAAATTACGTTTCAAAAGAAAATGTCCACAATGACACATCACGATGCGATAACGACAATCGAGATCATTCTAGTCAATATACAATATGTTACGAAGCATTATTTACGTATCTAGAGTATCAAACGAGGTTCATATTCAGTTATCTGAACAATCAATTAATTATCAAGATTGATAATTTGCGGTGAGGCCGAATTCTCAACAAAACCGCATTATAACATGTACGATAATCACTCAAAGACCATTGCTTCACGTGCAATGCCTTTAAATACCATAGTATATACATACCTATACATACAATCATTCCTACATACACGTAGGATTACAACGCGGTGTTGCCATGTAATGCAATGTAGCCCGTTATGCCAATTACATGCAACATATACGATAATCTTACAAAAATTTGTAAATTACGATGATAAGTACTCAACGTACACAATAATATATCTCAATATATATCAAAGTATTTACTTAATAAATACTAGGGAATTCATATCAATTTTGAGGGATACATCTAAAATATAAAGCAATGCTAAAGAATTCTTACCGGAGCCATGCAGGATAGTTGTGTGCTTGGACAATTTCTTACGACACCAAAAGTTATAGTTTAGGATTTTTCAAAATGACCTAGTTCTCTATAACTTATGGCTCTGATTACCAATCTGTAACACCCCCACAAATGCTATGCGCAGCGGAACTACAACATTTGAGTGCTACGTAGTTATCATCACACATAAGCTATATTAAACGACTCAAAGAGACGTAAAAGTTTAAACATGAATTTAAACATTTTTAAATTATACAAATCTACGGTTTTCCAAATCCCAAGATAATACAAAATAGAGTTTGCGTTTAGGTCCCCACTGAATCTCAACCAAAAAGTACATTTTCATTCTCATGACATAATATAAAAGAGTTTTGAGTGCAAAAAGGGAGGAAAACAAGTAGACCGCCAAGCCACAACAACTTCCATCCTCGCATGCTCCACTGCTATCAACCTTGATTACCTGAAACACATGCTTAAAATCGTCAACATAAAGGTTTATCAAAACATCAGTTGAACATAAGTGTTAAAAACCAATCATGATCATTCAATAGCATTGTGGCCATACAATCTATTATTCAAGGATATGACAATTGTGTTTAAGCTCATGACACTAAACCGTTAACTCAATCACCCGCGTAATAATTACTGGCGTGATTCAGATGAAACCAAGGCCCCTAATAAGGCATCAGTTGCAATTATACCTTATCTCTTATCACAAATTATCCGTCCGCAGGGGGTATCAACGTACTAGCCCTCGTCTCGGACAGGGTAGTCAACCCTATAGTACTATCACTTTGTATAAGCGGCTATTTCCCCCTTCGCAAGGGCAAGACAATAGTTAATAGTTCATGAAATTAGGGTCTTTTGCAACTAGGTACTCAACACAATTTCTAAGGCAACATTCGGGTCCAACAATCATTGAAGACTTATGTTCATTTTCATTTAAATAGCATGTATCCCCCTCGCGGGTAAAATCATTTGAAATAAGTAAAGAGCGAGGCTATAGACTCACCTTAGGTGGTAGTGGTAGTATTAGTACTACGGCGTAAACGAGATCGATCACCGACGATGAGGATGCCCCGGGAAATCAAATACAACACCTAACGAATAAACACGTAATGAATCAACACATTCAAGTACCTTCAAGTACTGTATGTACACAATTAAGAACACTCAAGGTTCATGTAAACTCACGCCAAAAATCCATACAAGTGATATTTACTAGACACGAACCATTTTATACTTTATTAGAATTATCGCGCATTTTACAACTCTGCCGGTACATACCGAATGTACGGGCTGTTTTACCCCACTTAGACCACTCCTAAAAATCTGAGAAAATTTGTATAAATCACTTATAATCTGTAGAAACCCCTCACCAAATTTCATAAAAAGTTTTCACTCCTAAGACCTTCTGCCCGACACATCTTTGAAGTACAAAATTCGGACAGTTTCGCACACTCGACTCGTAAGATCGTTTTGACCATCTTAACCAATGCCATTTGAAATCCGACTCTTGATTATGAAAATAGACTCAAAATGCTAAGTATAGGGCCTGAGAACAACTTCCAAACATTTTTAGAACTCTAGTTACAATCCTAGACATTCGACCTATATTTTGACAAAAATCCGTACCTTGTGATTTTTATCACCCGGTACGCCTCAAACTTTAAAATATCATAACTTTTGACTCGTTTTGAGTTAGAAGCTCTACCTTATACCGAATCGAAGCTAAAAAGAAGCTCTACAACAATATCCTATCTTCCCAACCTGGACCTAGACTTAAACCCACGAAAAATACCCTCAAACAATCTGTTCTAAAATCACTTCTTTAAAATCACCTCAAAACATCTTTTTGACCAATTTTAATCCTTCCTATACTCCTAATAACACCTAATAACTATCCTAATCAAATCCAAATACCCTAAATCACTTGTATGTTCATCCTCATTCAAAACCCAAAAATTAAAAATAAGAACAAGCACTCACAATAATTAATTAAATAATAATAACAAGAAAATAGAATCATACCCATCTTATTTAAGATCAAACACCCAAGAACACCTAAACCCCCAATATTTTCGTGGCTTTTGGGGCTGAAATCACCAAGGAAAAATGTTTTCCTAGCTCCAATATTTCAAATCCATGTTCCTAAACATATTTAAACATAAACCCACGAATTTAATTAGATCAAAACATAATATTTTTCAAAATAATTCAAAAATTAAATCTTGAAAAAAAAAGTTGTTGCATGTTGGATTTTTGTGGTGGGATTCACTTATCTTGATGTTTTAAGGATGGGTCATTGCTTAGATTTTTCAAAAACAAGTTTTTGATGGTGGATTCATGGTGGTGGGGGTTAGCCGTGGGTTTTAAGAGAAAAAGGAGGAGGAGAGAAATTTTTGAATGTGAAAAATGAGTGTGTGAGAAAAAAATAAGTTTATATATAGTGGTGGAAGGACCTTTGTGCAAATATGGCTTTTTTTTTGCCTTCATAGTAAAACAATAGCTAAAGAGCGGGATTATGACTAGTAGTCAGTTTTAAAAATTTACGGGAGTCGGGTTTCCTCCCGGCTACCTCAAAATACATTTAAATGGTTCTAACGCACACAAAACGAATATTCATATGGTTCCGACTCGACTTAACACGTAATAAAAATAAAAATCTCGAAAAACTCAAATATCGATCAATCGATAATAAAAGATAAATTTTTGGGCATCCGTCGGTATCGTAGTCGTCATCGGTTCTTCTTAAATCGTCAAACGTTAAATTACGACCGTAAACGTTGGTTTCAATTTAAACCGTCAAATAAATCCACGATAAAAATTCTTAGAAATTTCAAAAATATTCGTAAAATAGGATTAAATAAATGACGTTAGGCTCGGGATATCACATCCACAAGTGAGCCACAACTTAAGAGAGATGCTCATACTGAACAACTCTTGAGACAATAACTTAGCATCTTACGGCACTTTCACGGGTGTTACATCCACCATCGTTCTAAAGTCATCGAAGGCGTTCACTTCACGTGATCGTTTTCATTCCTTGAGGCTTCTTTAATCGAGAGATTTGATTAAGGAGGAGATTTGTAGATTTGTGTCTACTTAATACATTTCACCAATTTCCAAAAAAAGTTAATACCATCAAAAACCACAAAAAATTGAAAAATTAAAAACACCAAAAAGAATCTTCTTTGCTCGTCTCCTCGTTGTACGTGATGTTTATGCTAACTCGTAATCAAGCAAATCGTGCACGTAGACGAAAGAACAAAACTCCCACTCCAACTCATTCTAGTGAGGAGTCTCCTATTGACGAACCCATTGTACGAGAAGCACCTACCATGGCGAATCGAACTATGATGGAGTTACTTCAAGCACCCATCGAGGGTTATGGAGAAGCTATTGTGATTCCCGCAATCCTTGCGGAGAATTTTGAGGTTAAAACGGGTTTGTTGTCGGTGATCCAAAACAACAAATTCCGTGGTGATGAGAAGGACAATCCCCACAACCATATCCGTCAATTCAATCGTCTTACTGCCACGTGCAAATTCAAGGATGTCTCGAATGACTCGATTAAGATGATGCTTTTTCCGTATTCCTTAGCGGGGCCCGCTAAAATTTGGTTAGAGAAAGAGCCACCCAATTCTATATTGACGTGGAAGGATCTCGTTTCAAAGTTCGTGAACCAATTTTTTCCGCCCTCTAAGACTACGCATTTGAAAAATGAGATTTCTAAATTTTCACAAGAATCAAATGAATGTTTCTCTACGGCTTGGAATAGGTTTAAGGAGATGTTACATGAATGTCCTCATCACGGTTTTTCCGACTTGCATCAAATTGACACGTTTTACAATGGACTTAACGATCATGAAAGAGATTATTTAAATGCCGCCGCGGGTGGTAATTTTTTATGTAAAACGGTTGAAGAAGCTTTGGTCATAATTGAGAATAGGTCTAAGGTTTATAGCCCTCGTAACACACCGAGTGTTGCCAAATTGGGCTCGTCATCGTCTCGTAGCATTAATGCTTTACATGATGAAGCAAATGAAGAAAATCGATTTTTTTGATAGATTTGCTAACCTTATGAACCATTGGAAAGCTCAAGAAGCTTCGAATTCCGCTTCGGTTAAAGCGGTTTCTAAGAGTTGTTTGTCGTGTGGTGGTGCTCATGATCTTTCCGAGTGCATTACCACGGATGGTAACACTTCGAGTGCTTATGTATCCACGAGAACTTATAACCAAATCGGTCAAGGTTCCCGCCAAAATCAAGCTCCACCAAATCAAAATGTTAATAATTTATCGAAACAACAATCAAGGTGGTAATTATCAAGGAAATCAAAGAAATTACAACAAGGGTAATTATCAAAGTGGAAATGGGCAAATTTCAAACCAAAAACAAAACCATGATTTTCAAACTTCTACTCAAGGTTTTCAAAATGATCACACCAAAAATCTTCAAGGAGAGTTTTTGAATTATGCTAAGGCTAATGATGCTAAGTTAGACAATATGCAACGTGAAATGGTTAGCTTAAGATCCGAGTTGAAAAACAAGCTTAAAAACGAACTTGCTAATGAACTTAAAACTCATGCTAATAAAATGGAAGGAAATGTCCAACGACTCCAACAAAATCAACAAAAAATGGAGCAAGGTCAACATGAGATTAAGCAAGAATTGTTAAAAGCGGATGCTAGGCAATCTAAGTTTGAAGACCGAATGGGGAAAATGTTTGAAGCTATCATGTGTAATCCCTCTTCTTCGGGTGGTCTTCCTAGTGATACCATCGTGAACCCGAAAGGAGAATTGAAGGTTGTTACTACTCGTAGTGGTAAAACTTTCAAAGAACCCATTTCTCGTCCAAGTACTTCTATGGAGAAGGAAAAAGAGAAAGAACCCGAGGTGATGGTCGAAAAGGAGCACATTACAAGCCCACGAAGTACCGATCAAACCACACCTACGGTTGAACCAATACCAATCATGGAACCCGAGATTCCAAGGCCGATGCCTATGCCTATGCCCCAACCCACACCACCCTTACCCTACCCTTCAAGACGAGACAAGGAAAAGGCACAAGAACGAAATAATTATCAATTTAAACTTTTTATGAAAATGTTTCGTGACTTGCATTTCAATATAAGTTTTTCCGACGCCTTGGTCATGATGCCTCGATTTGCCGCGAACTTCAAAAGTATGTTGAATAACAAAGAAAAATTGCAAAAATCGTCTAGTTGTTCATCGGTTTTTCTAAGCCGTATACCTCAAGAAGTCGGTGATCCTGGAAAGTTTTTAATCCCATGTGCTATTCAAGACATGGAAGAATGCTACGCCTTGGCCGATCTTGGTGCTAGTATTAATTTGATGCCTCTTGAGATTTTTAAATAGCTCAATCTTCCCAATCTCACTCCTTCAAGAATGTCAATCGAAATGGCCGATCATTCTACGATTCTAGCTTGTGGATTTGCCGAGGACGTCTTTGTGAAAGTTGGAAAGTTCTACTATCCCGTAGACTTTATTGTTGTTGACATTCCCATCGATCCTAAAGTTCTGTTAATTTTAGGTCCATCTTTTTTGGATACCTCGAGAGCACTTATCGATGTGCATGCAAGAAAAATCACTCTTCATTTCAATGAGGAAGAACTCGTCATTAACGCAACTCAAAACTCCACACTTTCTCATGTGTATTCTATCAGGTCTTTGTACAATGTCAATCCCATTAAAAACATTTGCAAAAGAATTTCAAATAGAGTTTTAGGAGTTGTTGATAAAAATGAAGTTCCGTCCCCTCCGCTGGTGGAGGTTAAGAGTGTTAAGCCTACGATTCCAATCTCGAGTAATTCTTCGGATGATGAATACGTTTATCCCGATGGGGAAGTTTTCTTTGTTGACAAACGTTTTGAAAACTTACCACCACCTTTACCAAAACGGTTTCAAAATGTGAGAATTTTTAGTGTGACTAACATTGCTTTAGATACACCAAATATTTTTGACATAATTAAATTGGGTTTTCACAAGGAGAGTTTAAAAGATGAAAAAGGAAAAGATTTTAAATTGAATTTAAAAGATTTTTCTACAATTCTAACTCCGTCATCACCACGTGTTTTGATTACTACAAGCTCGTCTTCTCCTTTTGACGATGCTTTGTGTGGACTTAGTGTGGGGGAAACCCCATATGTTTCCTCCCCGTTCTCCACCGAGGACGAGATATTTGATCCTGGAATTGCTTATAAAGGGAAATCTCGGTCTTCCACCGATGCAATAAATGGAAAATCTTTTCATTTGATTGGTGCGAGTCTACCTCGAGTAGCTCAATGTTTTCATGACTTACCCATTGTCCCACCCTTCTATTTCTTCTCTCCTATTTTCTTGAAACTCTTTGAGTTTTTATTGACACATCATGAAGTGGCGTTGATTTGTTTTTCCAATGAAAACGAGAACGCCATCTTCGATCCCGGTATTTTTCACCATCAAAGGACTTAGTCCTTTATACCGGTTGTTTTTGGGCCTTGTTTATCATGTAAGCCCCACCAAAAATTGACCATACCATGATTATCCCTAAATGATCACATTTATGGGGATTCGAGTCGAGCTTTTGACTCGGTTATCAAAAACAAGGTGCCTCGTAGGGGAGACCCATGCTTATCCATGTACATATTATTGCTTTCTAATGTAGTTTAATGTGAGGGGATTTGTGCCCTTCCAACCTTTGTTCCGTGGTTGTTTGTGCATTGTGGTTTTTAGATCATCATCTTCACGATTGGAGCCTCTCGTGTTCGTTTTATGGGAGCACTCGATCGTTTGCTTTGAAGACTTTCTCAATATCCAAATGATATATCCTTTTATGTTCTAACCTTAGGTTTTTAGCACACTTCATAAACGGCTATTAATTTAATGGTTACACCCTTTCCATGCTAGATTAGGCATTCGACTACGTCTCTAGTATGGGGGTGTTTGCACCCCTAGACTCGAAACATTGAGGACAATGTTTAACTATAGTATGGGGGGGTGAATAGATACATGCCTTGCCAAACCTTCACGCTTTCCAAAGTTTATCATTTTGTTTATCGTTTTTGTTGCAAAATAAGGCTAAAAATGGCCAAATTTTAAAAATTTTCTCATGGTTTATAAGTGTTTGAAGACACGAATGTAGATTTTCCGATGGCGAGAATAAGAGTAATTTTTGACTCGACAGTGCGTGTTGAGCACTTAGCTTTGATTCCTTAACTTCACATTAGGCTAAGTCTCTTAAATGATGACGAGAAATGATAGAGTTAATTATAAGTTACTATGCTAAACGTAGAGTACTAGTATTCTTTCAAAAACTCATGTGTTCTCGTTGTTTGCTTATTCTCCCTTCGCTTGTAAATATTTTTTGCTTAATAAATATTGACTCAACGGTTTAGTTAGGATTGTTGGGTTTCTAGTCTTTTCTAGTAGCTTCCGTGTAATTAAATTGGGAATACATTAAGGTATCGCCAGCGTCACGGTTTGAAGTATTGGCAACCCGAATAATCGAAAGCTTCACCCAATAATAAGATTTCAAGTGCTCACCTAAATCTAGCAAACAATTTGAAGCCCCACAAGGCCTAAAATCTATGCAAAATTGAAAGTGAATCAAGCCTTAATCTTCAAAGCTTTAAAGATCCAAAATTCGCTTAAGCGTGAAGATATACGTCTTTGGCTAATAAAACCACCGATGAGGCGGATAATAAAAGGCAAGGCAAGACCGAAGTCATAATAAAAGCTTCATGGCGAAGTTGAATAAAAGATGGAGGTAAACCAAAGATAATAAGGCCCTTCCGTTAGGGGGCGTATAAAAGTCTTGGTAATAAGTCTCATGTTCAAAACCGTTATAAAACCGTGTTTATCGATTCTTCTTGTCAACTTAATTTTTTAACATCGTTGTCTATTAGGAGGGGTTATTGATTTGATGGTTTTAGTTACACCGTTAGGACTCTATTTTTAGACCTAAATCTCTATCATCACATAAGTCAATAATGTATCCTCGTGAAACATTCAAGACATAATAAAATATAAGAGATACAACTTAGGAATAATGGGAGGATAAGTACGTGATTAGGGCATATGAGTAGTGTTAGCATTACTAACTTATAATGACAATGATCTCGTTGCACACTTGGCATGGAATTAGGATGAAAATCGAGGACGATGAAATTATTTCTAACGAAGCATTCACGTGTTCTTATTCTATGAACCTAAACGTCTCATTTTGCGATGAAAATCATACATTATGTCTAAAACACAAGTAGTAGTAATAGTAGTAGTGTAGTTAGTTTATCATTTCAATAAAGTAAATAAAAATGAATTTTGGAGATGCTACGATACTTTATTCTAGCATTGCGTGAGGGCACGTCAATGGTTTAGTATGGGGGAGTGATGAGACTGCTTTTATACATAGTCTCATCGTCCAAATCGGGCTTAAAATGCATTAAATATCATTAAAACTGCCAAATATATGCTCGTGTTTGTTGCTTGTGTATTTTAGGTACGGATATTGAGAATGAACTTAAAACTCATGCTAATAAAATGGAAGGAAATGTCCAACGACTCCAACAAAATCAACAAAAAATGGAGCAAGGTCAACATGAGATTAAGCAAGAATTGTTAAAAGCGGATGCTAGGCAATCTAGTTTGAAGACCGAATGGGGAAAATGTTTGAAGCTATCATGTGTAAGCCCTCTTCTTCGGGTGGTCTTCCTAGTGATACCATCGTGAACCCGAAAGGAGAATTGAAGGTTGTTACTACTCGTAGTGGTAAAACTTTCAAAGAACCCATTTCTCGTCCAAGTACTTCTATGGAGAAGGAAAAAGAGAAAGAACCCGAGGTGATGGTCGAAAAGAAGCACATTACAAGCCCACGAAGTACCGCTCAAACCACACCTACGGTTGAACCAATACCAATCATGGAACCCGAGATTCCAAGGCCGATGCCTATGCCTATGCCCCAACCCACACCACCCTTACCCTACCCTTCAAGACGAGACAAGGAAAAGGCACAAGAACGAAATAATTATCAATTTGAACTTTTTATGAAAATGTTTCGTGACTTGCATTTCAATATAAGTTTTTCCGACGCCTTGGTCATGATGCCTCGATTTGCCGCGAACTTCAAAAGTATGTTGAATAGCAAAGAAAAATTGCAAAAATCGTCTAGTTGTTCATCGGTTTTTCTAAGCCGCATACCTCAAAAAGTCGGTGATCCTAGAAAGTTTTTAATCCCATGTGCTATTCAAGACATGGAAGAATGCTACGCCTTGGCCGATCTTGGTGCTAGTATTAATTTGATGCCTCTTGAGATTTTTAAATAGCTCAATCTTCCCAATCTCACTCCTTCAAGAATGTCAATCGAAATGGCCGATCATTCTACGATTCTAGCTTGTGGATTTGCCGAGGACGTCTTTGTGAAAGTTGGAAAGTTCTACTATCCCGTAGACTTTATTGTTGTTGACATTCCCATCGATCCTAAAGTTCCGTTAATTTTAGGTCGATCTTTTTTGGATACCTCGAGAGCAATTATCGATGTGCATGCAAGAAAAATCACTCTTCGTTTCAATGAGGAAGAACTCGTCATTAACGCAACTCAAAACTCCACACTTTCTCATGTGTATTCTATCACGTCTTTGTACAATGTCAATCCCATTAAAAACATTTGCAAAAGAATTTCAAATAGAGTTTTAGGAGTTGTTGATAAAAATGAAGTTCCGTCCCCTCCGCTGGTGGAGGTTAAGAGTGTTAAGCCTACGATTCCAATCTCGAGTAATTTTTGCTTCAAAGTTAAGCAAATTTGAGGACAACTGGCCCTCTATTCTTGTTTTCTCCGATTAATGCTTGACAGCTATCAAAGTGTGGGAATTTTCGCCAATCATTAGCCAGGCACACGCTCTTTTAACTTTGTTTTCATCACCATTGCCACGTGGCAGTCCCTGATTGGCTAGCCGCCACTTGCACACTGCCACCTCGTACAGCAATAGCCACCTCGTAATGACGTGGCGGCGACGCCGCCACGTGTCTTGCTTTGACTGGCCAGCCGCCAGCCGTCACTTCCACCTCTGACCTAGGACTGACATGTTAGCTGACATGTCAGCGCCGCCCTGCCTCGGTCACGTGTCGCATCTCCATTGGTCAGCCACCACACCTACAGTACCTGGGACCTGCAATTTACAGAGTACGTCAGTGCCACGTGACGCGCTGGCATTGGCTAGCCGCCGCCACGTGGTGCTGACGTCATAGCTGACGTCAGCCAGTTTAGACCGAGTTGAACCGGTCTGAACCTGGTCTGGTTCGTGTATGGACCGGCCGGTCTGAACCGGGTCTGGTCTGGACCGGTCAATGGGCCGAACCGGTCAACGGGTCGGGTCGGGTCAAGGGTCGGGTCGGGTCGGGTCGGGTCGCCACGTGGACCACTGAGGTGGTGCCACGTGGCACTGAGTTTAAATACCCAGCATAAGCCCTCCCCAAGACTCGAACTCGGGTCTGTTAGGCCAAAGCCGAAAGACGCAGCCACTGGGGCATGCAGCCTTTCAGGTTTATATATGGAAAACAATTCTCTTAACCCCTATTGTGGCTTGGTTGACTGGCACATTGACCCCCTTTGACTTGTTGACTAGCTTTATTAATTTTAAATAATAATAATAATAATAATAATAATTAATATTACGAAAAATTGATTTATTTTTAATAAAAACTTTATTTTATTTAATTTATTTTCGGAGATTAATTTATTTATATTATTAAATTATTAAAAACTATTTATTTAATTTAAAAACATAATAAATTTTAAAAATTCATAGAAAACAAACCGTAAAGAGTTACGACGCGAGGTTGGGACCGTTGGCTTCGTAATTTTGTGTTCTTCAATGTGGCTTATTAGTGGATGACTTTGGAGATTGGCAAAAATGGTCCTTGTTGTAAAATCTTCATCAAATCTTCATTTTTAGTCCTCCAAACTTCATTCTTTTGGCACTTTTTGGTCCTTTGACTTTATCTTTGACTTTTTCTTCGATAAATGACCGTGACATCCCATGTTTTCTTTCCTTTTGATATTTTGTACCTACTTCACACAAAAACACAAAACCACGCGTAATTCCAACTTTTACGGTACTAAACACATGATTAGGTCTTATTTTTCCTTGATTTTAGTGGCAAAAGGATAAGTGTTTACACACTTATTAAATACACATGAGAAAGCGTGGAGTTTTGAGTTGCATTAATTACGAGTTCTTACTCATTGAAACGAAGAGTGATTTTCCTAGCATGCACATCGATAAGTGCTCTCGAGGTATCCAAAAATGATCGACCTAAAATTAGAGGAACTTTAGGATCGATGGGAATGTCAACAACGATAAAGTCTACGGGATAGTAGAACTTTCCAACTTTCACAAAGACGTCCTCGGCTACTCCACAAGCTAGAATCGTAGAATGATCGGCCATCTCGATTGACATTCTTGAAGGAGTGAGATTGGGAAGATTGAGCCATTTAAAAATCTCAAGAGGCATCAAATTAATACTAGCACCAAGATCCGCCAAGGCGTAGCATTCTTCCATGTCTTGTATAGCACATGGGATTAAAAACTTGCCGGGATCACCGACTTTTTGAGGTATGCGGCTAAGAAAAACCAAAGAACAACTAGACGATTTTTGCAATTTCTCTTTGTTATTCAACATACTTTTGAAGTTCGCGGCAAATCGAGGCATCATGACTAAGGCGTCGGCAAAACTTATATTAAAATGCAAGTCACGAAACATTTTCATAAAAAGTTCAAATTGATAATTATTTCGTTCTTGTGCCTTTCCTTGTCTCGTCTTGAAGGGTAAGGTAAGGGTGGTGTGGGTTGGGGCATAGGCATCGGCCTTGGAATCTTGGGTTCCATGATTGGTATTGGTTCAACCGTAGGTGTGGTTTGAGCGGTACTTCGTGGGCTTGGAATTTGCTCCTTTTCTACCACCACCTCGGGTTCTTTCTCTTTTTCCTTCTCCATAGAAGTACTTGGACGAGAAGTGGGTTCTTTGAAAGTTTTACCACTACGAGAAGTAATAACCTTCAATTCTCCTTTCGGGTTCATGATGGTATCACTAGGAAGACCACCCGAAGAAGAAGGTTTACACATGATAGCTTCAAACATTTTTCCCATTCGGTCTTCAAACTTAGATTGCCTAGCATCCGCTTTTAACAATTCTTGCTTAATCTCATGTTGACCTTGCTCCATTTTTTGTTGATTTTGTTGGAGTCGTTGAACATTTCCTTCCATTTTATTAGCATGAGTTTTAAGTTCATTAGCAAGTTCATTTTTAAGCTCGTTTTTCAACTCGGATCTTAAGCTAACCATTTCACGTTGCATATTATCAAACTTAGCATCATTTGCTTTTGCATAATTCAAAAATTCTCCTTGAAGATTTTTGGTGTGATCATTTTGAAAACCTTGTGCGGTAGTTTGAAAATCACGGTTTTGGTTTTGGTTTGAAATTTGCCCATTTCCACTTTGATAATTACCCTTGTTGTAGTTACGTTGATTGCCTTGATAATTACCACCTTGATTGTTGTTTCGATAGTTATTAGCATTTTGATTTGGTGGAGCTTGATTTTGGCGGGAACCTTGACCGTTTTGGTTATAAGTTCCCGTGGCTACATAAGCACTCGAAGTGTTACCATCCGCGGTAATGCACTCAGAAAGATCATGAGCTCCACCACACGACAAACAACTCTTAGAAACCGCTTTAACCGAAGCGGAATTTGAAGCTTCTTGAGCTTTCCAATGGGACATAAGGTTAGCAAATCTATCAAAAAACCGATTTTCTTCATTTGCTTCATCATGTAAGGCATTAATGCTACGAGACGATGACGAGCCCATTTTGGCAACACTCGGTGTGTTACGAGGGCTATAAACCTTAGACCTATTTTCAATTATCACCAAAGCTTCCTCGACCGTTTTACACAAAAAATTACCACCCGCGACGGCATTTAAATAATCTCTTTCATGATCATTAAGTCCATTGTAAAACGTGTCAATTTGATGCAAGTCGGAAAAACCGTGATGAGGACATTCATGTAACATTTCCTTAAACCTATTCCAAGCCGTTGAAAAACTTTCATTTACTTCTTGTGAAAATTTTGAAATCTCGTTTTTCAAGTGCGTAGTCTTAGAGGGCGGAAAACATTGGTTCACAAACTTAGACACGAGATCCTTCCACGTCAATATAGAATTGGGTGGCTCTTTCTCTAACCAAATTTTAGCGGGCCCCGCTAAGGAATACGGAAAAAGCATCATCTTAATCGAGTCATTCGAGACATCCTTAAATTTGCAAGTGGCGGTAAGACGATTGAATTGGCGGATATGGTTGTGTGGATTGTCCTTCTCATCACCACGGAATTTGTTGTTTTGGATCATCGACAACAAACCCGTTTTCACCTCAAAATTCTTCGCAAGGATAGCGGGAACCACAATAGCCTCTCCATAACCCTCGGTGGGTGCTTGAAGTAACTCCATCATAGTTCGATTCGCCATGGTTGGTGCTTCTCTTACAATGGGTTCGTCAATAGGAGACTCCTCACTAGAAAGATTGGGAGTGGGAGTTTTGTTCTTTCGTTTACGTGCACGTCTTGCTTGATTACGAGTTAGCATAAACGTCACGTACAACGAGGGACGAGCAAAGAAGATTCTTTTTTGGTGTTTTGTATTTTTCAATTTTTTGTGGTTTTTGATTGTATTAACCTTTTTGGAATTTGGTGAATGTATTAAGTAGACACAAATCTACAAATCTCCTCCTTAATCAAATCTCTTGATTAAAGAAGCCTCAAGGAATGAAAACGATCACGTGAAGTGAACGCCTTCGATGACTTTAGAACGTTGGTGGAACACCAAATCGTTCAAGAGGGTTTAATCAAATGAAACCAAGAAAATATATATGATACTTAATAATACTTTGGGCGGCAAAACCCTCGATTAGCTTTCAAAATCAAATACTCACAAGCAAGCGGAGGAAACGAGGCGGCGCGAAGCACTTAAGAGCCTTTTTCCTTTAGGTCGTGAAATACAACCTCCTTATACCCACCTTATAGTTTGTATTTTTCAAAATCGAGCTTCACGAATGTATTTATCTATTTTTGCCTTTTTCTTTGGTTTGAGATTCGAATACAATGATTGGGTAATGACCTCCCAAGTCAAGGTTGTGATTTCTCACGTATTTGGAGTACTTGTGAATTTATTGTTCTACGTATACACTATAGTAATAGTATTCACACAAAAACTGAAAATCGATAATACGTATTAGTAGAGTGCTACTAATACAAATACTAATTATGGTTAGTATATAAAAACAACAATGCCAATCAAAACACAACACGCCTCCCCGGCAGCGGCGCCATTTGTGATGCGGTATTTTTGTACACTTTATTTTAGGAAAAACAAAGCGACAAAAGCGGGTAAGTATTAAGTATCACGTTTTGTGAAAAACGCGAATACTCACCGTCGAGTTCGTTCTCGGTGGAGGTATGGTGTTTAGCCAACAATATTATACGTTATTTAATCGAGTGATTATGTTTTTGGAAAGAAAGAAAGAAAATAAAACGTAGACGAATTACGCTAGAAACGGTAGGAACCGCGCGAACGTACGAACGTGAAGATGCGACCTAGCAAGATTTTAAGGCTAAATTTACTCTAAAATAAACAGAAAAATGGACTTACTGTTTTTAACTATATTATACCCATTTTTATCATGCAATTTGCTCTCTTATTGTTACCAAACTAAAACTAACAACATGTATTACCTACTTTACTCTAACAAAATGTATCCAAGCTATCTTTTGGCCAAATAGTTGTCATTTACTTAGCCAAAAACATAGACCCAAACACCCCTTAAAATCAGTCAAATAAAAATTAACAAAGAAATTTTAAGCAAATCACTACCAAACTGATTTATCTATAAGCTAACATGCATATATTCAGTAAACAAACTAAATTAAACTATCATACACAACACTCAAACAGTTTCATACCAAATCACACAAAATCACTTAAAAGCTTAAGAAGGAGGTTTCAAGCCGAAAAAAAGTACCTTGTGGGACCCACATCCGGGCCCCACTATGGCTGCAATGCCATCTCCTTACAAGCTGGGGCTTGTGCAGTGAGCTTGTGCAATGATGCAGCTGAATGTAGAGAATGGTGGTGTGACTTTCCTTGTCACACCCAATATATCTTGAAAATGAGAGGCCTTGGATTGAACCTGCTAAGAGAAAGCAAACCAAGGTGTAATGATCAAGGGCTATGAAGCTGAAAGCTAGGCCTATTGGTTAAGCCAGCTTAAAAGCTTATAGCTTATATAATAACCAACTGATTTTCTCTCTTTTTTTTTACTTTCTGAAAATCTTTTTCTTTCAAACAAACTTCTCAATAAGTCATTTCAATGAATGAAACTCATAAAAAAACAAACAAAAATTTGGAACCAGTTAACAAAACACCAACTTTTTATATAGCATAAAAAAGGAATTGCTTTTGCCAAAAGAACTCAAATGATGAATAAGGATTATGGAACACAGATTTATGTTTTAAACACACTACCAACTTTTAAATAAATAAAAAGGGATTATAATCTTCAACAAGAAATACCAACTTTCATTAAAATATTAAAAAGGAATTAAAATGAGTTTTGAAAATAAATCTGGAACAAAGAAAAATGAGACAGATACGTCTCATTTTATACAAGTGATAGAAGGTCCTAGAATGCTTAAACCCTAGCTATGAATTTCCATTGCTGCCCTTGGTCAAAATAAGTTTGAAATTGGTCTTCATGTCTTCATGTGATGAGAGTGATGGCTAGCTGTAAAAGATCATCTTGGGACGTTCATTTGGTCTTGGGGACCAAGGAAAACCATCTTGGATGTTTATCTTGTCCCCTCATGGGGTTTTGTGGAAAGGGACATGAGTGGGGAAATCTTGGGGGTGTCACATGGGTGTGTCTGGGGTTGATTTGGGATGTGGGTTTGGTTTAGGCTTAGATGAATTATCAATCTGGAAAGTTTTGCACAAAACCCCTTTGATTTAATCTTTGTTCTTCCTGGGTTTTTTCTAGGGTTTAAGGGTGATTAGGGGGTTGGTTAATCTATTTTGGGGAAAGTTTTATTTAAAAAAACGTGTTTGGAGGCAAGGTTAAAAAGGTTGACTGGGTGTTGACCCAGGTTAATTAAATAAACCTGGTGAGTGGGTTTTAGACGTGGAGGTGGAGTGGTGAGGTGGTGGGGTGTGATTGATGGGTGGGGTTGATGTGGCAGGATGATTGGCTGGGAGGTGTTTGAATGTTTGACAGTTTTAGTCCCCAATCTCTCTTCATATCTTCATGTTGTAAATAACAGCCAAAAACCCAATTTCCTTTGTTATATGTTTGGGCAACTTGTCAAATTTGGCCCAAATACTTTCTCAAACTTAAAACAAGGATTTTAAATGCATAACTTGCATTCTTCAAGGGCCATTCTTGTAATATCTTCAAACATGGAGGACCTTTGTTGCCAAATGATGATTTCTTCAAGGTCTTATCTTGCCAAATCTTCAAAAATGAGGGACCAATGTTGACAATCTTCAATTCTTCAAGGACCATTTTGGAAATTCTTGATTCGGGTCCGGTTCATTGTGCGGCTTCGTTTCCCGTGTTCGTTTTTGATTGATTCTTGTGATCATTTTGTCATTTCCTCAATATCCGTACCTAAAATACACAAGCAACAAACACGAGCATATATTTGGCATATTCAATGATATTTAATGCATTTTAAGCCCGTTTTGGACGATGAGACTATGTATAAAAGCAGTCTCATCACTAAAACATTTATTAAAAACTAAAAATTATTTTTCAAAGATTTTTCAAAAACGTTTTTCTATTTTTTATTCCATAACAACTATTTAAAAAAAATGCATATAAAATAAACTAAAAGAGGGAAAAATATAAAACTTGGGGAGAAAAATCTTAAACTAAACTAAGAATGCTAGAAAAATGAGGAACACAAAAAAAACGTAAGCCAAAAGGCTGGAAAAGCTTGACTAAGCTACGGCTTATTTAAAAGAGGGAAACTGAAAAAGTGTTTAAGTAATAAACTAAACAAAACCTTAACAAGAAAAGACCTTTAGCACAAATGGATTCGTTGGATGTTGTGAGGCACTGTGTTTAAGAAAAGGAGGTCAGTGGTTCAAATCCATCAGCTGGCTGTTTTTTATACTCCTTTTCTTATCATCTTATACGAAAAAAAAGGGAATATATAAAAGAAAAATAACAGGAACTAATAACAGATAAGCTCACTAGAGCAGATGGTTGATGGGACTGTTGCTGCGTCTGATATTAGTCTAGGTCAGGGGTTCGAAACCTCCTGCTGGCACCTTTTTTAAACGTTTTTTTTGTTCACTTGTTCTTATATTTGCTAGCAGATTGACCAATTAGAATCCAAAGGAGACCATTACCAAATATATCAGCAGCTAAAATTTACCACACAGCAAACCATTCAGATACAAGATAAACATCAACAGCAGCTTAAAAAGTACAAGGAAAAAAAAAGAACTTACAATTGATCCGAAAAGAGAACAAATTTAAACAAACCCGAATCTTAAACTACACCAGTAATCAAGAAACCGAATTATCTCTTTTTTTTTGTACCCCACAGCAACAACAAATGCATCTCATTTTCTTTGATCTTGGTATAGTGCAGCAACAAAAGTTACACTCTCGTTTTATATTCTCTCTTTTTGAATGTTTTCTTTGGTGCCTAGTTATTGTAACCCCAAAACACAATACATAATACAAACACAATAAACAATAACATAAATTCATGCCACACTTGTATGCTCCAAGATCACAGAATGCACCCTTAACTTTCTTTCTTGTTGGTTTCTATGGGGTCACAAGGCACGAGGAAATCTTGATAAGCACACAAACACACAATACGAATTCAACAAATCAAGCCACGTTTAAGCACTTATCAACAGTTCAATTAGGTCAAGCAAGCAAGCAACCAACAGTGACTATTGAACGCAATTCTAAGGCCTACAGATTTTTGATTTCCTACGTTTGGTTTCCTTTATAGGTTGCTGTTTGGTGTTTAAAACAGCGCACACTTCTTTAATTTCTTGCACAGGCCACATGAACACGTCTCAACTCAAAACACCCTAACTCCCAAACATTAAACGCAATGAATCTTGCCCAAAATCAATAGACTTGTAACAGTGGGCTTACAAACCTACAGCTATTGGTCACTTCCTTCGTGTTAGGGGTTTTCTAATTTACTTATGGTTACTGATGGAGTCCATAGTTAAACGCACCTAAAACAAAACACAAAAAAAACTCAATCTTGAGTTAGGCCTCACTTGGACACACAGTCACACAAGAACTTTCTCTTTTTTTCGGCCACAAGAACACACAGCAGCAACTCAATCTCTTTTCCTTTCTTGTTTAATTTTAGGTGTATTTTGTTTTGATGCTGGTGGTACAATGGGCATAGGCGACAACACAACCACAAAGCCACATACACGAATTAAAAATACAATTTATGCCACAAAATCCTAAGTTCGCAGGAACCACCAAGCATACAAAGACCCCTTAACTACAGTGGACAAAATGAGTGTTTTTGATGAACTTTAAAACTTTTAAAGGCTATAGAAAGCTACCAACTTAACCATTAACTAACCAAAAACTTCAAATAACATGATGATTACAATGTCTACAAGATCCTACTGGCTAACTAAATCAAACTCATCCAGTGAGCATGAAGTAATCCTAAACAGATTTTTAAATCTAATACTTCAAACCTTTTGGTAAAATCAACTCCTCTAACCCTATTAAGGGTGTACAGAGCTAAGTGATAGCTTGGTGGACAAACCCTACCCAAGAATCTCACTGTCCCAAATACCCCTCTACAGGTCTAGTTAAGCAGATTTATCAAAAGGATTGTGAACCACAACCACCCGAATGCTACAATCCTAGCATACACACATCAAATAATTTCAATCCAACAAGATTTTGCACAGAAAACATAAATTCATGAACACGAACCCAAACGAGCATTAATATTTTTTTTTAAAAAAAATGAGAACAAGGAGACAAACCTCCAAGGCATACATCCATGCCTTGGAATGGTCGAGCTTATGCTAGCGAAACAAGCACAAGCTTCCCACAAACCTGCTTAGAATGAACAAACATGAACAGAAACAACAATAATTTAATTCGAACAAACTGATTTTTCTTTCACTTTCTTGAAAACTTTTTCAAACACGAAACACAAGAACAACTTTCAATATAGATAAAATGGAACTCAGATTTTCCTCAAGAAAACACCAACTTTTAAAATATATAAAAAGGAATTACATTTCATCAACAAAATCACCAACTTTTATTATTTATAAAAAGGAATTACAAAACTTGGAAAAATCTGGAACAAAGAAAAATGAGACACATAAGTCTCATTTTATACAAGTGATAGAAGGTCCTAGAATGCTTAAACCCTAGCTATGAATTTCCATTGCTGCCCTTGGTCAAAATGAGTTTGAAATTTGTCTTCATGTCTTCATGTGATGAGAGTGATGGCTAGCTGTAAAAGATCATCTTGGGACGTTCATTTGGTCTTGGGGACCAAGGAAAACCATCTTGGACGTTTATCTTGTCCCCTCATGGGGTTTTGTTGAAAGGGACGTGAGTGGGGAATCTTGGGGGTGTCACATGGGTGTGTCTGGGGTTGATTTGGGATGTGGATTTGGTTTAGGCTTACATGAATTATCAATCTGGAAAGTTTTGCACAAAACCCCTTTGATTTAATCTTTGTTCTTCCTGGGTTTTTTTTCTAGGGTTTAAGGGTGATTAGGGGGTTAGTTAATCTATTTTGGGGAAAGTTTTATTTAAAAAAACGTGTTTGGAGGGAAGGTTAAAAAGGTTGACTGGGTGTTGACCCAGGTTAATTAAATAAACCTGGTGAGTGGGTTTCAGACGTGGAGGTGGAGTGGTGAGGTGGTGGGGTGTGATTGGTGGGTGGGGTTGATGTGGCAGGATGATTGGCTGGGAGGTGTTTGAATGTTTGACAGTTTTAGTCCCCAATCTCTCTTCATATCTTCATGTTGTAAATAACAGCCAAAAACCCAATTTCCTTTGTTATATGTTTGGGCAACTTGTCAAATTTGGCCCAAATACTTTCTCAAACTTATAACAAGGATTTTAAATGCATAACTTGCATTCTTCAAGGGCCATTCTTGTAATATCTTCAAACATGGAGGACCTTTGTTGCCAAATGATGATTTCTTCAAGGTCTTATCTTGCCAAATCTTCAAAAATGAGGGACCAATGTTGACAATCTTCAATTCTTCAAGGACCATTTTGGAAATTCTTGATTCGGATCCAGTTCATTGTGCGGCTTCGTTTCCCGTGTTCATTTTTTATTGATTCTTGTGATCTTTTTGTCATTTCCTCAATATCCGTACCTAAAATACACAAGCAACAAACACGAGCATATATTTGGCATATTCAATGATATTTACTGCATTTTAAGCCCGTTTTGGACGATGAGACTATGTATAAAAGCAGTCTCATCAATTGTTTATCCACCTTTAATGAACAACTTTGTTTCTGAGGAATCTAAGACTAGTTCTGCTCCCAAGCAGGTAAAAATTCCTAGCAAGATACTGGAAAACAATGAACAACATACTAAAACGAAAAGGGGTGGGCTAGGTTTTGAAAAAGTAAAGTCAAAACAACCTTTTTGGTCTTCTTTAAGAAGAAAAAGATGTTATGTTTGTGGTAGTCTAAGTCATTTTATCAAAGACTGTACATTACATGAAGATAAAATTGTGAAACAGAAGGCTACACAAAGGGTCATGAAAAATATTAATGGAAAAAATGAATAGGTTTATAGGAATCAGAAATTTAAAGATGACAAACCTAAGTTTGATCACACAAGGGTAGTTAAACAGGTTAAAAATAATCCTACCAAAAGTTTTGTTCCTAGGGCAGTACTTATGAAACAAGGGATAGTATCCTTAAAGTTTGGTAAACCAAGTACCGGCAAGCCTAAACATACAAGTACTGCTAGACCAAACTCAAGTACTGTTGGTTTAAAGTCTGTAAAACCAATGTTCTCCAAGACTTCTAAGAAAGTTTTTGAAAAAGTTAAAACACCTAGAAGAAAGGACAAGAACAAACCAGTACAAATGTGGGTTCCTAAAAGAGATATACCATGTGTTAAAGCAAGTACCGCTAAAGCAGTACTTAAGTCAAAGAAGTCAGAGCACATAGAGTCACCCTATGAATTTGACTACATAAATGAAACCATGAAGTATAAGAGTAAAAGTAGCATTACTGGAAATGCTTCAGTACAAACTCTTGAATGTGTAGGTCCCACAAGATCCGAGCCAAATGTGGCTTGGGTCCCTGTTAAAAACTAATGAGTTTATTTGTGTGCAGGGGCATCTCATTGATGAATTAAAAGATAAAGGAATTATAGATAGTGGATGCTCAAGACACATGACAGGGAACAAAGATTTTCTTGCTGAATTTGAAGAATTCAGAGGAGGTCTAGTAGCCTTTGGGGGTAGCAAAGGTAGAATCAATGGCAAAGGGAAAATCAACACAGGAAAGTTGGAATTTGAAGATTTTTTCTTTGTAAAAGAATTGAATGAGTTCAATCTCTTTTCTGTATCACAAATGAGTGATAAGAAGAACAAGGTGCTATTAACAGACACAGACTGCTTGGTGTTTTCCAAAGACTTTGAGATGCCTAAGGAATCTCAAATACTGCTTAAAGTACCCAGGCAAGAAAATATGTACACCTTTAATCTTCGTACTATTACTCCAACAGGTGGTATTACATGTTTGCTAGCTAAGGCTTCTTTAAATGAGTCAAACTTATGTCATAGAAGGTTAGGTCATGTGAATTTCAAGAATCTTAATAGATTCGTAAAAAGGAATTTGGTTAGAGGACTACCTAACAAATCTTTTCAAAATGATTTCACATGTGCTGCTTGTCAAAATACTGTGACAAAACCTTTGCATCTCTTGCATATGGATTTATTTGGTCCAGTTTCTATCAGAAGCATTAGTCATAAGACCTTTTTTCTAGTCATAACTGATGATTATAGTAGATTCAGTTGGGTTTTCTTTTTAGCCCTTAAAAGTGAAACAAGTGAATTACTAAAGGATTTTATCACTTTAGTTGAAAAGCAGTTCACTAAACAGGTTTTAATCATTAGGATTGATAATGGAACATAATTTAAGAATGTTGATTTTGATGAATTATGTAGGTTTAAAGGAATTAAGAGACAATTTAGTAATCCTAAAACTCCACAACAGAATGGAGTAGCTGTAAAGAAGAATAGGACATTAATTGAGGCTGCTAGAGCTATGCTGGCTGATTCACTTTTGCCAAATACCTTTTGGGCAGAATCAATCAATACTGCATTTTATGTGTTAAATAGAGTCCTAGTAACTAAGCCTCAAAACAAAACACTTTATGAACTCTTGACTAATGTAAAGCCAAACAAAGTCATTTAAAACCTTTTGGGTGTCATGTGTCCATACTAAATACTCTTGCTTATTTGGGAAAGTTTGATGGAGAGTCTGATCCAGGATATCTTGTAGGATACTCATTGCAAAGTAAAGCATATAGGGTTTACAATTTGGCAACTAAGAAAGTTGAAGAAAATGCTCATGTCAATTTCTTAGAAAATAAACCCAATGTTCCAGGAATAGGTTATGATTGGATGTTTGATTTAGATTATCTAACTAATGTCACACCCCACCATTGCGGAATATGGGGCGCGACGTATGGATATCATCACAACAATAGCGTGTCTATAGAGTTAACTAAATGAAATAGAAATGTCATAAAAAGGTGACACGATGTCATGATAATATCTCAAACAATGCTGGCGTCTAGGTAAGTAGGTAACATGCCTACCTATTACCCAAGACATACAAATAAACGAACATCAAACATATAGATACCGCAAAGTCTACTTAATCAAAAGAAAAAAATAATAAAAAAACGAAATTTTGGGTGTTTTGGTCGTTTATGTGACGCAAAGAAAGAAAAAAAGAAAGAAAACTAATTTTGGTAACTAGGCTTTTTGTATTGGGCTAGGATTTGTTAACTAATCTATATAAGGATTTTAAATAAAAGCAAATCTCATAAAATCCCTGGAGACAAAATTCACGTCGATCATCTTAAGGGTTCTTAGGGTTTCATAAAAAATTTCTTGATTCAAGGTAAGTGATCAATTTAACTTTAATTTAATTCATGTTTTATTAATTAATCATGTTTACAATATTAATTAACCATCATTGAGATGATTAGGGTTTCATTAATTTTCTGGGAAAAAATAGTAACTAAGATCTATTAATGATTTTAGGGTTCTTGTTTAATAATTTAGGGGTAATTAATGATGTTTAGAAGGTTAGTGCATAAAGGCGTAAAACAGTATGATTTTTAGGGCTGTCTTGTGTAGATTGTTCTGGGCAGTATGTAGCACCTTTGGTCAAGTTTCTTTTTTTTAAATTACGTTCAGAGAGTCTACTTTTCAAAAATGTAAGGTTGGTCGAAAATGGAGTTCGGGAAGGTCGTCAAACAGTTTTTACAAAAACAGTGCGCTGTTCAGGAATAAATTTAGATTTCGGGAATTTGAGTCAAAAGCTAACCAAACGAATGAGATAGCCAAAAATTTTTGATTTGGGAACTCTTTATAATATATATGAAAGTACTGGAGGTTTTCAATAAAAGTTATGGTGTGTAGGTCGGGCTTTTGGTGTCGAACATTTAGCATGTACAGAAAATCAGTTTTGATGAAAATGACTTTTGGCGTAGAGACTAAACGGAAGGGTTAAATGTGTAAGTTGGAAGTAAAATTGGTTTTTGGTGTTCTTAGATCATATAAAAACATAACTCCAGTAGGGTAGGAACCAAGTGTGGTGTTAAGTTCACTTCATGTGATCGTTTAGTGACTAGCAAAACGTACCGGGAAAAAACTGGATTTTTACGTATAGAATAGCTTGTAGTGGGAGAACTAGATAGTGGGGATTGGGGAATTAGATTCATCTCCTTGATTGTTACTTAACTTGGGTGTTAAGACCTGAGCTAAGGGTGTCGTGTATGATTTTATAGGTTTACATGAGTGCTAGCTTGATGTGCTATCAGGTGAGTTCATAGTCCCATTTTCATTGAGTTTTTAAATGTTTTCTTCAAGTATGGGATGGAGATGACACTTGTGGTTTTCTTAAAATGTTTTGGTACTATATTTCTATAAATGCTTGGACATATATGTGTTATTGTATGACTTGCGTGCTTATGTGTTCTCATATGTGCTTTGATATGTGTTCTGATATGTGAATCTTGATAGTGTTATGATTATGATTGGTACATAGATGTATGGGCGTCTATGGGACCAGTTGTGATGTGTCTTGGTTCGTGGGGCACGATCCGTCCTGAGTTCTTGGTTCTGAGTTCTTGGTTCGTGGGGCATAATCCGTCCTGAGTTCTTGGTTCGTGGGGCACGATCCGTCCTAAGTAATTGTGCATCTACTCTTCGGAGGCAAGATATCTCGACGGGGATATAGTTCATCTTCCACTGGTGGTGTGGGAAAGATCCGGATAGTGTGGTGTGTGTTCTTGTGTGTGTGACGGGATACTTTTTGATTGTTATAGTGTGCTTTGTGAATTGTAGATGTGATTGGTACTTGGATTTAGTTTTGTTGTGGATGCATGTAGCATGATTATCGCATTATGGTCCATTTCTTTAAATTGTTTTTCTTGAACTTATTTACAACGAATTTCAAGGTTTCTCATGATGTTCTAGATAAGTTAAACCTATGTTCTCACCAACTTTATGTTGACAGATTTTAGTGTCATTTTCAGGTGAGGTAGTTGTGCAAGATGATGTTAGAGGTGGCTAGAGTATAGAGGATGCTAGGATTGCATTAGGAGGAATCCCTTTCCTCTTAGATTTTATTTTGTCTTTTGATTTAGTAAATTGTTTGATACCTGTATGCTTGATGTGTGTTATTTGAATGTCTTTGTTAAGAGGTAGGCCTGTTACCTACTTACCTAGACACCTACATTATTTGAGATATTGTCATGACATTGTGTCACCTTTTTATTACATTTCTATTTCATTTAGTTAACTCTATAGACACGCTATGGTTGTGATGAAATCCATACGTCGCGCCCCATATTCCGCCATGGTGGGGTGTGACAGAATGGTATCAGAGCCAATGGTTATAGAGAATTAGGTTGCCTAGTCGCGTAGCCTAGTCTATAGCTTAAGGGTCCCTGCATATAGGCGTCATAGGAGTATGTGTGCATTTTATAGTAATTGATTTGTTTGAATGTTATTTTCGCAGTATTTGTTAGGTTATGAACTACTATGGTTCATACTTAGCTACATGTTATTTTCTTTTCGAGTTTTGAATATTGCGGGTTGAACTATAGTCGTATACGCTAGTCATTGTTGGATTCCGTTTAATTACGTTTTCATGTTCTTTATACATTTTGAATTTTGTCTACGGTGGTTCAGCTCGATTACAAGTTTATTTGTTTCATGCATTGGCTATGTTATTTTAATACATGTGATTTTAGACCTTATGTTATGTTGTGGATTATGTGCTTATATGAGTTGTAGGATCTATGTGCTTATTGAGTTGGTAGACCGATATGTTATGTGACAATCCGTCAATTTATGGTTGATATTATGAACTCACTTATTTTTGGGAAGAAATTTGGATTTACGTCTTGAAGTAGCATCGACTACGTCTAAACCGGAGGATTCTACGTTACGTGCTTACGTTTACATACACCGTTTTGGTGACAGTCCGACATTTCAGGAAATAAATTTATCCGTGAATATTATTTTGAGATTTTAAATTTGTGTTGGTTCATAAACTCACAAATTTACGAGAAGAGATTAGGACTTATGATTATAATTTAACGTCCTTTACGACTAAACCGGAAACCTTAGGATTACGTATTTACGTTTTTGAACTCCGTTTTTGATGAGACAATTTTTATTAGATTCGTTTTGTGTCGATGATTCATAATTTATAAAAATGTTTTTCGTAAAACGACCCGAGGGCACGCAAATCGAGGAAACTAGAATCGAGGAGTACCCGTAAATAATTGGGGATGAGAAAAAACCACTTTTGCCCCACCCCCACACATGGGAAGGTTTAAATCTAGCTACTTACACCCTTAGGTGTCAAGCTTACAAAGTAAGCAAGACACATGTCTTGCTTAACTTTGCAAGCTAACTACACACCAACAAAACCACTAGCACCAAAACCATTTCTCACACACATACATGCAAACCACTGAAAAATACTCTCACTCTCTCTTATTTCCGTCCCACTCTCACCAAAAACACCATCATTTGATCAATTTTAACCATGAAATCATGTGTTATTCACACATATGATAAAGCCCTTTTGAAGCTCTATAGATTGGTGGTGATTTTAACATCCAAGGAGAAGATTTATTGGTGTCATAGGGCTGATTTTCCATGAGAAGTTTATAAAGGTTGGTAGACTTGAAGATGATATTGATTTATCGCAAGTTTTGCCATCAAAATCCAAGCCTTGTTCATCAAATACTCATCTTTTCATCACTAATTGTGGTATAGAGATTGTTCTTCCTATCCTTTTGTTATTTTGATTATGTAATCTTGTATTTTCTTTATTTATGTATATGTATATGATGATGAACGATGATTAAAAATATTATGTGGGGATTTGGTGTTGATAGATTTGATAAACATGGGTAAAAAGATGGAAAAACCACATGTAAAAATGGTTAAATCATGGCTAAATTAGGAGGCTGTACAAAACAGTGAATACTCTTATGATAAACTGATAAAATGGCTTGGATAAATTAATATACAGTAAGCTATGAGTCTTATACACATGTGAGAGTTGGCCATGCAATGGAATCATAAAAATGAGTGAGATATGATCAAAACAAGTTTAAAGTGCAAATCTGCCTACACTGTTTTGGACGAATTTATTAAAATATTTAGAGGTTGATTCATCAGTAGCTATAAGAGATAAAATGAAGCACATATCATGTAGTTTCTGTGATAATAATTTGAGGTCCTATCTCATTATAGAACTCTAGATATGGACATTTTAGTAAACTTAAAATTTAGGACTGATTTTGTGAAATTAAAGTTTAATATTATTATATAAGCACTCAAATAAATATAGTATAAAATGTGAATTAAAACCCACTAACTTATATATTACATTATATAAATATGTATAAGGATAAATAAATGGACATTTTATAAAAATGGTAGTTTGGTAAGTTTTATAAGTTATAAAAACTATAAACATGCTTTTTACGTCTTTTCGGCTAATATCGTAAAATTAACGTTTTTCGTCAATTAAAACTTAGACGGTCGGACCCGTCTAATGTAAACTTTTTAAAAGTCATATACTGATATATAAGTACCTAATACAAGTAAAAACCGATAAAACCCTAACTATATACCATATGGACATTAATGGGCTAAGTTAGCATTATTGGACTAATAATCCAACTAAATGGGCTAAACACTTATAAATTTACATATTAGGCTTACCCACTTGGGCCCAACATGTAAAGTATAATACTGATATTAAAAGTATAACTGGGCTAATGAAAAGTATTGGGCTTGTAATAGGCTTATTGGGCCTAAAACATGTAAATAAGTAAAACTAGTAAACTAGTATAAAAGTTACCAATACATAATACTAAAATGAGTGAATGAGAATGTATAAACCCACTTGATCATCATCATATATATAAAATCATCATATGTATACATAATTGTTATTTTTATAAAGTCATTGGACAAGAGTCTAAGACGAGTATTATTTGTCTAGGTTTCCGTGATTGAAGCACGTACCGTACATCCGAATTGCCGATAACCTGCTTTCCCACATCAACGTGAGTTCATAGCCTCGCACTCTTTTAAATATTTTTATGAAATGTTTTATAAATCCGCGAGGGAGATAACATGTTAGTTTTGATAAAATAGGACACCATTTGTCCCGATTGTTTGTTTATTGATTTGGACCCGAATGATTGTATGACCCGATGAACGAATATATGACCCGATAAATGAAATGAAATGGATTATTAAAGTTAGGTTATGTCACTAAAAGTCCCATTAGCATGAATTGTGAACTACCGGGATTTTGTAGACGCTTATGCATATAATAGTACTATTTGGGGAAGATCACCCCAGTTCGCGCCTTGACGGTTGATCCCCGTCGTGCCACATTGATTGGTAAGCGAATTTATGTATGAGAAGATTTACACAAGCGTGATTATTGTGATGACACGCTAATTCAGATGGGCAAATGAGTTTCGGGTTAGATACCCGTTGTTTGGTTTAGTAAGGTAACAATGTCATGCGGCTTGTAATAATCCATAAATAACGAAAATACTGCTTTATGCATTGAATTACGATATATTGCCTGACTAGCAATACAGGGTCTTATTATTGATTTTATGTTCGTGTTTTGGTTTTACATAACCATATTCATATAACGGTTTTTATTTAACTTTATACAACGTCATAAGACGTATTGTATGATTTTTTTTACGACATTGGCTCGTATAATGATTTTGAAGGCAAATGCCTATACTATGATTTTTTATAAGGATTTGTATAAAATGACTTTGACTATTTTATGGCCTATTACAATGATTTGTACAAAAATGATTTTCGGTAATAATTATATACTGATGATATATTAATGGTTTAATTAAAACTCTATGAATTCCCTCGGCGTTATCGCTGACCTTTTCTTTTAACATGTTTTATCTCAGGTACTTGAAGGTAATTCTCGGGAAGACGGCAAGAATTCATGGCCCGCACTTAAATAACAATTTCCATTCAAATGCTTTGTAAAATTTGTATGAAATAATATGACTTGAGACCTATGTAAATCTAATATTTATGAATGGAAATGCTTTATTATTAAACGACGCGATTTTTAAGCGTTGTCTATGATTTGAGTAATGTGCTATCCCGTAACACCAACGAGTCTTCCGCTGTATTGAATTGTGTAAATTTGGGGGTGTTACGGTTTGGTACCAGAGCTCTCGTTATAGAGAACGAAATATTTTTAAAACCAAGATTTTGAATAAAACATTTCAAAATCTTTTAACTATAAACATTTTTCTCAAAATGTCTAAAAATCTTTTGACTATAACGGTGCCGAAGAATTCCCGAGTTACCGACAAGGCCAGACTGAGAAGTGTTATTTTAATATATATATAACATCGATTATATATATATATATATATATATATATATATATATATATATATATATATATATATATATATATATGATGTAATTTGATTACATGATTGTTTGATGATTATTCTATATTTATACGAGGTATTTATACGACGTAGATTGTCACAAGGAACCCTAAATCCCCTAGTAAATTAATCTAAGCTATTCCTGTAGGAAATCTAGCTATTCCAGATCTAAACCAAGTTGTGGATATTTATGATCCCAACAAAATGATTGATATTCGTAGAAATATAGATATTAGTTGATTGTGATATTGAAGAAGAATTGGCAAGATTAAGTCTGATATCGATGTCATGACGATCTTTCCTTATAGAGTGATGTTTGACAAAACGTTACCACCTAGAAAGATGTCATCTGATTCGTTGTCACCCAATTCTTAAAATTGAATCGAAAGGGTGAATGTTGCACTTGAGGCTGTCATTGGAACCATTACCCAAAAGCCTCATGCCACAAGTACCTTTACGAGAAGTCTAACTGAATGTGTGAGTCATTTCATACTAGTGACTTATTTGATAACTATTGTTGTAAGAGCTATAGGATTGGAAATTAAGCGTTGTTTATATCGAGCTTTTATTCCCCTATTAAGGTCTAAAAATAAAGTTGAAAGTATTGGAGAATGAGGTAGGATATTGCATTGAGTATAAGTTGGTTGAAACTTGAATAAAGAAAAATTTAACTTATATGGAATATGAGATTGTTAAGAGGAATCCGTTAAGTCCTGTGATTGAATTATAAGGTTTTAATTGATTGTTGATTCGTGTTAAGTGTTGTTCCTCGGCCATTGTCCAATTATGAGGATGCCCAGTGTCCAATAAATAAATTGAAGAAATCTTCTTCTGAATTGGGACCGATGGATCTTTCGGGACATGTGGAACACCTAATGACTCTTGTAGATTAGTATTCATTGTGGTATCTTTTAAAAATCCCTAACTTAACTGAGACATCAGTTGGTAGGATGAGTTCCGAGAATTGTATGACATAGTGACACGTAATGTGTTACGGTACAATTTTGACTTGTTTGTGATTAATGAAAAGACTACCTTTGATTGTTAAATTTTACATGTATCGATGTTACCTATCTTTTATTGCCTCATCCTAATGCTCGCATTAGTGACGCAACCATTGAACAAGTACTCATCTCGAATTGAGTTACGTTGTGGATTATTCTTTTTGAGTGCCATCGAGGTTATGAACCTCATGATTATTTGGCTAAGCTCATTTCCTATTATATTATAGTTAGTTATTGGTGAACAACTTTTCATCACTCTTTTGCAGATCACTCATTGTTTTTATAAAGATAAAACAGTATTCCTTGAGAAAAATTGGATTTTCATCACTATACGGATTATTTAAAGTGAGATTTATAAATAATCATTATCGAAGTAAAGTTGTTTATGAAACGCTTTGGAAACTTAATTGTTTCCATAACTAAGAAAATCTTTGTAAATTTATTTTTGATTCTTATTTAAGAATTAAGCATGAAAATGTTTTTTATTATAAACATGATTATAAAATTTTGACGAACTGAGTATTGCATCGTTAATCTTGAAATTGTATATAGTTACGCGCCTACATACATTTTGGAAGTGACCATGCAAGGCTGATTAGTAGTCACCATTAAATTATTAATAAACACTAAATTTTCTTTGAAGATTGTGAAAGATTAAATTTTATGAGATCTGCAAGAAGTGAAAAATAGGGACATATTGTTAGGAACACCTACATATCTGCCCGAACCATTTATTCTTCTGAGTCGAATTTACTCATCTGTGGAAATTGTCTTAATTGACAATTGATATTCCTTTCTTGTCAAATTCTCCCGTAGTGAGATTCTTAGGAAAAGTATCTGATTACTGAGTGTTGATACCCGACTGGATGTATCGACGTTCCTATCATTTCTTTTGATTTGATTTCATTTAAATGACCTGGTAACGATCCGAGGAGCTTTCGAATGCGTACTCAAATTATGAAAACATGGGATATACTCATATTCGTTAATGTTTTCGTCTGTATCTTATTTGAAATTCTCTGGCGTAAATTATGCGTTGACCTTACTCTTTTAAGGTTAGTTATGTCTCCAGATATCCTTGAATTGTGAAGGATTATGAGTTATTATTAGTCTTTTGAGAAGTTCACATCTTATCGACGACAATAAAACTGGAAAGTTGATAGTGCCAGTAGAATGGATTGATGTATTATGACATGACGACATTGTCTTAATTGATGGGAACTCGAGTAGAATTCCCCTAAATGATAAGATGTTGATTATCAAAAGTGATCTAAGTATTTCTTGATGGATGACTGTATCCTGCTTTTAGAATTGAAATTATACCATGAATGGTTGTGAACTAGTCATAGATCTTGTAATCTAGGAAGAACTTAAACTAAATTTATTAAAAGATGTTTCTGTTATCTGAAACTTTAGGAGGTATTTATTGGTGAATTACCTAGAATTTTGCCATTAAGGCAAGTTGAAATTGGTATTGATTATATTCCCGGTGCTGCACCTGTGGCTTGTGCACTGTACGTCAACACCATCTGAATTAAAAGAATTACCGTATAACCGAGAGAGTTGTCGGAGAAAGCTTTTATTCTACCAAGCTTGTCATCATGAAGAGCTATGGTGTTATTATTTCTTATATTTATTGATTACCATAAACTAGGTAAATTGACGATTAAAAATCTATATCCACTACCCAAGATGATAGATTTGTTCGATCATTTATAAGGTTCTAGCGTATATTTGAAAATTTGATCCTCGGCATGGTTATCATCAACTTCGCGTCCGCGAAAAAGATTATCTATTCCAATCACTACATCCAGAACTTGTAATGAACATTATGAGTTTCACGTGATGTCGTTTGGATTGACTAATACACATGTAGCATCCATAATTTGGTGAATCACGTGTGTAGGCTGTAATTTGATAAATTCATGCTTGTGATCATTAATGACCATTTGTTTGTTTATAAGAATAAGAAGGAGTTAATAATTATTTGTAGAATGCCTCAAATTGTCCGAACAATGAAAATATGTACCTTTAATATTTAACATGTAATTTAAGGCTTAATCCTTTACTTGAATTGACCGTGTGATTAATAAGATAATGGAATCTATATTGACTCTTCAAAAATTTAGAGCCCTTTTAAGACTATGAGTTTTACCAAAAAGAAAGTGTAAATGTGTTTTGACAAATCTTTTATCGAAAAGAACTTTTGAGGGATTATTCCCTTATACCCAGAACATTTAACTAAACTCCTGTTTAGGGGTAAATGTTCATGTATACCTCAAGATAACCTAAGAGGGATTGAGGAAAACATTTAAACAATGACTTGAAATTTGAAACGACACTTTTTGCTTTTCAACTAAGAAAATTTTGAACAAAGTATAACCAAAGATTTTTCAAACAGTTACGAATCTTATTAATTATTTTCGATAAATCAGCAAAATCGTGTTAATTAAATTTAAATTTGTTTTGAACATTTTATTATAATTTGTCAAACTAAGAAATTTAAACTTTTAACGTTTACGTTTCATAAAAAAATTAATATTTATTATTAATTTACTTGTAATAATGATCGACGCTTTAAAACGTCGGATTGAGCAAAACTAATAAAAATGATAATTGAGACGAAACTAAAACTTAGAAAATATGAAGAAAGAAATTTTGAATGAATACGGTCATGATAATTATTTCATCAAGGAAGATGAATGTAGATACTGACACATAATGTAGAAAAGATAAATCAATTAGGATGTGTTCCTTAATAATGACTGTGCAAAATAATCTATTGAACAATTTAAAATAAACGATGTTTGTAAAAAGGATCATATAGATAATAAAAGGGGTTCGCGGCTAATGTGAACCATTAGAATTGAGAAGCCTATGGCGTTAAATGTTTTAAAGGCCACTTGTGGTTGCCTAAATATGGAGGTTTGTGAGATATAGACATGTTGGAATCCCGTAAGTATAAGTATTCTATTTATGTCATTTCTGACTAAAAGTATCTTTGTCTGAAGAAGTTGTACTAATGGCAAATTATGAAGGCAGACTGATGAGACTGTATTTATACATAGTCTCATCGTCCAATTCGGGCTTAAAACGCTTAAAATGTCATCAAAATACCCATATATGTGCCTATGTTTGTTCATTGTGTATTTTAGGTATGGATATCGTGAATTCACCAAAAGATCAAAGGAATCAAGCAAAAACGAACACGGGAAACGAAGCCGCACAAAGAACCAAGCCCGAAGAATGAATTTTGCAAAAATGCCCTTGAAGTTTGAAGATTATACAAGTTTGGTCCCTCAACTTTGGAAGAATGACACTTTATACCCTTCAATTATCCATCAAATGAGTGTGGGTCCCTAAAGTTTCATAATTATACAAGTAAAGCCCTTGGATATTGGTCAAAGTTACAAGGTTAATGCTTAGTTACTAAAGGACTAAGTTTGCAAACACTTAAGGACTAAAATTGCAAAGTCCTAAGGATGAATGGTGAGATAACTAGAGGACTGTAATTGCAAAGCTGACAAAAAGCCATTTAACGGGGAGGACTAACCCTGCCATTCCCCCAAACTTATTTAACCATTAACCCCTAACACCCCTTACTGGCCGACAACCTTTCCCCCATCCACCACTCCAAACCCGCCACGTCACTTTCACTTAACCCCTCCACCAATCCCCTTTCATCCCTCGTCCACCTCACACACCCACTTATTATTTTTAATACTGATTAATTAATCAGTTTATTTTGGAGGTAAACACCATATTTAAAACAAACCCACCCCTAATCCAAATTAAACCCCACTGTTTATCTTTCCCCAACCCACATAAACCCTAATTCCATTAACTATTAAAACAAAGGGCTATGGGCCAATTATTTCCAGAATGCTAATTAAGGACAAGATAATCACAACCCACCTTTGTTTTGGTCCCCCCCATCACCTCACAACCCCCACGTGGCTTGCCCTGCTACATTCCAAGCAAGAGTCCAAGATTGTACAGCCCCATCAACGGCTCAAGTGTTTTCCTTCTTCCCAAAGACTTCACCAACGTGGGAGATTGATCCATAACAGCTCACTCCATCTGGCATATCACATGATTCGTTTTTTGACCAAGAATTCAAAGGCATCGAAGAAGCATATTCTAAAGATTCCAAGGGTGTTTTTGGAAGATCACTTGACTAGGGTTTTTAGCTTTTGAAGTTTCAGTTGTAGTATAAATAGACGTAGCATGTTCATTGTAATTTTTTGTTCCAGTTTTTTGTAAACTTTTTAATCCTATTAATGACAATGAAAAGATTGGAAGTTTGAAATTTCTGAGTTCCTTTAACGTTTATTTTAGCTTAATCATTTTTTTTAAAAGTCAAAAGTGTTAAGACACTTTCTTTCTTTCTTAACTGATTTTCAAAAAAAAATCAGTTAATTGTTCTTGGGAAAACTACTTTTTGAGCTTGGATTAATCATTTTAAGGAAGTGATAGTGGAATTAAAAGATTAATCCAAGACTCTTAAGTGTGGATTTTATCGAAGTTTATTTTAAAGTTTTTTAAAGAATTCAGTTTTAAGGATTATTTTTTTTACTCTCTCACATTCACTGTTTAAAAAGCCATAAGCTTCTAGCTTATGGTCTTTTGAAACAAGAACTTGTTCTGTGTTGGCTTTGACTGTGCAGGTTCACCAAGGTTCAATCACATTGCATTTTTTTTTATTTTGAAGATATTGGATGTGTTTGGGACTGCTGTGGTCCCCACATCACTTCTCTACATCAACAATCTCTCTCTCACACTCTCATGAGCTCACAACAACCATCAAGTCATTTAAAGAAGGCCTCAGCCCCAAGGTGATCCGGCTTGAACCCTTTTTATGATTTTTTTTTGTTTGGTTGAGTGATTCACATGTTTTTGTGATTAAGCTGTTCACATGCTTTGCTTGTTGTTTGTTAATGCTTAATTATTGATTGCATGCTTGTTTAATCAGGTTAGGATCAGTTTAGATAGGTTTGTTGATCATTTGTTTTGATAATAGTCACTTACTGATTTTAAGGGGGTGTTTGGGGTTGGGATTTAAGCTAAGTAAACTGAGAAGCTTGGGCTTATAATCTACCTAGACATGTTCCAGTAGGATAGTTATAGTCTATAGAGTATTTGGTTTGAGTTCAGTTGGGTTTGTAAGCAATTTGCATGATAAAGAAATTGTTAACATAGCCAAATCTGTTAAGTGCTCCAAAACTGCTTGTTTTAGCTTAATTTAGACCATCATTTTTGTAACCTGTTAGATAATAGGGTAGACTAGGGTTGCATTTAGTTTGTAAGTGATTAGGTGGTATAGTGTGCAAGAAATTGAGCTTCAAAAATCGTTTTTGAGCACCTAGATAGCCTTTTGCCCCCCTTCAGCCCCCTAGCTTGTCACAGCAACTCATCCTGACCGTTTTAGTTAGATTTTTGCTTTGTGCTGTGTGTTTTTTATGTTGATATTGACTCCCCACACTCCACTGAGTGTGGGGGTGCCTTTGTTGTCATCCAAAACCAAGAAATAAGCAAGTTACAATCAATAAAGTACACAGACCCGATTTTCTGTTATAACAGTGGGAAAAAGTTCCCACTGTCTTTGTTAAAGGTTCCCCCTGCTACACTACAAGACAGAAACAAGAAAGTGTCACTATCAATCTTAACTTTTTTGTCTTTTGTGCTTAAAAATAGGAATTAGGATTTAATTTTTGTTGCATTATTTTTCATTAAGTAATTTTTGGATTAATTAGCCATTTTAATTACTTTTTTAATTACTGTTTTTTTGTCATCTAATGTAAAAAATTATCATTTTTCACTTTTAAAATTTTTCTTAGTTTTAGAAAATTAATTTAAGATTTTTAGTAAAAAAATTAGTCACTGTTCATTTTTTTTATTATTTTTTATAATTAATTTAAGTTAATTAGGGTTTAATTATTAAATAGTTTTGTCTTTTAGTGCAAATTTTTACTTTTTTCAAACTTTTTCAATTTTCTACTGTTCATTAGGGTAATTTAGGATTTTTAAAATTGTTAAATTAATTTTGGCATTATTTTATTATTTTTTATGATTATTTTAATTTAAAAATAGTTTTTAGTGATTAAAAAATAGAAAAATAGTTTTTAAAATTTAAGAAAAATAGTTTTTAGTCTTTAAATAATATAAGTTAGTTATTAGTTCAATAAATTAATATTTTGGGCATTTTGTTAATTATATTTAATTTTTGGGCTTTAATTAGCATTAAAAATTGAATATTTAATTAATAAAAGGTTTTAAAATATATTTGTTGGATTTTTATTCTTATTTATATTATTTAAGACTTAGTTTAATATTTTAATTAATTTTTAGGTTTAATTTTTAATTTCGTCACGTTTTACGTATTTACGTTCGCGTTTTACGTTAATTCGTCGTAGTTTAAACGTAGTCGTAGCTCGTCTTTTATTTTTCTCTCTTTACACCAAAAACGTCACTAATCCAAACATTGTTATTTTACATAATTGGCACACATAACACACACCTCCTTCGAGAACGAACCCGCATTTATTCGGTTTCGCGTTTTTTCCTAAAGCGTGCAACTTAATACTTGCCACTCATACGCGTTTTTCCTAAAACGTGTACGATTTTACTACATCAAATTTTTGGCGCCGCTGCCGGGGAGGTGTTTAGTGTGCCATTATTATTAGTATCGTGTTTGTGTGAGTAGTGCGTTTTTGCTTTTCATTTTTTGGAAAGCGTGAATATCGTACATACTCATTTTTGTTATTTTTCATTACTATATTATAATATCCAAATAAATCGTGTTTAATTTTCCTAAATTAAACACACAACAATCTTTACTATATTGTAGATATATTGGTTTTCGTTTTTATTGTGAATATTATTATTACTATATTGTATCTACGTAAGAACAATAAATATACAAGTACTCCAAATACGTGAGAAATCACAACCTTGATTCGGGATTTCATCACTCGATCATTGTATTCGAATCTTAAGCAAAAGTTTAAAGGCAAAATAGATAAATACTTTCGTGAGGCTTAATTTCAATTAACACAAACTATAAGGTGGGTATAAGGCGGTTGTATTTCACAACCTAAAGGAAAAAGGCTCTTAAGTGCTTCGCGCCGCCTCGTTTCCTCCACTTGCTTGTGCGTGTTTTGAGAAAGGAGGCTAATCGAGGGTTTGCCGCCCAAGTATTATCTACGTATATTATATTTGCTTGTGTTTTCAAGATTAAACCCTCTTGAACGTTTTGGTGTTCCACCAACGTTCTAAAGTCATCGAGAACGTTCACTCCACGTGATCGTTTTCATTCTTTGAGGCTCCTTTAATCGAGAAAGTCGATTCGAGGGGAGATTTGTAGATTTGTGTCTACGTAATACATTCAAAAAATCCAAAAAAATTAAAAAACCAATCAAAAACCAAAAAAAAAAATTGAAAAAATCAAAAAACCGCAAAAAGAATCTTCTTTGCTACCACCCATTCTACGCTTAGTGCATGCGCACTCGATCGAAGGACTATTCCAATTCTAGTGAAGCTTCGAATCGACGCAATCGTAATCGAAGGAATCGACGACGTAGACGAGAATTAGAAACCGACGTTCCTAATATCGTTGTTGAAGAGACCTTAGACGAGATGGCCGACAATCGTTCTATGATGGAATTGCTCCAAGCGCCCACCGAGGGTTATGGAGACGCAATCGTAATTCCCGCTATCGAGGCGGAGAATTTTGAGATCAAGAGCGGAATGCTTTCGTTGATCCAAGCTACGAAGTTTCGAGGTCGTGAAGCCGATAATCCTCACGACCATATTCGGAATTTTGATCGTCTTTTAGCCACGAGCAAGTTTAAGAACGTCGACACCGATGTCGTCAAGCTTATGCTTTTTCCGTACTCGCTCGATGGTGCCTCCAAGGATTGGTACGAGAAAGAGCCACCTAATTCCATTACTACGTGGAAGGATCTCGTTTCCAAGTTCGTTAATTATTTTTTCCCACCGTCTAAGACGACGTTTTTCAAGAATGAAATTACGAAATTTGAGCAAAAACCGAATGAATCTTTTAGAGACGCGTGGGATCGATTTAAGGAATTGCTTAGGCAATGTCCTCACCATGGTTTTTCCGAGTTGCACCAAATCGATACGTTTTACAACGGTCTTAATTTTCACGAACAAGACTCGTTGAATTCCGCCGCCGGTGGCAACTTTTTGTGTAAGACTCCGAGAGAAGCTTTGATAATTATCGAAAACCGATCCATGGTTTACCAACTCCGCAATGCACCGAGTGTTGCCAATGTCGCCAATGTTAGTAGTTCTAATCGCGACATTGAGAGAGTTGATGCAAAAGTCGACAAGCTTACGAATGTGTTCACGTCTTATCTCATTGAGATGCAAAAGAAAGACGCTCCCGCTACGGTGAAAGCGGTTGAGGTTTCATGTACGTTTTGTGGTGGACCTCATAATTATTACGAGTGTGCGGCTACGGATGGCCAAACGTCGAATGTGAGTGCGTTAAACAACAATTTTTCTAATCAAAATAACGCCGGTCCATCACAACAAGGAAATTATAACCAAGGCAACAATTTTCAAAATCGAAACAATTTTCAAGGAAATAATCAACAAGGAAATTTTTCGAATCAAAATCAAGGAGGTTATAATCAAGGTCGTAATATAACTTGGCAAAATCGAGACAATAATCAAAACTCGAATTTTTCAAACAACAACAATCAAGGAAACAATTTTTCAAGTGGTAATCAAGGAAATTTTCAAAGAAACAATCAAAACCAAGGGAACTTTAATTCTAATCAAAATAGTTCGTCAAACGATTTTCAAAATTACATGAAAACGAATGAGGCTAATATGAGACGATTAGAGGGAGAAATTGGTACTTTGAAAAACGACTTTACAAATACTTTGAAATTGCAAAACACGAAGATTGAGCAAGGGCAAATTGATATAAAAAAGATGTTTTCGGCTATAATGAACAAAGCCTCGGGTTCGTCATCGAGTTCGTTACCTAGTGACACCGTTGCTAATCCGAAAGAACAATGTAAAGCCGCCTCGTCTCGTGAGAAAGGTCGTGTGATTACCCCTAACCTTGAAGGATTCCGTGTTGTTTATCCCTCTCAACCCTCGACTTCTAAGACGTCTTCTTGTTCTAAAGTCGATGGGGTGAACGTGGCGACCAAGGAAAGAAGTGCACACCCTCGTGTACCTCAAATTCCTTCCACGGTTCAAAAAGAGAGCTTTGTCGACCTTACCAAAGTAACCCTTGAAGAAACTTGTGCCTCAATCCTTCTTAAAAAACCCAAAAGGCGTATGCCGAGCAAGGAAAAGGATCCGGGCCAATTTCTACTACCTTGTGATTTTTCCGAGATTGAGGGATGTTTAGCCCTTGCCGATTTAGGTGCTAGCATCAATCTTATGCCTCATTCTCTTTGGAAATTGATGAGATTGCCTTCGCTTACCCCCACGAACATGACTATCGAGCTAGCAAATTGTACTCCACTTATACCAATTGGAATAGCCGAGGATGTCTATGTTAGGATTGGAAAGTTTGTTTTTCCCGCGGATTTCGTTATATCCGATTACGAGTGTGACCCTAAATGTCCCATTATTTTAGGCCGACCATTCTTATCAACGGCTAGAACCGTAATCGACGTTCACGAGGGGAGACTTACTATGAGATATGGGGATGAGAAAATAGACTTTTTCGCTAGAAAATCCCAAGGATTTTATGAGAATGAAAAAACCAAGGTTTCAAAACCTAATGATTCTAATTCTAATGATTTCAAAATGTTTACTTTAGCGGAAAGAATGAAGCTTGATGCATGTTTTGAAAGAATTAAGAAAAACGGTTTTAAAGATGATGATTTTAATGATAAAGAATACGTGTACCTAATTCAAAAGGGTATGTGTAAATTTATGGATGAAAACTCACTTTGGGATGTTTTTAGCGAAACAAGTGAAACACCAATTCCGAAGGGCGACGTTAATGCCATCACGACAATGACCAAAATGGATTCGTCTTCACCACCTTCGAAGGACCACGTCTTTGAGGCTTCAACTTCTAACTCCATCGAAGTGCCTCCTTTGCCTAGCCCAACACCCGTTGAGGCTAAAGGGTTTATCGACATCGATCCTCTCGTCTTAGAAAAGTCACCTAAGCATAGCCCTAGTGCTTGTAAGTCCATGGTTGTGAGTGCTCACATCGACTCTTTCTTTGACGATGACGATGGCGATTTTGCCGAGCTTGATCACGTACTTAGACATCCACATGCTATTTTTGATTCTCCTAAGAAGAAACATGTGAAGTACGATGATTATGAGTTTGATCCCGAGATTGAGGAAATCATTGAACGAGAGCTAGCTCTTATGCCTTCACTTCCACCTACGAGTGAGGTCGACCTTTCCAAGATCGAGGATGAACTTAATGAGTTGGAACGTCTTATTTTCGATAACGAACCAACTCATGTGACAACCAAAAATCCCATTCTCGAGGAGTTACCTAATCAACACTCCTCATTTGAGAATGACGTTTACCACATTCGTGAGGATCTAACTTATCAACGATCCCCACAAAAGAATGATGGTTTCGTGCTTGATCGTGATCTCTTCGAGAGAGTTTCTAAGATACTCAAGGAAGGGAATGACAAACCATGGTTTGACAAGCCTATCTTTGATGAAGAAATCGATGAGATCGACGTTCATGAGGATGACGAGTATGTAGACCCCGAGGGGGCGGTGTTCTTTATTGACAAACGTTTTGAGAACTTATATAATCTGCCACCCCCTCCCACCAAGGACTTAAATGTGAGGATTTTTAGCGCGACTAATTTTGAATTTGACACGCCAAATATTTTCGACATTATTCAATCGGGTTTTCATAAAGAGTTTTTAAACGATGAAAAAGGAAAAGATTTTAAAAATGTTTTAAATGATTTTTCTACATGTTTAACTCCGTCATCACATCGTGTTATGAGTGCTACCACCTCGTCTACTACTTTTGACGACGGTTGGTGTGGATCTAGTGTGGGGGAAGCCCCAAATGTTCCCTCCCATTTCTCCACCGAGGACGAGATTTACGATCCCGGAATTGCTTGTAAAGGGAAATCTCGGTCTTCCACCGATGCAATAAATGGAAAATCTTTTCGTTTGCTTGGTGTGAGTCTACCTCGAGTAGCTCATATGTTTGACTTACCCATTGCCCCACCTTTCTACTTCTTATCTCTTTTCTTCTACCCCATTGGGGTTTGTGTTGGAGTGGCGTTGTTTCGTCTTTCATCCGAAAACGAGGACGCTATCTTTGACCCCGGTATACGTTTATCGGGTTTTTAAAGTACTCCATGTACTTTTGGGCCTTGTTCATCATGTAAGTCCCACCAAAAATGACCTTACCAAGATTATCCCTAAATGATCACATTTATGGGGATTCGAGTCGAGCTTTTGACTCGGTTAACAAAAACAAGGTGCCTCGTGGGGGATTCTCATGCTTATCCTTGTAAATATTATCGCTTTCTTAGTTAATGTAACGAGGGGACTTGTGCTCTTCCAACCTTTGTTTCGTGGTTGTTTGTGATTGTGATCTATTAGGTTCATCGTCATCATTGAAGCCTCTCGTGTTCGTTTTATGGATCACTCGAGCTTCGATCGTTGCCTTTGGAGATTCCGATATCCGATGATATCCTTTTATGTTCTAACGTTTATCTTATTAGCATAATTCATAAACGGCTTTTAGGTTATTCGTTTTACCCTTTCCATGCTCGAGATTAAGCATTCGACTTCGTCTCTAGTATGGGGGTGTTTACACCCCTAGACTCAAAACATTGAGGACAATGTTTAGTTTTAGTATGGGGGGGTGAGTAGATATTTCACCTTGCTTACGTCAACACGCTATCCAATATTCATCTTTTTTGCTATCGTTTTGTTGCAAAATAAGGCTAAAAATGGCCAAATTTTAAAAATTTTTCTAGTTTTTCATAAGTGTTTAAGACACGAATGTAGGTTTTCCGATGGTGAGAACGAGAGTAATTTTTGACTCGACCGTGCGTGTTGAGCACTTAGCTCGATTCCTTAACTTTTTTAGGCTAAGTCTCTTAAATGAGGACGAGAAATGATAGAGTTATTTATAAGTCTCGTAATCGTCACGATCTTATGTGTAGTAATTATTAGCTTATTCTCCCAACGCTTTTGCATAATAATTGTTAATAAATATTGATTTGGCGGTTTAGTCACTATTGTTGGGTTTCTAATTTGTTTTGGTAGCTTCCATGTAATTAAATTGGGAAAACATTAAGGTATCGCCAGCGTCACGGTTTTGAAGTATTGGCACCCGAATAATCGAAAGCTTCACCTAATAATAAGATTTCAAGTGCTCACCTAAATTAAGCAAAAATTTGAAGCTCACAAGGCCGAAAAATCTATGCCCAAATTGAAAGTGAATCAAGCCTTAATCTTCGAAGCTTTAAAGATCCAAAATTCGCCTTAGCGTGAGGATATACGTCTTTGGCTAATAAAACCACCGATGAGGCGGATAATAAAAGGCAAGGCAAGACCGAAGTCATAATAAAAGCTTCATGGCGAAGTTGAATAAAAGATGGAGGTAAACCAAAGATAATAAGGCCCTTCCGTTAGGGGGCGTATAAAAGTCTTGGTAATAAGTCTCATGTTCAAAACCGTTATAAAATCGTGTTTATCGATCCTTCTTGTTGACTTAATTTTTTGACATCGTTGTCTATTGGGATGAATTATTGATTTGATGATTTTGCTTACACCGTTAAGTTTCTATTTTTAGACTTAATCTCTATTCACGCATAAGTCAATGATGTATCCTCGTGATCATTAAGACAAAATAAAATATAAGAGATACCAAGTAGGAATAAGGGAGTTTAGGTTCGTAATTAACACTCATGAGATGTGCTCGTGTTGCTAACTTATAAAAACAATGATCTCGTTACACGCTTAGCATGGAATTGGGTGAAAATCGAGGACGACGAAATTATTTCTAACGAAGCATTCACATGTTCTTGTTCTATGATCCCAAAAGTCACATTCTCGTGATTAAAACAATACATTATGTCTAAAACGCATGTAGTAGTTTATTTTTATGTCTTGAATAATAGTCATCATAAAATGAATTTTGGAAGTGCTACGATACTTAATTCTAGCATTGCGTGGGGACACGACAAATGTTTAGTATGGGGGAGTGATGAGACTGTATTTATGCATAGTCTCATCGTCCAATTCGGGCTTAAAACGCTTAAAATGTCATCAAAATACCCATATATGTGCCTATGTTTGTTCATTGTGTATTTTAGGTATGGATATCGTGAATTCACCAAAAGATCAAAGGAATCAAGCAAAAACAAACACGGGAAACGAAGCCGCACAAATAACCAAGCCCGAAGAATGAATTTTGCAAAAATGCCCTTGAAGTTTGAAGATTATACAAGTTTGGCCCTTCAACTTTGGAAGAATGACACTTTATACCCTTCAATTATCCATCAAATGAGTGTGGGTCCCTAAAGTTTCATAATTATACAAGTAAAGCCCTTGGATATTGGTCAAAGTTACAAGGTTAATGCTTAGTTACTAAAGGACTAAGTTTGCAAACACTTAAGGACTAAAATTGCAAAGTCCTAAGGATGAATGGTGAGATAACTAGAGGACTATAATTGCAAAGCTGACAAAAAGCCATTTAACGGGGAGGACTAACCCTGCCATTCCCCCAAACTTATTTAACCATTAACCCCTAACACCCCTTACTGGCCGACAACCTTTCCCCCATCCACCACTCCAAACCCGCCACGTCACTTTCACTTAACCCCTCCACCAATCCCCTTTCATCCCTCGTCCACCTCACACACCCACTTATTATTTTTAATACTGATTAATTAATCAGTTTATTTTGGAGGTAAACACCATATTTAAAACAAACCCACCCCTAATCCAAATTAAACCCCACTGTTTATCTTTCCCCAACCCACATAAACCCTAATTCCATTAACTATTAAAACAAAGGGCTATGGGCCAATTATTTCCAGAATGCTAATTAAGGACAAGATAATCACAGCCCACCTTTGTTTTGGTCCCCCCCCCATCACCTCACAACCCCCACGTGGCTTGCCCTGCTACATTCCAAGCAAGAATCCAAGATTGTACAGCCCCATCAACGGCTCAAGTGTTTTCCTTCTTCCCAAAGACTTCACCAACGTGGGAGATTGATCCATAACAGCTCACTCCATCTGGCATATCACATGATTCGTTTTTTGACCAAGAATTCAAAGGCATCGAAGAAGCATATTCTAAAGATTCCAAGGGTGTTTTTGGAAGATCACTTGACTAGGGTTTTTAGCTTTTGAAGTTTCAGTTGTAGTATAAATAGACGTAGCATGTTCATTGTAATTTTTTGTTCCAGTTTTTTGTAAACTTTTTAATCCTATTAATGACAATGAAAAGATTGGAAGTTTGAAATTTATGAGTTCCTTTAACGTTTATTTTAGCTTAATCATTTTTTTTAAAAGTCAAAAGTGTTAAGACACTTTCTTTCTTTCTTAACTGATTTTCAAAAAAAAATCAGTTAATTGTTCTTGGGAAAACTACTTTTTGAGCTTGGATTAATCATTTTAAGGAAGTGATAGTGGAATTAAAAGATTAATCCAAGACTCTTAAGTGTGGATTTTATCAAAGTTTATTTTAAAGTTTTTTAAAGAATTCAGTTTTAAGGATTATTTTTTTTACTCTCTCACATTCACTGTTTAAAAAGCCATAAGCTTCTAGCTTATGGTCTTTTGAAACAAGAACTTGTTCTGTGTTGGCTTTGACTGTGCAGGTTCACCAAGGTTCAATCACATTGCATTTTTTTTTATTTTGAAGATATTGGATGTGTTTGGGACTGCTGTGGTCCCCACATCACTTCTCTACATCAACAATCTCTCTCTCACACTCTCATGAGCTCACAACAACCATCAAGTCATTTAAAGAAGGCCTCAGCCCCAAGGTGATCCGGCTTGAACCCTTTTTATGATTTTTTTTTGTTTGGTTGAGTGATTCACATGTTTTTGTGATTAAGCTGTTCACATGCTTTGCTTGTTGTTTGTTAATGCTTAATTATTGATTGCATGCTTGTTTAATCAGGTTAGGATCAGTTTAGATAGGTTTGTTGATCATTTGTTTTGATAATAGTCACTTACTGATTTTAAGGGGGTGTTTGGGGTTGGGATTTAAGCTAAGTAAACTGAGAAGCTTGGGCTTATAATCTACCTAGACATGTTCCAGTAGGATAGTTATAGTCTATAGAGTATTTGGTTTGAGTTCAGTTGGGTTTGTAAGCAATTTGCATGATAAAGAAATTGTTAACATAGCCAAATCTGTTAAGTGCTCCAAAACTGCTTGTTTTAGCTTAATTTAGACCATCATTTTTGTAACTTGTTAGATAATAGGGTAGACTAGGGTTGCATTTAGTTTGTAAGTGATTAGGTGGTATAGTGTGCAAGAAATTGAGCTTCAAAAATCGTTTTTGAGCACCTAGATAGCCTTCTGCCCCCCCTCAGCCCCCTAGCTTGTCACAGCAACTCATCCTGACCGTTTTAGTTAGATTTTTGCTTTGTGCTGTGTGTTTTTTGTGTTGATATTGACTCCCCACACTCCACTGAGTGTGGGGGTGCCTTTGTTGTCATCCAAAACCAAGAAATAAGCAAGTTACAATCAATAAAGTACACAGACCCGATTTTCTGTTATAACAGTGGGAAAAAGTTCCCACTGTCTTTGTTAAAGGTTCCCCTGCTACACTACAAGACAGAAACAAGAAAGTGTCACTATCAATCTTAACTTTTTTGTCTTTTGTGTTTAAAAATAGGAATTAGGATTTAATTTTTGTTGCATTATTTTTCTTATTTTATTCTTAATTTTTCAGTATAATTTAATCTTAAGTTACTGTTCATTAAGTAATTTTTGGATTAATTAGCCATTTTAATTACTTTTTTAATTACTGTTTTTTTGTCATCTAGTGTAAAAAATTATCATTTTTCACTTTTAAAATTTTTCTTAGTTTTAGAAAATTAATTTAAGATTTTTAGTAAAAAAATTAGTCACTGTTCATTTTTTTTATTATTTTTTATAATTAATTTAAGTTAATTAGGGTTTAATTATTAAATAGTTTTGTCTTTTAGTGCAAATTTTTACTTTTTTCAAACTTTTTCAATTTTCTACTGTTCATTAGGGTAATTTAGGATTTTTAAAATTGTTAAATTAATTTTGGCATTATTTTATTATTTTTTATGATTATTTTAATTTAAAAATAGTTTTTAGTGATTAAAAAATAGAAAAATAGTTTTTAGTCTTTAAATAATATAAGTTAGTTATTAGTTCAATAAATTAATATTTTGGGCATTTTGTTAATTATATTTAATTTTTGGGCTTTAATTAGCATTAAAAATTGAATATTTAATTAATAAAAGGTTTTAAAATATATTTGTTGGATTTTTATTCTTATTTATATTATTTAAGACTTAGTTTAATATTTTAATTAATTTTTAGGTTTAATTTTTAATTTCGTCACGTTTTACGTATTTACGTTCGCGTTTTACGTTAATTCGTCGTAGTTTAAACGTAGTCGTAGCTCGTCTTTTATTTTTCTCTCTTTACACCAAAAACGTCACTAATCCAAACATTGTTATTTTACATAATTGGCACACATAACACACACCTCCTTCGAGAACGAACCCGCATTTATTCGGTTTCGCGTTTTTTCCTAAACCGTGCAACTTAATACTTGCCACTCATACGCGTTTTTCCTAAAACGTGTACGATTTTACTACATCACAGACATCGCCTCATACATTAGTAAACATCTAACTATTGCAAAGGTCATCATCTGAATTTGATTCGATTTGGGTCATCGTCGACAGACTGACCAAATCTGCTAATATCATTCCTGTTAATGATAGATTCTTGATGAAGAAATTGACTCTTTTGTATTTAAAGGAGTTGTGTAAACATGGTGTGCCTGTATCGATCATCTCTATCAAGATCCTCGCTTCGCATCGAATTTCTAGAGATTTGCTCAGAAGTCATTGGGAACGAACCTTGATGAGAGTACTATTTACCACCCCAATCGAAGGGACGAGGAAAAGTAACGATACAAAACACTAGAAGTCTTGTGTTATGCTTGAATAATTGACCTTTGGTAATAAACCGTATAAACGTTTTCATTTGGAGGGATTATCATTGAAAACTATCGTATTAGGATCGAGATCGAATCTTGTGAGGACATATATTAGAGCATCTGTAAGCAGGAGTTGGGATGAAGACACCCGACATACACCCATTATGAGTTGGACATGTCTTTTAGGTTTAATGTTTCCTATGATGGCGAACCTAACCTTACAAAATACTCGACCCGCGAGACCTGAAATGATTGTTGAAATTAGGATCTGATTATTGACTGCCGGTAGTGGGCAGGAGGTTATGTGAATATGAAATGTAGATCTTGAAGTGCCAGATGGGTAGCGAAGTTATGCCAAAAGTTTTCACCTTGGAAAAATGAATAGATGATCTGAAAGATCATGGGAAAAGTCCACGTAGTATGGGACCATTGAGATGATGTAAAAGATTGGTTTGAAAGGCATATAAGCTGGATCTACCCTAGGACTTCAAGAGCTGCGTGAATTATGTTTCGAATATCGAACATGATAAAATGTCTATCAAGTGAGAATCCGATCACTTCTTGATAAAGTTTAGATCGGCGAAAAGTTGCATTCATAATAAACCCGTGAAAATCATGGATAGAGAAAGTAAGTCAACAATAAGCCTGATCTTATTCCCGTAGTTATGTTTGGTGAAACTCGCGTATTGTAATGGATTACACTTGTGAGAAAATACCGAATGTGGAGGAAGAACCCACATGGCTTTAACTCTATAAGAAGCGAGTAGTAAGATAAGATGATCTTTGAGGACAAAGATCCTGTTTAGGGGTAAATGCTGTGACAATCCGTCAATTTATGGTTGATATTTTATTCGCAAGTGTTATTTAAAAACATTATTTTAAATGTTGTATTATGAACTCACTTATTTTTGGGAAGAAATTTGGATTTACGTCTTGAAGTAGCATCGACTACGTCTAAACCGGAGGATTCTACGTTACGTGCTTACGTTTACATACACCGTTTTGGTGACAGTCCGATATTTTAGGAAATAAATTTATCCGTGAATATTATTTTGAGATTTTAAATTTGTGTTGGTTCATAAACTCACAAATTTACGAGAAGAGATTAGGACTTACGATTATAATTTAACGTCCTTTACGACTAAACCAGAAACCTTAGGATTACGTATTTACGTTTTTGAACTCCGTTTTTGATGAGACAATTTTTATTAGATTCGTTTTGTGTCGTTGATTCATAATTTATAAAAACGTTTTTCGTAAAATGACCCGAGGGCACGCAAATCGAGGAAACTAGAATCGAGGAGTACCCGTAAATAATTGGGGATGAGACAAAACCACTTTTGCCCCACCCCCACAAATGGGAAGGTTTAAATCTAGCTACTTACACCCTTAGGTGTCAAGCTTACAAAGTAAGCAAGACACATGTCTTGCTTAACTTTGCAAGCTAACTACACACCAACAAAACCACTAGCACCAAAACCATTTCTCACACACATACATGCAAACCACTCAAAAATCCTCTCACCCTCTCTTATTTTCGTCCCACTCTCACAAAAAACGCCATCATTTGATCAATTTTAACCATTAAATCATGTGTTATTCACACATATGATGAAGCCCTTTTGAAGCTCTATAGATTGGTGGTGATTTTAACATCCAAGGAGAAGATTTGTTGGTGTCATAGGGCTGATTTTCCATGAGAAGTTTATAAAGGTTGGTAGACTTGAAGATGATATTGATTTATCACAAGTTTTGCCATCAAAATCCAAGCCTTGTTCATCAAATACTCATCTTTTCATCACTAATGGTGGTATAGAGATTGTTCTTCCTATCCTTTTGTTATTTTGATTATGTAATCTTGTATTTTCTTTATTTATGTATATGTATATGATGATGAACGATGATTAAAAATATTATGTGGGGATTTGGTGTTGATAGATTTGATAAACATGGGTAAAAAGATGGAAAAACCACATGTAAAAATGGTTAAATCATGGCTAAATTAGGAGGCTGTATAAAACAGTGAATACTCTTATGATAAACTGATAAAATGGCTTGGATAAATTAATATACAGTAATCTATGAGTCTTATACACATGTGAGAGTTGGCCATGCAATGGAATCATAAAAATGAGTGAGATATGATCAAAACAAGTTTAAAGTGCAAATCTGTCTACACTGTTTTGGACAAATTTATTAAAATATTTAGAGGTTGATTCAGCAGTATCTATATGGGATAAAATGAAATACATATCATGTAGTTTCTGTGAAAAAAATTTGAGGTCCTATCTCATTATAGAACTCTAGATATGGACATTTAAGTGAACTTAAAATTTAGGACTGATTTTGTGAAATTAAAGTTTAATATTATTATATAAGCACTCAAATAAATATAGTATAAAATATGAATTAAAACCCACTAAATTATATATTACATTTATATAAATATGTATAAGGATAAATAAATGGACATTTTATAAAAATGGTAGTTTGGTAAGTTTTATAAGTTATAAAAATTATAAACATGATTTTTACGTCTTTTCGGCTAATATCGTAAAGTTAACGTTTTTCGTCAATTAAAACTTAGACAGTTGGACCCGTCTAATGTAAACTTTTTAAAAGTCATATACTGATATATAAGTACCTAATACAAGTAAAAACTGATAACCCTAACTATATAACATATGGACATTAACGGGCTAAGTTAGCATTATTGGACTAATAATCCAACTAAATGGGCTAAACACTTATAAATTTACTTATTAGGCTTACCCACTTGGGCCCAACATGTAAAGTATAATACTGATATTAAAGGTATAACTGAGCTAATGAAAAGTATTGGGCTTGTAATAGGCTTATTGGGCCTAAAACATGTAAATAAGTAAAACTAGTAAACTAGTATAAAAGTTACCAATACATAACACTAAAATGAGTGAATGAGAATGTATAAACCCACTTGATCATCATCATATATATAAAATCATCATATGTATACATAATTGTTATTTTTATAAATTCATTGGACAAGAGTCTAAGATGAGTATTATTTGTCTAGGTTTCCGTGATTGAAGCACGTACCGTACATCCGAATTGCCGATAACCCGCTTTCCCACATCAGCGTGAGTTCATAGCCTCGCACTCTTTTAAATATTTTTATGAAATGTTTTATAAATCCGCGAGGGAGATAACATGTTAGTTTTGATAAAATAGGACACCATTTGTCCCGATTGTTTGTTTATTGATTTGGACCCGAATGATTGTATGACCCGATGAACGAATATATGACCCGATAAATGAAATGAAATGGATTATTAAAGTTAGGTTATGTCACTAAAAGTTCCATTAGCATGAATTGTGAACTACCGGGATTTGGTAGACGCTTATGCATATAATAGTACTATTTGGGGAAGATCACCCCAGTTCGCGCCTTGACGGTTGATCCCCGTCGTGCCACATTGATTGGTAAGCGAATTTATGTATGAGAAGATTTACACAAACGTGATTATTGTGAAGACACGCTAATTCAGATGGGCAAATGTGTTTCAGGTTAGCTACCCGTTGTTTGGTTTAGTAAGGTAACAATGTCATGCGGCTTGTAATAATCCATAAATAACGAAAATACTGCTTTTTGCATTGAATTACGATATATTGCCTGACTAGCAATACAGGGTCTTATTATTGATTTTATGTTCGTGTTTTGGTTTTACATAACCATATTCATATAACGGTTTTTATTTAACTTTATACAACGTCATAAGACGTATTGTATGATTTTTTTACGACATTGGCTCGTATAATGATTTTGAAGGCCAATGCCTATATTATGATTTTTGATAAGGATTTGTATAAAATGAATTTGGCTATTTTATGGCCTATTACAATGATTTGTACAAAAATGATTTTCAGTAATAATTATATACCGATGATATATTAATGGCTTAATTAAAACTCTATGAATTCACTCGGCGTTATCGCTGACCTTTTCTTTTAACATGTTTTATCTCAGGTACTTGAAGGTAATTCTAGGGAAGACGACAAGAATTCATGGCCCGCACTTAAATAACAATTTCCATTCAAATGCTTTGTAAAATTTGTATGAAATAATATGACTTGGGACCTATGTAAATCTAATATTTATGAATGGAAATGATTTATTATTAAACGACGTGATTTTTAAGCGTTGTCTATGATGTCAGTAATGTGCTATCCCGTAACACCAACGAGTCTTCCGCTGTATTGAATTGTGTAAATTTGGGGGTGTTACATGTTATGTGTAGTATTAATTCTTATAAGTGTCATCATAGGAGGGAGTGCATTGGTGAAAGGGGACTTGTATAAGTATGGTGGCCAACATAGTTACACAAGTACCACGGCATCAATGGATTCCTAAGTATGGTTGCATGAAAGAGGGTTAATACATGCTTGTATAGTATATGTTAGATGGACTTGAGTGTATGTACGCATATGCCTATATATGTATATATCCCTTCTACTTATCGGTTGTGTTCTTAGGATGGTTTTCTAGCTCTTTTCTCTTTGGGATGTTCAACTTCTGTAGTAGCGCATTTATCGAGTCCTCATTTCACGTGTTTGTTTGTACGGTATTTTTGGTGTAGATGCTATTGAGAGGGTGGAGATTTCTTTTTGGAATAACGATATCTTTTGTTTTGAGTCTTACGTGGTAAAAAAATAAAACTTGCAAATATTAAAATAAAAATAGTTGTTGGTAGTTGATAAAATAAGGGTAAAGTGTCGAAAACGTGTTTGAAATAGGGTGAAATATAAATTCTTTAACATATAAGCATGGATTATTTATTTTAAAAATATTTTAGTTTTGATCATCTAAAGTTATTGTTCTTTAGTTAAAATATTGTTCTTATTTAATTAAATATGTTTAAATCAAGTAATTAATCATATGATGGGTGAGAGTTTTGATTTTATGGAATTAAAATAAATTAGACCTTGAATTTTGTAATTAATAACATGTTTTTTTGGGTTTAAATCGTTTTGGTCATAACTTGTTCGTTTTTAAATCTTTTTGGGTGATTCAAAAGCCTAAAATTATGTACTCGGAACATACTTTTTAAATATTAAGAATGTTCAGTAAATGGAGGTCAGTAGCTAAGTCTAATTAATTGTACAACTTTCGAGTTCAAGATTAATTTTCGGACAACATGGTTTAAACTCGTGTTTTGGGTATTTTGGGATAGTGGACACTTAGAAGGCTAACATAGGGCTGCTTTGGGATAGGATTTCAGATGTATCCATCATAGAGATTGTTACATTAATGAAGAATGTAGGTTCTAGAGTCAATGTTGACGCGTGATATTGTGTTGTGTGCTTTAGACAATTGATCGTTTGTGAAGAGACTATAGATTTTTTTTTTCGTCAAATGATTACATAAATTACTAATGTGATACCATGGTTTTAGAACAACTAATATACATTACAGTACAAAATCCATTCTGTGGTAAAATTTTGTTTTGCACAAGGTTTTAATAGTATGTCACCGGTCGTAATACGTTTTAGTTGTCGCTCGGTGCTTCTTGTGTCATTGGTCCGTTTCCATGGTTCGTTGGGGGTCGATACATGTTCTATGTTGAGTATATTTTGGAGTCTCATGGTTAAGGTTCTTGTGTTGTTGGTTGAGATTAGTTTAGTATTAACCGAGTTCACATTTGAACGTGAAGGTTTTATCAGGGATATGTAACCTCGTTTGTTTGCTGAGAATAAGTTTGAGTTTGGGAGTAAATCTCGGGACGAGATTTATATTAGGAGGGAGTGATGTGACAACCCTAGATTTTTGATTTGTCACTTTTGACTATTTGATGTTGATTATGTGTTTAGTGTGTGTTTATGTGCTATATGTTTATATTTGAGCCTTGGATTGGATGTTATTCATCGTTCGTGTATTGCGTGGTGCATTATATAATGTTATGATGGGGTTAGTTCATGATCATTTGTTCACTTGGATGTAACTATGATAGAATGCGGTGCTATTTTAAGATTTTATGTGTACGTATATGTATTATAGTAAATCGTAATTTTTACGATTTAGGGTTTAGAATTTTGAGGTCTCGGGTGAGGTATTTAGTCACGGGAATATTTTTCGGGATGGTTTTAAGTCATTTAGGACTTAAATGTAAAGTTTATTTCAAATTCCAAGAGTTTTTATAAAACTGTATATTTTTGTGTCTTTTACAGTATACGCGTAAAACTGACTAGTTTTACGGTTTTAAGGTTTTGGAGACTTTAGGAGCTGAAATAAATTAAGGTAAATTAAGGTAATGTTAATTATACTTTAATAAATAATAAAAGGAAAAAAAATAATAAAAAAACGAAATTTTGGGTGTTTGGGTCGTTTATGTGACGTAAAGAAAGAAAAAAAAGAATGAAAACTAATTTTGGTAACTAGGCTTTTTGTATTGGGCTAGGATTTGTTTAACTAATATATATAAGGATTTTAAATAAAAGCAAATCTCATAAAATCCCGAGAGAAAAATTCACGTCGATCATCTTAAGGGTTCTTAGGGTTTCATTAAAAATTTCTTTGATTCAAGGTAAGTGATCAATTTAACTTTAATTTAATTCATGTTTTATTAATTAATCATGTTTACAATGTTAATTAACCATCATTGAGATGATTAGGGTTTCATTAATTTTCTGGGAAAAAATAGTAATTAAGATCTATTAATGATTTTAGGTTTCTTGTTTAATAATTTAGGGGTAATTAATGATGTTTAGAAGGTTAGTGCATAAAGGCGTAAAACAGTCTGATTTTTAGGGCTGTCTTGTGTCGACTGTTCCGGGCCGTAGGTAGCACCTTTGGTCGAGTTTCTTTTTTTTTTAAATTAAGTTCAGAGAGTTTAATTTTCAAAAATGTAAGGTTGGTCGAAAATGGAGTTCGGGAAGGTCGTCAAACAATTTTTTTCAAAAACAGTGCGCTGTTCAGGAATAAATTTAGATTTCGGGAATTTGAGTCAAAACCTAACCAAACGAATGAGATAACCAAAGATTTTTGATTTGGGAACTCTTTATAATATATATAAAAGTACTGGAGGTTTTCAATAAAAGTTATGGTGTGTAGGTCGGGCTTTTGGTGTCGAACATTTAGCATGTACAGAAAATCAGTTTTGATGAAAACGACTTTTGGCGTAGAGACTAAACGGAAGGGTTAAATGTGTAAGTGGGAGTAAAATTGGTTTTTGGAGTTCTTAGATCATATAAAAACATAACTCCAGTAGGGTAGGAACCAAGTGTGGTGTTAAGTTCACTTAATGTGATCGTTTAGTGACTAGTAAACCATACCTGGAAAAAAATGGATTTTTACGTATAGAATAGCTTGTAGTGGGAGAACTAGATAGTGGGGATTGGGGAATTAGATTCATCTCCTTGATTGTTACTTAACTTGGGTGTTAAGACCTGAGCTAAGGGTGTCGTGTATGATTTTATAGGTTTACAGGAGTGCTAGCTTGATGTGCTATCAGGTGAGTTCATAGTCCCATTTTCACTGAGTTTTTAAATGTTTTCTTCTAGTATGGGATGGAGATGACACTTGTGGTTTTCTTAAAATGTTTTGGTACTATATTTCTATAAATGCTTGGACATATATGTGTTATTGTAGGACTTGCGTGCTTATATGTTCTCATATGTGCTTTGATATGTGTTCTGATATGTGAATCTTGATGGTGTTATGATTGGGATTGGTACATAGATGTATGGGTGTCTATGGGACCAGTTGTGATGTGTCTTGGTTCGTGGGGCACGATCTGTCCTGAGTTCTTGGTTCTGAGTTCTTGGTTCGTGGGGCACGATCCATCCTGAGTTCTTGTTTCGTGGGGCATGATCTGTCCTGAGTTCTTGGTTTGTGGGGCACGATCCGTCCTGAGTACTTGTGCATCGTCTCTTCGGAGGCAAGATATCTCGACGGGGATATAGTTCATCTTCCACAGGTGGTGTGAGAAAGATCCGGATAGTGTGGTGTGTGTTCTTGTGTGTGTGACGGGATACTTCTTGATTGTTATAGTGTGCTTTGTGAATTGTAGATGTGATTGGTACTTGGATTGAGTTTTGTTGTGGATGCATGTAGCATGATTATCGCATTATGGTCCATTTCTATAAATTGTTTTTCTTTAACTTTTACAGCGAATGTCAAGGTTTCTTATGATGTTCTAGATAACTTAAACCTATGTTCTCACCAACTTTATGTTGACAGATTTTAGTGTCATTTTCAGGTGAGGTAGTTGTGCAAGATGATGTTAGAGGTGGCTAGAGTATAGAGGATGCTAGGATTGCATTAGGAGGAATCCCTTTCCTCTTAGATTTTATTTTGTCTTTTGATTTAGTAAATTGTTTGATACCTGAATGCTTGATGTGTGTTATTTGAATATCTTTGGTAAGAGGTAGGCCTGTTACCTACTTACCTAGACGCCTACATTATTTGAGATATTGTCATGACATTGTGTCACCTTTTTATGACATTTCTATTTCATTTAGTTAACTCTATAGACACGCTATTGTTGTGATGATATCCATACGTCGCGCCCCATATTCCGCCATGGTGGGGTGTGACAAACTAACTCCATGGATTACTACTCTTTGCAAAAGGATTGTCAAACTAACAATGCATGTGAGGAGTCAAGTGCAACTAATTCAGGTACTCAAGAAGATGTTTCTTCATCAGATGATGATGTTCATATCTATGTGCCCAACATGCCTACTGTTACTCCCATGTCTGCAACTCCCAAGAAGAAAACCATGCCATCAAATGATGATCAAGCCTCTCAGGAGCTCCAGAGGCTTCAAGATCAAGAAAAGAATGTTACACCTACTAATAAGCATTCTAGAGAAGAGTCTTTTGAGTCACAACACTCAGCAATACATACTATAACTAGCGGTACTTCATCTGCAAGTACTGCTAAGTCAAAATCTTCCAAATCTGCTGACTCACTAGAAGAGATTTTGCAAGCACTGGACGATGAAGACTTATATGCCAGTCCAGCTGAAGGAATCTTCTCCAAAGCTTCCTATGATGAGCAGGGTGCAGTAACTGATTTCAACAATTGGAAACAGAAATTCCAGTCAGTTCTATTCCCACTCATAATGTCAACAACAACCATCCTGCTACACAGATTATTGGTGATCCAAAATCTGCTGTACAAACCATAAGACAACTGCAAACCAATATTGAAACTCATGCACTAGTGAGTTATGTCAAACAACAGCAGAGAACAAATCATAAAGATACTCAGCATTGTTTGTTTGCCTGTTTCTTATCTCAAGTAGAGCCCAAAAGCATCTCTTAGGCTCTTGATGAAGAAAGTTGGGTAGATGCCATGCAAGAAGATTTAACACAATTTGAGCTATAAAAGGTTTGGATTCTTGTGGATCTTCCCTCAGGTAAAAGAGTAATTGGTACTAGATGGGTCTTTAGGAACAAGAAGGATGAAAGAGGGGTTGTTGTGAGGAACAAGGCAAGACTTGTTGCTCAAGGCTATAGACAGGAAGAAGGGATATACTATGATGAGGTTTTTGCACCAGTGGCAAGGATAGAAGCCATTAGGTTATTTTTGGCCTTTACATCATATATGGGATTTATAGTCTATCAAATGGATGTGAAAAGTGCCTATCTATATGGTACTATTTCAGAGGAGGTATATGTCTCACAACCTCCAGGTTTTGTAGATCCTAAATTCCCAAATAGAGTCTACAAAGTTATCAAAGCACTTTATGGTCTGCATCAAGCTCCAAGAGCCTGGTATGCAACTTTATCCAACTTTCTACTAGAACATGGATATAGGAGAGGAACCATTGACAAAACTCTGTTTATCAAGAAAAATGCCAAAGACATCATTCTAGTTCAAGTCTATGTTGATGACATCATTTTTGGTTCTACCAAGAAGACATGGTGTGAAGAGTTTGAAGCTTTGATGAAAGGAAGATTTCAAATGAGTTCTATGGAGAACTAAATTTCTTTTTGGGACTGAAAGTCAAACAAAGGAAAGATGGAATATTTATCAGCCAAGATAAATATGTTGCTGAAATCTTAAAGAAATTTTCATGTATGGATACAAGGAGTACAAGCACACCTTTTGAAGCCAAGAAATCTTTATCAAAAGATGAATATGGAGAAGATGTTGACATTCATCTCTATAGGTCAATGATTGGTTCATTGATGTATCTTACTGCTTCATGACCAGATATAATGTTTGTTGTGTGTGCCTGTTCAAGATTCCAAGTTCATCCAAAGGTGTCACGTCTACATGCTGTGAAGAAGATTTTTAAATATCTTAAAAGTCAACCTTATTTAGGATTATGGTATCCTAGAGATTCCACCTTTGAATTGGAAGCTTACTCAGATAGTGATTATGCTGGAGCAAATCATGATAGGAAATCCACAACAGGAGGTTGTCAATTCCAAGGAAGAAGACTCATATCATGGCAGTGTAAGAAGCAAACCATTGTTGCTACTTCTACAACTGAAGCTGAATATGTAGTTGCTGCTCATTGCTGTGGACAAGTACTTTGGATTCAAAATCAATTGTTGGACTATGGGTTTAACTTCATGAACACCAAGATTTACATTGATAATGAAAGTACTATATGCATTGTCAAGAACCGAGTATTTCACTCCAAGACTAAGCATATTGAAATAAGACATCACTTTATAAGAGATGCTTATGACAAAAAGCTTATTCAAGTCTTGAAGATTCATACAGACAACAATGTAGCTGATTTGTTGACCAAGGCATTTGATGCAAAGAGATTCGAATTCTTGGTGACACACATTGGTATGCTCAACCAATAACATGCTGCATATGTTGAGGGGAGGTAATAATTGTACAAATTTTTATAATTTTTATTGTATAGTCTATGTTTTGTGTTTTTGATGTTATTGCAGGTTTATAGAAAAAGATAAAAGAGGTTACATGTCTAGTGGAAAGCATGAACTGGTCAAAATTGGGAGGTACCGTTGTCACTCCAAGTACCGCTAGCACAAAACCAAGTACCGCTTATGTTCCATGTACCGCTACATGTTCGTTGTAACGTTAAGGGTCTCTTTTGTAAATTTGGCGGTTTCTTCGCGCTTGGGTTTGTTATTTACTTAAATACTTACCCCAATTACACAATTGATTCACCTAATCTTTTATTTTTATCTCTTGATTTTTTAACCTTCTCTCTAATCTTTCGATCATCAAAAATACTAATGGCTGCTTTACAAGTAATCTCTAAGCATAATTTGGTTGCGAATCTTGATACGAATGATGACTCCCTTGGTTTCCATGAGATGCTTGGTTTCCTATCTCGAAGTCATGTTCGCTTCGCACTCACTGTAAGTCCAGTTGTCTCTACACCCATTGTTGAACAATTTTGGGATACTGATGTGTTAGGTACTCGTTTTGATCAACCTTGCATTAAGGCTAGGGTGAATCATATGAATATATATGTCACTGAGGTACTGCTACGAGCAAGTTTGAGACTTAATGATGAAAATGGACTTAGTATGCTTAATAATACAGAGATTCATGATGGCCTTGCAGCCATGGGCTATGGGGGTGGTAGGGAAAGTCTTAATTTCTTTAAAGCATTATTTTCACCTCAATGGAAATTGTTTTTTCATGCTATTATTCACTGTTTAAGTTCAAAAAGTACATCTTTTGATCAAATACCTGCTGCATTGGCATCTGCTGGTATTTGTCTAGCAAATAACAGGGTTTTTAATTTTTCAATATTAATTTTTGAAGGCATGACTAGGAATTTGGAAGGGACAAAGAAGTTTTTAATGTATCCTTGATTCATTCAGACTTTAGTTAGTGACCAAATACCTAACCTACCAGCATTAACTGATACATGGGATGTTCCTTCATTCACAAAGAGAACTTTCTCTTTCTTGACCAAACAAGGCAATGCCTTTACAGGAACAGTAACACCATTGTTTGCTCATACGTTAGCCCAACCTGCCAATCAAGAAGGTGAGGAACCTAGCAATACTAGTGCTTCTCAGCAAACTCCTTCTCACCAGAGCTCACACTCTCTAGAAGATTCACAATCTTCTTCTCACAATGTTGGTGTTCCACCAAACACTGATGAGATGATCCACACACCTGTTGCTTCTATTGTTGCTAGTGGTTCACCACAAGCACAAGCACCAGTGGTGGTGGATGTTGCAAATTTAACTGCTTTGTGTACAAGTTTGTCCCAACAGGTACAAGTATTGCAGAAAGATAAGCTTGTTCAAGATAAGAAAATTGCTGAATTGGAATCTAGCCTACTCAAGTTAAGGAACAAAGTGTCATCTTGGATGAGGCAATATAGATCTGTTCAGAAATATGCAATCAATAAGCAAAGATTCAGGAACCACAAGAAAAGGCAACTGAATGCAACGAAACAGGGGAGGAATAATAAAGAACAACCACCTTCTTCTGATAATTAGACAAGGATCTCTGGAAATGACATCAATTTTGAATTGGATGAAGATGTCATGGGGACTTATAAAGATGGAACTGGTTTAGAGACTGGTGTGGATGGACCTTCAGATATGGAGATTCAACAGCAAGAACCACAACCTATTCCAGAGGAACCACAAGTTCAAAAAATGTTGGTAACTCAGCCAGAGGAACCACAAGTTCAAGAAAAGTTGGTAAATCAGCCAGAGGAACCACAAGTTGCAGAAACATTGTCAACTCAGCCAGAACCATCAGTTCAATCACCACTTCAAGCTAATTGGAGTGCTTTCTATGAGAAGTTGGAGGAAATTTCTATTTAGTTTCCTAATCTATCACCACAAAGCAATAAGTCAGATAAGACTGAAGAAGTGCAAGTTGATATGATGGCTTCTATGGAAGATAAAGTATCTGGGGATACACAAGTGATTGAAGAAACAAGTGTGTCTAATGCTGGTGAAGTCAACTTTGTTGAAGATCCAAGTACTGCTAAGCCAACTAAGCCGACTGCAAGTACTGGTGACATTGTTGAAGACCCAAGTACTTCTAAGCCAACTAAGCCGATTGCAAGTACCGCTGGTGATCATCCTTCACTAGAAAGTCAAATTTCGTTTGGAGAAAATGAGACTTTAGCCCAATTGCTGCTTGATTTAAAGAAGAATTTAGTTGAGAAGACTAAGCAAGGAGAAGAAAACACACAACAAGAATTTCTTGCCACAAAGGATCAAATTCAAGGTAAGAAAGTTCAAGCTTCACACCCTACAAAAGGCATAGTCATTCAACAAAAAGCTAATGAATAAGTAGCTGCCAAGCTGAAGAAGAAGCTACCTAAGATTAATCCAAAGGATAAGGGGAAGAAGCAATTATTGTCAGAATCTGAAGATGAAAGTGAATCAGATGATGATAAAAACAAAGTCATGTACAGATTTAATCAAATAGACCATGATGAGGAATTTACTTATAGAATGCAAGCACAAATTCGTGAAAATGAATTGCAGGAAGAACTTGCAGCAAAGCAAAATTTGCTAGAAGCTAAAAGGATACAACAAGAATGGAACATACAAGAGTATGACAGGATTCGAGCTGAGATACATGCTAGTGAGCTTCTTGCAGACTCATTGATAGCTGAAGAGAGAGATGCATATGATGAAGAAGAGAAATCAAAATTGATTGATGATCTGGTAAGGGAGCAACAAAGATTCTTTGCTGAAAAGAGAAGGAAAGAAAAGATTAAGCCTCCAACTACTATGCATATTAGAAATCAGATGATGAACTTTCTAAAGAAAGTAAAAGGATTTACTCATATTCAGCTGGTCAAGAAATTTTTTGAAGAAATCAAGACTTTGTATGAGCAAAGTAAGAGGACTGAATTTGTTGAGATTGGATCTAAAGCAGACAAGAAAGCTGTTGAAGAATTCAAGAAACCTCTGCAACAACAAAGACAATTTGGTAGTACTCCTAGAATTGATCCAAGTACTGCTGAACCTACAAGTACATCTCCACCTATCAAGACCACTTATGTGAGGAAGAATAGAAAGGAGAAAGTAAGTTCAAGGGAGGAATAGATTCCTCAAAGAATGAATACAGGAGATGAAACTCAAGGTATTGCTTAGACTAAAAATGTACAAGTAGTACATACACAGTCAACAATACATACAACAGTACATACTGAGGAAACGGTACATACAAGCTTGGAAGAGGGTTCAACAGAACTTGAGGGAATTTCCAAGAGTGTTGAAAGGAAAAGGTCAACAAAGCTAAAGAAGATAGCTAAGAGAGCTAAAACAACAGCAGAAGATAGTAATGATGATGAGAGCTTAAGAAAGTACTTGAAGATTGTGAAATTTGAAGATCAATGTATTGATACAGAGATTTCTGGAAAAAGAGCATCCATTGCTAAGGGGATTTACTCTACAGATCAAAGACTTGAAGCTCATGGAATTCAGAGAACTGATGGCACAACAAGAATATTCAGACTTTTGGAATATATTCTTCACATTCTTGACAGACAAGATATTCAAGATCTTTTAAGGTTAGTTCAAGAAGCCAGTGCAGGTAAAACTGAAGTATCACTATTATATAGGGAATTTCTCTTTATGTATGAGCCACACAACTGTGATCAAGAAATGTTAAAGGTACCTAGTTACTGGAGATATTATAGGTCATGTGGATTGCATATTTTGGATGTAGATGATTTTACATACTATATGCTGCAAGAGAAAACTTACCCCTTCAAAAGAAGATTATTGGAAAGGATGTTAGAACAACAATTAGAAGTTACAGAAGAGTCTGTTGATGCTTTGGAGTTGATCAGAATGGTTAAACAACAAATCAAGGATTTGAAAGATGAGGAAGAAGCTGAGAAAGAATCTTAAGTGTTTGACTTTCAGTCACACTTCATAAATGGTTCTCAGTTCACCATGTCTAACACACATAAGAACTGGCTAGTCCATAAGCAAACGGTTTATGGTAAAGACTTATCAAATCCGTTGAAATCTGATAGTTTGCTAAAAAATATATGGTTCTAACTCACCTTGTTTTGAGACAAAGAGTTGGCTAGTCCTAGACAAACGGTACTAGGTAAAGACTTCATCAAATCCGTTGATGGTTGACAATTTACCAAAAATTATAAGGTTTTCATTACACCTTATTCTTTGCGAATAAAGTATTGGCAATTCCAGAGTGTACGGCTAACTGGTAAAGAATTTATCAAATCCGTTGATAGCTGGTGATTTGCTAAAAATCATGAAGCCAATACAGATTATTGTTTGTTGTTAACTTTTTTATTTCAGGTATGAAGATTGCAGGCAAATAAGTATTAAAAAATATAATACTTAGAAGGTTTTGTTATCATCAAATCAAGACAAAGATTTATGATCAAGAGTTCAAGGACTAAACTCAAGAAGACAATAACTGATGCGGCAAAGATGAATGAATGTTTAGAAGACACAAGAAGATCATAGTTTGAAGACAAAGATGATGCTCATGATGTTTGAAGATTATCTTATTAGAAGAAGATCTACATTTGAAGTGTTTGGCTACATTCAGTTGGATACAAATACAAATTACCAAGTTCAATCCAAGGATGAAGGAAAGACTAAAGACATGTATTTTTAATACATCCAGTACAAGAGAAACAAGAAGACAACAAGTTATCATTTCTTGTTTAGGGGAGGATTGTTGGGAATTATTTGTTAAGTTTCAAGTACCGTTAGTATATTACAAGTACTGTTAGTGTTATGTAAGTACCGTTAGTGTTAACGCGGTACATAGTAAGTACTGCTACTTAAAAAGTAAGTACTGCTATGATGATTAGGACGAATATATCTTTGTATAAGATATGCTAAATTTATAGTTAGAGTATATCTTATGTGATATACCTAAATAGTTAGAATATTGATAATATATCGTTTGTGATTTAATTATCTTTATAGAATATTCTAAGGTTTCTAGGTTTCCTTACTCTATAAAAGGAACATAGGTACAATGTCTTTCATGTACCTCATACAAGTCGATTAATAAGAGAATCGAATAGTTAAAAGTATTTTTGTTCTTCTGTGCTTTATAAGTTAGATTCCGCATAACTTATTTAGTGTTAGTAAGAGTGCTCAAAGTGTTTTAGTTTGATTACAAACTATTATACTAATTCTTAACAGAATATAGATCCAACCAAAGGGATCAACAATATCTATGAAATGTAAAGTTTATGATTGTAGCCATTGACTACTTCACAAAATGGATTTAAGCCTAGCCATTGGCCAAGGTGACCGGAAAGGAGGTCAAAAATTTGCATGGAAAAACATTGTGTGCGGATCTGGGTTGCCCGGAGTGATTGTAACAGACAATGGAAACAAATGATATAAAGAACACTTAGAAAGTGGGCTGAGAAATGGGGAATAAAGAAAATGAACACAGTCATTGCCCATCCGCAAGCCAATGGACTCGTAGAGAGCCAATATATCATTAATGCACGGCCTCAAGGCTAGGTTAGGGAGAAATTTGACGGGATGGGTGGACGAGCTACCTCGTGTGTTATGGGCACACAGAACTATGTTGAAAACTAGCAATGGTGAAATACCGTTCAGTTTAACCTATGGCAGTGAAGCTATGATCCCAGCTGTTAGAAATACGTTTTACGTATTAGAAAGGATCGGTCACTCCAACAATAGTCCATGTAATAGCTCGTAGTTTAGTAATTTACATTTATTAAACAAAGCCCAAAACCGAGCCCATGAAATTTATGGGCCGGCGGCCTAATGTAAACCCAAGCCCATCTCATGGGCTTAGGTATATAAACCCTCTCCTTAGATGGAGATGGTGGTGGTTTTCATAATTTACACATAGTAATCTTTCATTTTCTCTCTCTAGAAGTGTGTGAACTCCATCATCTCTCTATCTCTTTCTCTCTCTAAAACATAAGCAAGATTTACATATCCTACAAATGCTATCAAAAGCCATGGGATGATTGTTTGGTTTTTTTGTTTGTGTTCTTGATCAATTCGCCTATTTTGATCCTATTTCACACGTTCCAATTTTTTTTTGTGTTTTTATGCTTTAATCTTGATATACGTTATCTAGTTACTTGTTATAGTGATTTGGTATTGCTATTTTGGGTTAAAAACACAAATTTTTGGGTGTTTGATTCGTTTTTAGGCTTTAAAATTCCGAATTTGTTGTGTACTATCCGAGAAAGGTGGTAGTTTTGTCTCCATCGCAAAGTTGTCTCCATCGCAAAGTGAGCACGGTTCTTCATTCCGATCGCAAAAACCTAGGGTTTCTACATTGCGATCGAAGGGTATTCCGACACTTATTCCGATCGTACATTGCGATAGCTCCTTGCATCGTACACTGCGATCGGGTATAAGGAAATATTGAAACGTCACTCTAAAAAAATTTCATTAGCCACATTCCGACAGGTATTGCGATCAAACATTCCGACAGGTATTACGATCAAACATTCCGACATGTATTGCGATCAAACATTCTGACAGGTATTGCGATCAAACATTCCGACAGGTATTGCGATCAAACATTCCGACAGGTATTGCGATCAAGCATTCCGAGAGGTATTCAGATAGACATTGCGAAAGAACTTGTTTTGTGCATTCCGATAGAGTGACAAGATTTCCAAGATTTTTAAAAAACGTGTTTTTCAAAAATTTTAGTGTGTAATTTAGTCTTGGAATTTTTGGTTTATCGAGAACATAACTTAGGGGATTTCAACATTATTTCTTGGCTTTAACACACAACAACAAACACAATAACTTTCTCTCATTGTTCGATCAACATTTGTAAATCTTAACTTATCGACATGGAGTACACATCTCTTAAGGATAAGTCCATCCTCTCCGGTACGGATAATCGTCCACCTATGTTGGAGAAGTCTATGTACGAAGATTGGACTTCCCGAATGGAACTTTACATGTTGAACAAAGAGAATGGACATCTCATTTGGGCATCGGTGCTCAATGGACCATTAGATTATGGTACAGTGACGGAAGGTACGACTACTCGTCCTCGCACAACGGGTGAATTGACTGGAGATATGAAGATTCAAGACAAATGTGATAAGTATGCTACAAACATCATTCTCCAAGCCCTTCCTCTAGATGTCTACAAACTCGTCAGCAAACATAAAGTTGCCAAAGAGTTATGGGATAGAATTCATGTTCTAATTCAAGGTACCTCGTTAACTAAACAAGAACGAGAGTGTAAGCTTTATGATACTTTTGATAAGTTTTCCTATGTGCCAGGGGAGACTCTCAATGATTACTATCTGAGATTTACCCTATTGTTGAATGAGCTCAATATATATGGCATGACAATTCCTATGTTTCAATTGAACACCAAGTATTTGAACACTCTTCCTTTAGAATGGAAAAAGTACGTGACGAATGTTAAATTGGCTAAGGACTTGCATAACACCAATGTGGATCAACTTCAAGATTTTCTTCAACAACACGAATGCCACGTGAACGAGGCTCGGTTGTCTACACCTCAAGTTCATGATCCACTTGCCATGTATGCTTCTCAACAAAACATGGCTTATACTTATCAACAACCATCATACTTGCAACAGCCACCACCACACACCTATCAGCAACCATCTTATCAACCACCAATGATGCCACAACAAGCATTTCAACAAAGTGTTCATCAACAATCTTTTCCACATCAACCACCATATCAGACATCACCATCACAAGCCAACACTTCTCCAATGGGGGCTATACTGCTCAGCAAGGATATTTTCCAATAGAAGCACAACCAGCACAAGCTTTCTACTCTAATGAAATTCCACCAATCCAAGCACCAGTCTTTACTCCAAATGATACGCCAGTTGATGTTCTAAACCATCTCACTGCCTACTTGTCAAAACTTGTTGCAACTAGAGGATTTCCACCAACAAATAATAAGCTCCGCACCTCTTCAAATCCTCGACAACAAGCTACTGTTCAAGATGGTCAAGTAACACTGCAACCTATTCAAGAAAGGCAAAATTCATATGGACCTCCTACAAGGACCATGAATGCAAGTTGTGAATTCTCAAGCAAATGGAAATGGAAGCACTATTGGTCCACAAAAGGTTGTGACTTGCTACACTTGTAGAGGAAAAGGTCATATGGCTAGAGAATGCACTCAGCCAAAAAGGAGAAGGGATGCAACATGGTTTCGTGAGAAGATGTATTTGGTCGATGCTCAGTCTAATGGAAAGATTTTGGATTCAGAAGAGTTAGCCTTTCTTGCAGACCTAGGGGAAACATATACTGAAGGCATTGCAGTCGTTTCCACTTATAATGTAGCTTATCAAGCAGATGATCTTGACGCATATGATTCGGATTGTGATGACATTCACTCTGCCCAAGCTGCTGTCGTTGCTAATCTCTCTCACTAAGGTTCTGATGTCGTCAGTGAGGTACCCACCACAACCAATCTTGGTAATAATGATAACCAACATCAAGTTGGGCATGAAAATGACAACCTCGAACAACATTCAGGAACTAGTAACTCAAATGATGTGGTACCCAATCCTACACATTTGAGTGAACCTCAACCAAATGCTACGACGGGTATGGAATCTTATGCTCAACGTGATTTGGTCATGGTGCCTAAACATATTATTGATCAAATTCATATGTCCCTCAGACAATCCGTAGATACGAATTCCACCCTAACTGCTGAGCTTGCGTTGCATAAAGAAAAGGTCAAAGCTTTTGAAATGGTCCCTCAAGCAGAGAAAATAACATGTTCTGAATTTGACCAATTTCGTTTTGAAAAGATTGAACACTTGAAAGAAATAGAATCATTAAAAGATAATCTTTCCAATGAATTAAAAGCAAAAGAGTCGGTTGTCAATGATTTTCAGAAACTTAAAATGGATTTCAAAACTCTCGAGTCTAAAAAGTTTGAAAAAGAAATTAATGCTACCAAACTTCTTAAATTCAAAGAACAACAACTTTTAAAACAATAAGCTTCCACAGAAAAGGTTCATCTTTTAACTAAATCATTTAAAGAACTCGAACTTAAGCGTCTTCAAAATTTACCACCTAATCCCGGTATGCAAAACAAGCTCAGGAATTTATTCCCTGTCTTTATGATATGACCATAATTGGCAAATCAAAAGAAGCACCTTATGTTCGTAGTTCTAAGGAGACACAATCACTTATGGAAGAAACTCATTCTAAAATGTTTTCAAAATTCCATACGATTGATTATGATAGGCATAATAAAGATCAACTTTCTAAAAAGACACGTATTCGCTTACAAAAGGAATTAGTTGAACTAACAGTTCTTGTGCCCCAAAGTTTGTCAAATGAAAACCCTCCTAGTACGTCTCCTACACTTGTCAAAATAGATTCAACAAAGTTAATTCCGCCGGTAAGTAAGGAATCTGTTAACTTAAAAGCGGTACACCAACACTTAGCCGATTTTGACAAGGTCATTTTGGAACGTACGACGGCCACGGCCATAACGGAAGGTGAATGGAACTTTGAGCACACTAGAGCTGCGTTTCGAGACGAAATTGTTCCGTCTGTAAAGAATGTTAAAGCTTGTCTTAGTAATCTTGATCAAGATTTTCATTTGGAAATAGAAGAATTTAAACGTGTTTTTAATGAAATGGATGATGCTTATGAAAACAGTTTACTTGAAATAGAACGGGTTTCACGCCAAAATGATCAGCTTCTGAAACAAGTGATGTCTCATGATATAGTTTCTGTCTATGTGAATAAAGTGTTGATAATGATTCTACTGTGCATAATGTTGAATCTGTGGATAATGTGGTAGATATACTTGTCACGAATCTTACGCTGAATTTTTAAAGCTTCAAGATTCATATTCTTCGCTTTCAAAACATTTTGATGAGATTCAAACACATTGTATTTCGCTTAAATCTTTGAAACGTCATTCGAAGGTGTTAATATTGATGATGCAAATTTTCAAAATAGTTTTCGATTGAATTTACAATCAAAACAGCGTCAGCCGAGTGACAGGGTTACTAAATCTTTGCTGATAGACATAGAGAAATCTAAGGAGCTTAACTGTGTGAACGTACTTGAGGCCGCTGAGAATTTAAAACTTGATCTAGATAATCGAGTTTCCAAGATTTTGTCCAAAGTTGATAACTTAAAACAGAAAAATACACAACTCTTCGATTCAGTAAATCCCGCATGTGCTAATACCACTACACAGAATCAATCTTTGATTGAAAAATTGAATCGAAAGTCGGTGGAAATATCTGATTTGAGGGAACAAATTTGTGATAAAAAATCTGGCCTTGGCTGAGTTAAAGGAAACACTTCATACTCTAAAAGGTAAGAATGTTTGATAGGTGTGAAAACACCCATCTTTTCTACCACTTAATTACATTAAAACAGGACCTAAACGTATATTTTATGTCGTAAATGGCGGAATTATGCGTGGTTTGCGTTTTTATTGTGTTTCAGGGTCGAGAAGGTGAAAAGTGGAGAAAACATGCCTTTCACGGGCTTTTATTGAAGGAAAAGACAAAAGACGAAGTCGAAAGATCAAAAGTGGAAAAAGAACGGAAGTCCAAGACCAATTCTGAAGATTTATCGAAGAAAAAGTCAAAAGACGGAAGTTTACTAAAAGCCGAAGAACTCAAGTCTAAATTATGAAGAAATTACAAGACGAGTTCAAAGAAATCCCGAGACGAAGTCTGAAAAGTCGAAGAATTTAAGAAGACTGAAAGACTGGAAGACTGAGGACCAAGAAAGAATGAAAGAAAGAGGGAGCCACCAACCACTCCTCTCTCCTATAAATACCACCCTCACAACATGTGAGAGGGTTGGTTAGTTTTGGTTAGTTTTAGTTTTAGTTTTAGGATTAGATTAGGAGTAGGTAGTTTCTCTCTCTAAACTTATGCTTTCTCTCTCTAGATTAATTTGTGTTTAAGCTTTTGTTATTGAATCTTACTTTTTAATTAAGCTTTTCATTCATCATCTTCTTCCTTTCTAGTTTGATTTGTTCTTATTCATCATTGTTCATGTTCTTGAGTTTTCATGATTTTGATCAAGTGGGTTTTGATTGATTTGGTTATGTTTGTTAGTTTTGATGATTTGTTTCGATTGATTATTGTTTGTTGATGCTTATTGGTTATTTTTGTTTAATCTTTTATTTGAATCTGATTAATTTAAGGATCGATTGTGGTTATTGTACTTCCCCTGTTCTTCGGTTTAGTTGTTACTGTATTCCATCATTCCCAGGTAACCTTCATCCGGAAGTCTAGAAGTTCCGAATGAAGGAACCTTCATCCGGAAATCTAGAAGTTCCGAATGAAGGAACCTTCATCCGGAAGTCTAGCAGTTCCGAATGAAGGAACCTTCATCCGGAAGTCTAGTAGTTCCGAATGAAGGAACCTTCATCCGGATGTCTAGAAGTTCCGAATGAAGGAACCTTCATCCGGAAGTCTAGAAGTTCCGAATGAAGGTCTGTCAGTCTTCTTTCTATTTTTAATTTTAAGTTTTCTTCTTTTGATTTTGATTCTTCCCGCCTTTTTATTTATTTGAATTTTTATTCACTTTTCTTTTAGTTTAAGTTTTTATTTGCATCATTTACTTTTTGTTAAGTTTTAATTTTACGTCCTTTCATTTCTCGTCATTTACTTTTAAAGTTTTAAATATCGCACCGTTTACGTTTTAACTTGTTTTAATTTCTCGTCATTGATTATTAAGTCTTGCTCATTTATTTTCCAAAACCAAAAATATTTGTATCACCAAGAACAACTAATCTCACACAATTAACCGGAAATCAATTCGAAGAGATACCGAGAAACGAACTTTCCAAAGTGATGTGAAAAGCTTGTTATTAAAATGGCGCCGCTGCTGGCTCTTTTCGTGAAGAACGAAGGTTTTTTGTGAGTGACGCATTGGATTTTGGGATCCGTTCACTTGTGAACGTTATTTTTCTTGTCAAAAATTGTCAAAAATCCAAAAACATTTGAAAAATTATAAAAAGCATTTCTTTTTCAAAGTTTTGCACCAAAAATATTCTTCTTGCTTATCTATCTTTCTCTATGGATTTTTATGTCCATTGCGTCCGGTGTGGGAAACAATTATCTGGGAACAACTCTTGTCAATGGTGTACATGTGAGCGGTGCAGAAACGATATCGACTACACACAATCCGGATTTTGTCCTTTGTGCAACTCAACTAATTCGTACTTTTTGAACCTACCTCCTGTTCCCCCGTGCATCTATTGTGGAAGCGATTCTCATTGGCATGTTTCGTGCCCGGTTCGATACCCGTCTAGTCACGGGCAAGAACCGGGGTACAATTATGACAATGAAAATAGCTATCCACAAGACGCACTTGATTTTTCTCCATACCCGATTTGCAACAACTGTGGAGGTCCTCACGATACCTATTATTGTCAACCACTGAATTATTATGAGTCAAATCCGTGTTCTCAATTTTCTTCACCTATGGATTATTATGAACCAAACCCGGTTTCTAATTATTCTCAACCGATGAACAACTATGAGCCACAACCTTGCTACAATTCAGGTTTTCAACACTTTGAGCCCCCACATCACACCCTCAATCATCAATCCTCTCAGCAAATTCATCTTGACCCACAACTCACTACCTTCAATGAAGAAACACACTCCATTGTTTTGCAACTTCAAGAGGCCGTTGTTTTGCTGAAAGAACTTAGGGATGAGGAAAAGCGACTGCAACAAGAGCAAGTATATAATCTTAGTGATTATACCCCTCCGCTTGTGCGTCAATACTATGATGATGATGACGATGAGCCTACTATTTCTTGGAATGATCTTACTGCTCAATGTCCTAGTGCTATTGTCATTACTCCTCTCAATTTCCCCAACACCTCTAAGGATTGTGATACTTCGAGTGAGATTAGTGATTTCGGTCTTGATAAATTCTTTCATGAGGTTTGTGATGTGCTAACTTTTGAGGAGCTTACAGATGAGGTCGCTCTTAATGATGATGTTCCTTCCACCAACACTTTGGGAAATGATTCTTTGGCTTTCTCTAATCCTCTTTTTGATCAAGATAATGATTTTACTTCTAGTGATGACGAGTCACTATCCGATGAAGACGTTCTGCATGAAACTTTCAAGATTTATTCGAAACCTTTATTTGATTTTGATGACGCCTACATATCTAGTGAGGTGAATCCGCTCTTTGACGAAGGGATTGAGGACATTGATAGCGCTGCTTCTCTTGCTATTAATGAGCATACTTTGTTAGCCACACCTCCTTCTATCCCAAAGGTGGAAAGACGTGAATCTACTGAAAAAGAGACGCAGGTGGAAGGTAATTGTTCTCATACTTCTCATATTACATTGCCACCTCATCCTACCACGTGCACACCCAAGCGGGTGATGTATCACTTTTACTCTCCTCGTTTCATACCGAGAAATGAGGATGAGTGATTTGACCCGGGAGGTGACAATGACAATTCTATAATTGATACCCTCACGGCTTTGCCGAGTGCTCAACATCCATTGTCTTTGGGGGATGACAATGTGCTTACTTTACCCACCCCACCTCCCGTGGATCTTGAATTCACATAATTCTCGTATGTCGAAAGGGTTTTTCTCCTATTCAAGACTTATCCCCCCGCCTCTCCTTTGTTGATGTCCACCGGGAACGAGGACAAGGTCTTTGATGCCGGTATCACATTCGAGGTTTCCCCATGGACCATTTAATTCGGGGACGAGTCAGGCTCGTGACTCGGTCAACAAAAACAAGCGCTTTTTGGGAGGCAACCCAATTATCTATCTTATTTCACCATAAGTGTAGGGGGAGCCCCGTTGGTGTTTCTTTTTTCTTTCTTATCATGTGCAGGGATTAGAGCTTCAAAGACACACTCTTGATGACTTTTGACGAACCGTGACTCCGTGTTCCCTTCTTCCCGATTCTATCCTAAACTCTTTTCGATTCTCTATTTTTATATTTCTCAATATTCAAATAGGAATCTCTTTAGTTGTCTCTTCCTTAGCGAGATTGAAACAAAGTGCACAATGTCCTAAGTGTAGGAGATTTTACTCCCACATGCTTAAACATTGAGGACAATGTTTATACTAAGTGTAGGGGAGACTTCTATCGAAGTTAAGTGGTCTTTTCCTTGTATTTGCCCTCATTTTAACCGGAAAATCAATTTTTTTCGACATTTTTCAAAATTTTTAATCTATTTTGGCCTAGTTGTAGTCTCCTTTATTTTTGTTACTTTCTAGCATTTTAATAAATATGGTTTTAGCAAGTTTAGATATCTTAGATATATTAGGCCCGTTGTGAATATTTTGACTCAACCCGAGTTTACTTATCCAAGTTCACTCTAGCTAGTATCCTTAACCATGTAGACCTTAATTGGTTTATTAGGCTAAGCATCCACGAGTCTCATTTCTTGAGATTTTAAATTGTGGAGAACGAGAAATGATAGAGTTGGTTACAAGTTTGGTACTCTCTCATTAACTTATGTGAGTTAATTATGATCTTTTTCTCCCATCACTTGCTAATAATTTATCTGCAATAAGTAAGGTCGTACAATTTGAAAAGTTACTTAGCTTCTAGCCCAAGATCAATTAAAAGTTGCTCGGTAATGATAAGAGTTCATAGCTAAGGCATAACTTATGAAGCGGGGCGCGAAGATTGGCGAGTCCAAAAAGGCCCTAACAAGGCATGAGGATTCCATTTTATTTCTGAAGATCCAAAGTGATGTGAAAAACATTATTCCCGAAATCAATATGAAGGATCAAGACTCACGACGAAAAGCAATCAACTCCCATAAAGATCATGGAGAAGTCTATCCGAAAAGACCCTAACAAAGTATAAGGATAAATAGATCCAAGTCCGAAAAGGAGGCGGATCGTTGTATCTCAAAGTCCCAAATAGAGATTGAAGAAATAATCATGAAGTCGTGGTCAACAAAGTTGGAGTACCTCTCAAAAATCTCCAAGTGAAGAAACTCTATGAACGATGAGAAGACCATTATCTCAAGCACGTCTCTCAAGATATGAAGTATGAAGTACATGCCAAATATCGGCCCGAGAAAGGTATCAAATCATGAACCAAGTTATGCCAAGATATGAACTTTTTGATATCCCGAGAAGCAGTTTTAAGAGATTTTGTCCTTTAGCTAACTATTGATCAAATCGTCCTACTTTGCTTTCAGCCTTAATAAATTATCGGAATAAGTCAATAATGGATCCTCGTGATCATTCAAGACATCAATAAAATATAAGAGATACCCATAGGAATAAGGGAGTTTAAGTGATTAATTGAACCGCATGAGTAAATGTTTGTTATGCTAATTTGTACTAACAATGATCTTGTTTTTAAGCTTGGCATGGGGAACGTGAAACTTGAGGGTGATAAACATTCATGACACACAAGCCCTAATGTAAGTCTTAGATTTCTTTACATGTTTCTTCCTTGATTGCATCTTGTTATTTTCTATCTTTTTGATTTTCCTTAGTTGTTTAATAAAGGCCAAGGTAGGTTGATTATGATGGGAAGTGTAAACCTTGCTTTATTGCTAAGCATTGCATGAGGGCATTACAATGGTTAAGTGTAGGGGATTTGATAGGTGTGAAAACACCCATCTTTTCTACCACTTAATTACATTAAAACGGGACCTAAACGTATATTTTATGTCGTAAATGGCGGAATTATGCGTGGTTTGCGTTTTTATTGTGTTTCAGGGTCGAGAAGGTGAAAAGTAGAGAAAACACGGCTTTCACGGGCTTTTATTGAAGGAAAAGACAAAAGACGAAGTCGAAAGATCAAAAGTGGAAAAAGAACGGAAGTCCAAGACCAATTCTGAAGATTTATCGAAGAAAAAGTCAAAAGACGGAAGTTTACTAAAAGCCGAAGAACTCAAGTCTAAATTATGAAGAAATTACAAGACGAGTTCAAAGAAATCCCGAGACGAAGTCTGAAAAATCGAAGAATTTAAGAAGACTAAAAGACTGGAAGACTGAGGACCAAGAAAGAATGAAAGAAAGAGGGAGCCACCAACCACTCCTCTCTCCTATAAATACCACCCTCACAACATGTGAGAGGGTTGGTTAGTTTTGGTTAGTTTTAGTTTTAGTTTTAGGATTAGATTAGGAGTAGGTAGTTTCTCTCTCTAAACTTATGCTTTTTCTCTCTAGATTAATTTGTGTTTAAGCTTTTGTTATTGAATCCTTACTTTTTAATTAAGCTTTTCATTCATCATCTTCTTCCTTTCTAGTTTGATTTGTTCTTATTCATCATTGTTCATGTTCTTGAGTTTTCATGATTTTGATCAAGTGGGTTTTGATTGATTTGGTTATGTTTGTTAGTTTTGATGATTTGTTTCGATTGATTATTGTTTGTTGATGCTTATTGGTTATTTTTGTTTAATCTTTTGTTTGAATCTGATTAATTTAAGGATCGATTGTGGTTACTGTACTTCCCCTGTTCTTCGGTTTGGTTGTTACTGTATTCCATCATTCCCAGGTAACCTTCATCCGGAAGTCTAGAAGTTCCGAATGAAGGAACCTTCATCCGGAAGTCTAGAAGTTCCGAATGAAGGAACCTTCATCCGGAAGTCTAGAAGTTCCGAATGAAGGAACCTTCATCCGGAAGTCTAGAAGTTCCGAATGAAGGAACCTTCATCCGGAAGTCTAGAAGTTCCGAATGAAGGAACCTTCATCCGGAAGTCTAGAAGTTCCGAATGAAGGTCTGCCAGTCTTCTTTCTATTTTTAATTTTAAGTTTTCTTCTTTTGATTTTGATTCTTCCCGCCTTTTTATTTATTTGAATTTTTATTCACTTTTCCTTTAGTTTAAGTTTTTATTTGCATCATTTACTTTTTGTTAAGTTTTAATTTTGCGTCCTTTCATTTCTCGTCATTTACTTTTAAAGTTTTAAATATCGCACCGTTTACGTTTTAACTTGTTTTAATTTCTCGTCATTGATTATTAAGTCTTGCTCATTTATTTTCCAAAATCAAAAATATTTGTTTCACCAAGAACAACTAATCTCACACAATTAACCGGAAATCAATTCGAAGAGATACCGAGAAACGAACTTTTCAACGAGTGAAAAGCTTGTTATTAATGTTGCGGATAACGCAACCACTGTCTCAGCATCGTCCTCTAGTGCAATCAAAAGGAACCTTATAGCTGTCACGCCATTTAATAAGGGCCCTAGGACTAAACCATCTCAAACTTTGGTCACTAAAGATAAGGCGGAATCAAAACCAGCTTCTAATATTCCGGTGTTGCCTTCTACAGGAGTAAGCACCACTACTAAGGCTCAAAGATCTAAGCTTAAAAGAAACAAGAAGAATGATAGGATCTTGCCTCCATCTAGTAGTCCAGTGAAGAAGAATGTAGAAGCCCATCCTAGGAATGTTATTTCTGTTTTGAATAAAAAGAATCATGTAGCTAAACCTAAAGGCTCTGCGGTTGTGCAATGTTCTAAGCCTACTGTGAATTCTAATTTGAAATGTTGGAATTGCAATGAATGTATGTTTTCTAGTCGTCCTGATTATTGCCTTATTGACCGTGTGTATGAGATGAATGCCCGGAAAAATGGATTAGAATGGAAACCGTCTGGGAAAGTGTTAACCCAAGTTGGTTGGATGTGGCGTCCCACTGGTAGAACTTTCACTATAGTAGGAAATATGTTCCCTTTAACTAGGATCACTCCCACTAAAGCGAAGAAAGCGTACCCTTTAACTAGGAGTACCAAGGCTACCAAAACACAAGTGTGTCCTTTAACTAGGAACACCGACACTACTGTATGAACTAAGTGCCCTTTAAATAGGTCTACTCCCACTATAGTGCCCGTGAATAATCCAAAACATAAGAAAGTTGGAACAGTAAAACATGTTAGTGCTAAAACTCACATTAGAAAACGTAGGAAATGTAAGGGTCATGATACTAAGCGTTTTCTATGGTTCGGATTTAAGTTCTCGGTATCTCCTCGAATTGATCTCGGCTCTAAGTGGAATGATTTGTTCTTGGTTAATAAAAAGGTGATAGTTTGTTTATCTATTTTAAACTAATGACAAGTAATTAAGTATCGAAGAGTAAACTTAAAGCTTTAAAAGATTAAACTAAAAAAAACGAGTTTTAAAAGTAAATGCTTGAAAACGTAAAGAAAAGATTAGACGAATACTTTGAAAACTTAATTGAATTAATACTTAAAAACTTGTTCAATCGGAATATGGAAAATTATTTCTATCGGAATGCATTAAAGTCAAAGCATCGGAATGTAACAAAAACGATCCATCGGAATGTCGAGGTAAAGTCCATCGGAATATCCATGATAGTCACCATCGGAATACTCAAAAACAAAGTTGTCGCAATGATGGCTGTCGGAATGAAGTCGATCGGAATGTTGCTATCGGAAAGTTCTAGATCGAAATGTTGTAAATAAAAATTGGCCAGAGTTTCGACTTAAAAAGGACCTTAGTCCCGTCGGAATGTGCGATCGCAACCTCAGATCGGAATAAGGGGGAATTACCAACCTATCGCAAAGTAGAACCCACACTTGGGTTATTGCGATAAATTCAAGAAACCGTCGGAATGTGATAAAACCCTTATATTGCGATGGAAACAAATTCAATCCGAGAATGGTAATAAGCTGAAACTTCAATAAGCACTTACAATAAGCTATTTTAACCGGGACTTAAACACTTCAAAAAGATTAAATTGAACAACTTTTGAAGACGAGAAATCATAAACTTTATAAACAAAACTTTTGAATGACTAAAACTTATATGAAATCCGAAAACCAATAAGCTAAAACAAGCAATAAGCAAATAAGCATAGAATGCCTATAGCTTATACGTGTGAGAGCTTAAAAAGAAATAAGAAAGATCAAACTTTGATCACGAACTAATCCACCAATCCAAACCGTATGGAATTAAACAATCGGATCAAGGATTTAGATAAACTAAGAAAAGTAGAAGAAAATTAAAGAACTTAAATGCTTAACTTGAATAAGATTAATGAACTCCAAAGTACAAAGATCAAAGAAAGCTTAAATTTAAAAGATGAAAACAAAGAAAAAGTTTAGTGAGAGAAAGTTTGGAACTTTCTCTCTCTAAAACTAGAGAAAATGAAAAACTAACACTAAGACTAACTAAGTGTGTAATTTTTGTGATGTAAGGTCCTATATATAGGCGTGTGGTATGGGCTTGTAAATGGGCTTTGTTATCGTGCTTCCTTTCTTCTTTCTTCTTTAGTCTTCACGCTTCTTTAAATAAACGTTTCCGACTTTGGATTTTTAGAAGTGTCGGTGAATAATTCCAACTCGTCTTATAATCTTTTGTTTAATAGACTCGAGTTCTTCGACATATATGAATCTTCCATCTTTGGCTCTATTCTTCGATAAATCTTTAAATAGGCACAGTGACTTCAAATCTTTTGCATCTCTTGGACAATAGACTTCGTATTGTGTCTTTTTCCTCGATAAAACCCGTGCAATCCCATGTTTTCTTCAATATTCATCCGGTTGACTCTGAAAACACAATAAACACAAAAACCACGCATAATTCCAAACAAATGATATTAAATACGTGTTTTGGTCTTGTTTTAGCCAGAAATAAGTGGTAAAAGGATGGGTGTTTTCACACCTATCAAATCCCCTACACTTAACCATTGCCATGCCCTCATGCAATGCTTAGTGATAAAGCAATTTTACACTTTTCTCATAATCAATCAACCTTGACCTTATTAGAATACTACTAAACAAAAATTAAAATACTAAGAGAAATTAGAACTTTAAAGTAAACAAAAGGATAGAAGATAGCTATGTGGAAATAACTTGCAAAGGGATCTAAGACTTACATTAGGGCTTCGGTGCTGCGACGATTCATCACCCTCAAGTTTCACGTTCCCCAAACTAAGCTTAAAAATGAGATCATTGTTATTATAAGTTAGCATATCAAACACTTACACACATGGCTTAATTAAATGCTTAAACTCCCTTATTCCTAGGTGTATCTCTTATATTTTATTTTTGTCTTAGAATAATCACGAAGATGCATTTTTGGACTTATTTCGATAGTTATTTAGGCTGAAAGCAAAGTAGGACGATTTGATCAATAGTTAGCTAAAGGACAAAATCTCTTAAAACTGCTTCTCGAGATATCAAAAAGTTCATATCTTGGCATAACTTGGTTCACGATTTGAGACCTTTCTCGGGACGATATTTGGCATGTACTTCACACTTCATATCTTCGAGAGACGTTCTTGAGATAATGGTCTTCTCATCGTTAATAGAGTTTCTTCACTTGGAGACTTTTGAGGGGTACTCCAACTTTGTTGACCACGACTTCATGATTATTTCTTCAATCTCTAATTGGGATTTTGAGATACAACGATCCGCCTCCTTTTCTGACTTGGATCTATTTATCCTCATACCTTGTTAGGGTCTTTTGGATACACTTCTCCATGATCTTTATGGGAGTTGATTGCTTTTCGTCGTGAGTCTTGATCCTTCATATTGATTTTGGGAATAATGTTTTTCACATCACTTTGGATCTTCAGCAATAAAATTGAATCCTCATGCCTTGTTAGGGCCTTTTCGAACTCGCCAATCTTCGCGCCCCGCTTCATAAGTTATGCCTTGGCTATGAACTCTTATCATTACCGAGCAACTTTTAAACGATCTTGGGATAGAAGCTAAGTAACTTTTCAAATCGTACGACCTTACTTATTGCAGATAAATTATTTAGCAAGTGATGGGAGAATAGGCAAATAATTACACCAAGTGAGCTTGTGCAAGAATACCGACTTATAATTGACTCTATCATTTCTTGTTCTCCATAATTTAAAATCTCAAGTAATGAGACTCGTGGATACTTAGCCTAATAAACCAATTAAGGTCTACATGGTTAAGGATACTATCTAGAATAAACTTGAAAAAGTCTATTCGGGTTGAGTCAAAATAATCGCAACGGGCCTAATATGTCAAAGACTTCTAAACTAGCTACACCACTTTATTAATATTTTTGACTTTATTGCGGGGTATATAGATATGAAAGCAATGATAAAAATTTAAAAATTACGACTACATGGCCAAAGTTAATAAAAAATTTGAAAAATGTTGAAAAAGATGATTTTTCGGTTAAATGAAGGCATTTTCATGGAAAATTCCACTTAAAACTTCGATAGAAGTCCCCCCTACACTTAAGATAAACATTGTCCTCAATGTTTAAGCATGTGGGAAAAGTCTTCCCTACACTTATGACATTGTGCACGTTGGTTAACTGAAGTTAAGGAAGAGACGACTAAAGTGATCAATTTCAAATGTGAGTATGAAGAAAATTGAATCATGATAGTTGGGAGATAGAACCGGATTTCGGATAACACGGGAGCACGATTCTTCAAAGGTTCCAAAAGTGCATTCATCCCTGTAATCACATTACCACACAAATACAAACACCTATATAGGCCCCCCTACACTTAGGAGGTTAAAACAGAAAATGATAGATACTCGGGTTGCCTCCCGAGTAGCGCTTGTTTTTGATAACCGAGTCACGAGCCTGACTCGACCCAAAATTAGTTCATGGGGAACGTGGTGAGGGATGTAACCATCTCTTGAGAGATGTCCTCACCAAAGTACAACTTCACTCGTTGGCCATTCACCTTAAAATTAGGTCCATTAGGTTGAGCGAGCTCGAGAGTACCATATGGAAAATTTTGGGCAATGGTGAATGGGCCGGACCAACGAGATTTCAGCTTGCCCGAAAAGATTTTCAACCGAGAGTTAAAGAGTAAAACTTTGTCTCCAACTTGGAACTCTCGGTTTTTAATCTTGGAGTCGTGAATGAGCTTAGTCTTTTCCTTATAGATCAAAGAATTTTCATAAGCCTCATTACGGAGTTCATTCAGCTCATTGAGTTGGATCTTGCGTAGGTCACCGGCTTTGTTGATATCAAAATTAGCCCACTTCAAGGCCCAGTAAGCCTTGTGCTCCAACTCAATGGGGAGGTGGCACGCCTTTCCGTACACGAGACGATATGGTGTACAACCAATCGGAGTCTTGTATGCGGTACGAAAAGCCCACAAAGCATCATCAAGTTTATCAGCCCATGAGGCACGATGCTCTCCCACGGTTCTTTCAAGAATTCGCTTTAATCCTCTGTTGGATATTTCAGCCTGGCCATTAGTTTGTGGGTGGTAGGTGGTGGAAAGACGATGATTTACACCATACTTAGCCATGACTCTAGCAAATTGGTCATTGCAAAAATGAGTCCCGCGATCACTAATAATGGCACGAGGCACACCGAATCTAGCGAATAGCGATTTCAAAAAGTTACAAACCACCCTTGCGTCATTAGTGGGTAAAGCTTTGGCTTCAACCCATTTGGAGACGTAGTCAACGGCTACAAGGATGTATTTGTTTCCTTTAGATGAAGGGAATGGCCCCATAAAGTCGATACCCCAAACATCAAAGATTTCACATTCTTGTATGAAATGCTGAGGCATCTCGTCTTTATGTGTTATTTTGCCTTGTTTTTGGCAAGCATCACAATGTTTAACCATTTGGTGAGCATCACGGTAAATGGTGGGCCAATAAAATCCCGATTCAAACACTTTTTTGGCGGTGTAGTTGGGACCAAAGTGACCACCGGTGGGTCCTTTGTGGCAAGCGTCAAGGATTTCCAAAGCTGCCGGTCCATTAACACATCGTCGAATAATCAAGTCAGCACATTGCTTGAATAGATACGGGTCATCCCAAAAGTAAGTCTTAATGTCGTTAAAGAACTTCTTCTTTTTCTGGGATGTTAACCCGTCAACGAGAATTCCACCCGCCAAGTAGTTTGCAATGTCCGCAAACCACGGGGTTTCATCAGCAGTCGAGTTGATAGACATTAAGGTCTCAAAAGGAAAAGAATCATTGATTTCTTTGTTCGGATGATCCCCTTGGTAAGGATCCTCAAGTCTACTGAGATGATCCGCGGGTAGGTTTTCAGCTCCTTTTTTATCGCGAATTTCGATTTTAAATTCTTGGAGTAGCAAAACCCAGCGAAGAAGTCTTGGTTTGGAATCTTGTTTAGTCAACAAGTACTTCAACGCGGAATGATCGGTGTAAACGATTGTGGTGAAAAGGACAAGATAGGGGCGGAACTTTTCAAAGGCATAGACATTAGCTAAAAGCTCTTTTTCGGTTGTCGTATAATGCAATTGAGCCCCCGTCATTGTCTTCCTAGCATAGTGGATTGGTTGGAAGTGTTTGTTCACTCTTTGGCCCAAAACCGCTCCAATAGCAAAGTCGCTAGCATCGCACATCAACTCGAAAGGCAGCTCCCAATTAGGGGTAACCAAGACGGGTGCCTTAGTTAGCTTATCCTTAAGCGAGTTGAAGGCTTCGATACACTCTTTGGAAAAGATAAAAGGAGTATCTTTTTCCAAGAGGTGGGTCATCGGGCGAGCGATTTTAGAAAAATCTTTGATGAATCGACGGTAGAAGCCCGCATGACCAAGGAAACTTCTCACACCCTTTCACGGTTGAAGGTGTAGGCAACTTAGCGATAACATCAACTTTAGCACGGTCCACTTCAAGACCGGCTTTGGAAATTTTGTGACCTAGCACGATGCCCTCTTTTACCATGAAATGGCATTTTTCCAAATTAAGAACAAGGCGAGTGTCTTCACACCGCTTAAGCATACGTTCTAAATTGGCAAGGCAAGCAGAGAAAGAATCGCCATAAACCGAGAAATCATCCATGAATACTTCCATAGTGTCTTCCACCATGTCATGGAATATAGCCATCATACACCTTTGCAACGTCCCAGGAGCATTACATAAACCAAAAGGCATGCGTTTGTAAGAAAATGTTCCGTTGGGACAAGTGAATGTGGTCTTTTCTTGGTCCTTGGGATCGATGGGAATTTGAAAATACCCGGAGAAACCGTCCAAGAAGCAGTAATAGTCATTACCCGCAAGACGCTCGAGAATTTGATCCATGAAGGGAAGAGGAAAGTGGTCTTTTCTCGTGGCATCATTGAGCTTGCGATAAACAATACAAACTCTCCACCCAGTAACGAGACGAGTGGGAATCAACTCGTTGTGTTCATTGGAAACAACGGTTATTCCGCCCTTCTTGGGCACACAATGGACGGGACTTACCCACAGCGAATCCGAAATAGGGTAAATCAAGCCGGCATCTAGAAGTTTGATAACCTCTTGTTTGATGACGTCATGAATTTTAGGATTAACCCTTCTTTGGCTCTGGATTGCAGGTTTAAAGTCATCTTCCATGAGAATCTTGTGAGTACAAAAGTTCGGATCAATTCCGCGGATATCGGAAATTTTCCAAGCAATTGCCTTCTTATGATCTTTAAGCACGGCGATGAGGCGAGATTTTTCTTCTTCTTTCAAGTCCTTCGCGATGATGACAGGCGACTTCTTGTTTTCTTCAAGGAACACGTACTCGAGATGGGGCGGCAACTCCTTAAGTTCTAAATCTGGAGGATTTTTGATGGGAGGCGTTTTCAAAGTCGGAGCATCGATAGCAATAACCGTGGGAGATGGTGGAGAAAGATTGTCTTCTTTGAGAAGGTTTTCAAAGAAATGCATGTCTTCATACCAATCGGTGGGAGAATCGTCATTTGCTAAGTTCACATCTCCCATGGTGGCTTCAAGATCTTTCCAAAAGAAATCACTTTCTCCAAATAGAGACAGTGATGAATCAATAGAGGAAACAGTCTCAACATTGGGAAGAGAGGTAGGAATATTTTTACAAGCATCAATAATGTGTTCTTCACAAGCCTCATCTAGAACGTCAATACAATTAACATTCTCGTATGAATAAGGTTGTTTAGACAACTTTCCCATGTTGAAGACGATTTTATCGTCGCCCACTCTCATGATAAGCTCACCGGCTTCAACATCGATGAGAGTGCGACCGGTCCTCAGGAATGGACGACCAACAATTAATGGCACACGAGGGTCCATCTCGTAGTCGACGACAAGAGATCGACAGGAAAAGTGAATTTGTCGAATCCTACAAAGACGTCTTCGGCTATCCCCACTGGATAAGAAACCGTACGGTTGGCTAATTCCAAAGTCTTTTTGGTGGGGACTAGCTCAGGGAGAGATAATTGCTTCCAAACGCTTAGAGGCATTAGATTAATACTGGCACCTAGATCGGCTAGGGCCATGCAATTCTCTACTCCCGGAAAGTTACAAGGGATTAAGAAACGACCCGGATCACCAAGCTTGGTTGGCAATTTCCTTAAGAGCACTGCAGAGCAATTCTCGTTAAGTTGGGTGTTAGCAACATCAAGAAGCTTCTCCTTGTCGCTAAGAAGATCTTTGAACATTTTCGCGTACTTAGGCATGTGAGCGAGAGCCTCAGCGAAGGAGATGTTAAAATTCAATTGTTTAAACATTTTGAGAAAGTTCGAAACCTGAATATCCTCCTTTCTTTTGAGCTTCTCTTTCCTCAACATAGATGGATTAGGTATATCGGAAGAAGAGGAAGGCTTTGGGAGAATAGGATCACTCACATCCTTGGGTGGAGGAGGGGTAGAAGTAAGAGGTGGAGAAATTGGGGAAGTCGAAGGTTGGGGAAAAGGAGCAGGTGACTCGTTTTCCTTAGTCACAATCACCGGCGGAGGTATAGGAAGCTTGGGTTCCTTGGTACCTTTGCCACTACGAGTGGTGATTGCTTTCATCTACCCTCTTGGATTCGCAACGGTGTTACTCGGAAGAGTACCAGAAGAAGAGGGTTGATTACCTTGGAAGAAACTAGCCATCATGTTTTTTAAGTCATTCGTTTGACTATCCAAAGTGTTTCTCATGTCAGCTCTCAGATCGTTCCCTTGTTTCACCAGGTCTGCTTTCAAGTTGCGCACTTCCTGTTGGAGATTGTCCATGATCACATCATTAGTCGTCATGTAGGTTCCAATGTCTTGGTGTAATGCGGTGGGTTGGTTGGAAGGAGCATTGTATGCGGGTGGTTGATAAGCAGGTTGCTGGTAAACTTGGTTGTTTCTTGGAGGTGGATGTTGTTGTTTGTGAGGTGGTATGTATGGTCCACGAGATTGTTGTTGTTGTTGAGGAGGTCGGTTGAGGTTTTGTTGTTGGTTTGGGCTGTTAGGAGTAAAACCGGGTGGTGAGAGATAGTTGTTGGAGCGGTAGCTAAGCAGGTTGCGGTCACCTTGAGGACGAGCTTGAAAGCGGGTTGAGGATAGGTGCCATATGCTGCATTCACATTCTCATAAGGGTAGTCTTGGGTGGCAGTACAAGTGGTGTAAGAGTGAGGACCCCCGCATATCTCACATGGTTGGCTGACAGCATTGACTTGAGCGTCTTTAGCGTTTTTAGCGTTGATGCTGTTGGTGTTGCTGGCGGTTTGGGTAGCAAGCGATTCAAGAAGCGCAGTGATTTTGTCAAGTCGCTTATCGCTGTCACTAGTACTAGCACTAGCGACATTGGTCCGAACACTCTTGGTTTGCACACGAGACTTATTCTCAATGATATCCCAAGCAGCATTGGAAGTCTTAGCCAAAAGATTACCCCCCGAGGCATTGTTTAGTGAATCTTGGTCATTCATGTTTAAACCATTATAAAAAGTATTAATTTGATGCACTTTGGTAAAACCATGTTGTGGGCATTTTCTCAAAAGGTCTTTGAAACGGTCCCAAGATTCACTAAACGACTAATCGTACTTTTGTTCAAAATTGATAATTTCATTCCGCAAAGCGGTAGTACGAGAGGGTGGGAAAAAGTAGTTGATAAACTTGGTCTCCAAATCCGTCCACGAAAGAATACTCTATGGCGGTTCCTTAGCAAGCCAATGCCGGGCTTGTCCCTCTAAAGAAAAGGGAAAAAGTTGTAAACGGATTACCTCTTGTGGAACACCATTGAATTTGACCGTATTCGTTAGTTGTAGAAATCGCTTGATGTGGTCATGTGGATCCTCAATGGTACGCCCCAAGAATGGTTGAGCAGAGACCATCTGGATAAAGCCGGATTTGAGCTCAAAGTTGTTGGCTGCAATCGCGGGTATGACAATTGGATCATCGTTACCATCTACATGTGCTTGCAGAAGTTCAATCATCGGGCGATTATCCGGTAGAGGCTCATTGTTGTTGTTATTATTATTGTTGAAAGGTGGGTTGTTATTGTTATTATTGTTTTGAGGTGGGTTATTGTTGTTGTTTTGTACACCGGCCATGTCTAAGTCTTCGAGAGGCTCGGGCTCTTGATAAGACGTGGATCGTGTACGCATGCACCTGCAAAAGAACTAACAAGGCAAAAACAAAGGAAAAATATTTTTGGTTTTTATGTTTTTTAATTTTTAGGATTTTTTGAAAATTTTATATTTTTTTGTGTTTTTGAAATTTTTTATGAAAAAGTAACGTTCACGGGGAACGGATCCCAAAATCCAAGTTCTCACAAAAAACTGTTGATCTTAACGAGAAGAGCCGGCAGCGGTGCCATTTGATAGTAAGCGTTTTCTATGGTTCGGATTTAAGTTCTCGGTATCTCCTCGAATTGATCTCGGCTCTAAGTGGAATGATTTGTTCTTGGTTAATAAAAAGGTGATAGTTTGTTTATCTATTTTAAACTAATGACAAGTAATTAAGTATCGAAGAGTAAACTTAAAGCTTTAAAAGATTAAACTAAAAAAAACGAGTTTTAAAAGTAAATGCTTGAAAACGTAAAGAAAAGATTAGACGAATACTTTGAAAACTTAATTGAATTAATACTTAAAAACTTGTTCAATCGGAATATGGAAAATTATTTCTATCGGAATGCATTAAAGTCAAAAGCATCGGAATGTCGAGGTAAAGTCCATCGGAATATCCATGATAGTCACCATCGGAATACTAAAAAACAAAGCTGTCGCAATGATGGCTGTCGGAATGAAGTCGATCGGAATGTTGCTATCGGAAAGTTCTAGATCGGAATATTGTAAATAAAAATTGGCCAGAGTTTCGACTTAAAAAGGACCTTAGTCCCGTCGGAATGTGCGATCGCAATAAGCGATCGTAACCCCAGATCGGAATAAGGGGGAATTACCAACCTATCGCAAAGCAGAACCCACACTTGGGTTATTGCGATACAATTCAAGAAACCGTCGGAATGTGATAAAACCCTTATATTGCGATGGAAACAAATTCAATCCGAGAATGGTAATAAGCTGAAACTTCAATAAGCACTTACAATAAGCTATTTTAACCACACTTCAAAAAGATTAAATTGAACAACTTTTGAAGACGAGAAATCATATAATTTATAAACAAAACTTTTGAATGACTAAAACTTATATGAAATCCGAAAACCAATAAGCTAAAACAAGCAATAAGCAAATAAGCATAGAATGCCTATAGCTTATACGTGTGAGAGCTTAAAAAGAAATAAGAAAGATCAAACTTTGATCACGAACCCATCCACCAATCCAAACCGTATGGAATTAAACAATCGGATCAAGGATTTAGATAAACTAAGAAAAGTAGAAGAAAATTAAAGAACTTAAAAGCTTAACTTGAATAAGATTAATGAACTCCAAAGTACCAAGATCAAGAAAGCTTAAATTTAAAAGATGAAAACAAAGAAAAAGTTTAGTGAGAGAAAGTTTGGAACTTTCTCTCTCTAAAACTAGAGAAAATGAAAAACTAAAACTAAGACTAACTAAGTGTGTAATTTTTGTGAAGTAAGGTCCTATATATAGGCGTGTGGTATGGGCTTGTAAATGGGCTTTGGTATCGGGCTTCTTTTCTTCTTTCTTCTTTAGTCTTCACGCTTCTTTAAATAAACGTTTCCGACTTTGGATTTTTAGAAGTGTCGGTGAATAATTCCAACTCGTCTTATAATCTTTTGTTTAATAGACTCGAGTTCTTTGACATATATGAATCTTCCATCTTTGGCTCTATTCTTCGATAAATCTTTAAATAGGCACAGTGACTTCAAATCTTTTGCATCTCTTTGACAATAGACTTCGTCTTGAGTCTTTTTCCTCGATAAAACCCATACAATCCCATGTTTTCTTCAATATTCATCAGGTTGACTCTGAAAACACAATAAACACAAAAACCACGCATAATTCCAAACAAATGATATTAAATACGTGTTTTGGTCTTGTTTTAGCCAGAAATAAGTGGTAAAAGGATGGGTGTTTTCACACCTATCAAATCCCCTACACTTAACCATTGCCATGCCCTCATGCAATGCTTAGTGATAAAGCAATTTTACACTTTTCTCATAATCAATCAACCTTGACCTTATTAGAATACTACTAAACAAAAATTAAAATACTAAGAGAAATTAGAACTTTAAAGTAAACAAAAGGATAGAAGATAGCTATGTGGAAATAACTTGCAAAGGGATCTAAGACTTACATTAGGGCTTTGGTGCTGCGACGATTCATCACCCTCAAGTTTCACGTTCCCCAAACTAAGCTTAAAAACGAGATCATTGTTATTATAAGTTAGCATATCAAACACTTACACACATGGCTTAATTAAATGCTTAAACTCCCTTATTCCTAGGTGTATCTCTTATATTTTATTTTTGTCTTAGAATGATCACGAAGATGCATTTTTGGACTTATTTCGATAGTTATTTAGGCTGAAAGCAAAGTAGGACGATTTGATCAATAGTTAGCTAAAGGACAAAATCTCTTAAAACTGCTTCTCGGGATATCAAAAAGTTCATATCTTGGCATAACTTGGTTCACGATTTGAGACCTTTCTCGGGCCGATATTTGGCATGTACTTCACACTTCATATCTTCGAGAGACGTTCTTGAGATAATAGTCTTCTCATCGTTAATAGAGTTTCTTCACTTGGAGACTTTTGAGGGGTACTCCAACTTTGTTGACCACGACTTCATGATTATTTCTTCAATCTCTAATTGGGATTTTGAGATACAACGATCCGCCTCCTTTTCGGACTTGGATCTATTTATCCTCATACCTTGTTAGGGTCTTTTCGGATAGACTTCTCCATGATCTTTATGGGAGTTGATTGCTTTTCGTCGTGAGTCTTGATCCTTCATATTGATTTTGGGAATAATGCTTTTCACATCACTTTGGATCTTCAGCAATAAAATTGAATCCTCATGCCTTGTTAGGGCCTTTTCAAACTCGCCAATCTTCGCGCCCCGCTTCATAAGTTATGCCTTGGCTATGAACTCTTATCATTACCGAGCAACTTTTAAACGATCTTGGGCTAGAAGCTAAGTAACTTTTCAAATCGTACGACCTTACTTATTGCAGATAAATTATTTAGCAAGTGATGGGAGAATAGGCAAATAATTACACCAAGTGAGCTTGTGCAAGAATACCGACTTATAATTGACTCTATCATTTCTTGTTCTCCATAATTTAAAATCTCAAGTAATGAGACTCGTGGATACTTAGCCTAATAAACCAATTAAGGTCTACATGGTTAAGGATACTATCTAGAATAAACTTGAATAAGTCTATTCGGGTTGAGTCAAAATAATCGCAACGGGCCTAATATGTCAAAGACTTCTAAACTAGCTACACCACTTTATTAATATTTTTGACTTTATTGCGGGGTATATAGATATGAAAGCAATGATAAAAATTTAAAAATTACGACTACATGGCCAAAGTTAATAAAAAATTTGAAAAATGTTGAAAAAGATGATTTTCCAGTTAAATGAAGGCATTTTCATGGAAAAGTCCACTTAAAACTTCGATAGAAGTCCCCCCTACACTTAAGATAAACATTGTCCTCAATGTTTAAGCATGTGGGAAAAGTCTTCCCTACACTTATGACATTGTGCACGTTGGTTAACTCAAGTTAAGGAAGAGACGACTAAAGAAATCAATTTCAAATGTGAGTATGAAGAAAATTGAATCACGATAGTTGAGAGATAGAACCGGATTTCGGATAACACGGGAGCACGGTTCTTCAAAGGTTCCAAAAGTGCATTCATCCCTGTAATCACATTACCACACAAATACAAACACCTATATAGGTCCCCCTACACTTAGGAGGTTAAAACAGAAAATGATAGATACTCGGGTTGCCTCCCGAGTAGCGCTTGTTTTTGATAACCGAGTCACGAGCCTGACTCGACCCAAAATTAGTTCATGGGGAACGTGGTGAGGGATGGAACCATCTCCTGAGATATGTCCTCACCAAAGTACAACTTCACTCGTTGTCCATTCACCTTAAAATTAGGTCCATTAGGTTGAGCGAGCTCGAGAGTACCATATGGAAAAATTTGGGCAATGGTGAATGGGCCGGACCAACGAGATTTCAGCTTGCCCGAAAAGAATTTCAACCGAGAGTTAAAGAGTAAAACTTTGTCTCCAACTTGGAACTCTCGGTTTTTAATCTTGGAGTCGTGAATGAGCTTAGTCTTTTCCTTATAGATCAAAGAATTTTCATAAGCCTCATTACGGAGTTCATTCAGCTCATTGAGTTGGATCTTGCGTAGGTCACCGGCTTTGTTGATATCAAAATTAGCCCACTTCAAGGCCCAGTAAGCCTTGTGCTCCAACTCAATGGGGAGGTGGCACGCCTTTCCGTACACGAGAGGATATGGTGTACAACCAATCGGAGTCTTGTATGCGGTACGAAAAGCCCACAAAGCATCATCAAGTTTATCAGCCCATGAGGCACGATGCTCTCCCATGGTTCTTTCAAGAATTCGCTTTAATCCTCTGTTGGATATTTCAGCCTGACCATTAGTTTGTGGGTGGTAGGTGGTGGAAAGACGATGATTTACACCATACTTAGCCATGACTCTAGCAAATTGGTCATTGCAAAAATGAGTCCTGCGATCACTAATAATGGCACGAGGCACACCGAATCTAGCGAATAGCGATTTCAAAAAGTTACAAACCACCCTTGCGTCATTAGTGGGTAAAGCTTTGGCTTCAACCCATTTGGAGACGTAGTCAACGGCTACAAGGATGTATTTGTTTCCTTTAGATGAAGGGAATGGCCCCATAAAGTCAATACCCCAAACATCAAAGATTTCACATTCTTGTATGAAATGCTGAGGCATCTCGTCTTTATGTGTGATCTTGCCTTGTTTTTGGCAAGCATCACAATGTTTAACCATTTCGTGAGCATCACGGTAAATGGTGGGCCAATAAAATCCCGATTCAAACACTTTTTTGGCGGTGTAGTTGGGACCAAAGTGACCACTGGTGGGTCCTTTGTGGCAAGCGTCAAGGATTTCTAAAGCTGCCGGTCCATCAACACATCAGCGAATAATCAAGTCAGCACATTGCTTGAATAGATACGGGTCATCCAAAAAGTAAGTCTTAATGTCGTTAAAGAACTTCTTCTTTTTCTGGGATGTTAACCCGTCAACGATAATTCCACCCGCCAAGTAGTTTGCAATGTCCGCAAACCACGGGGTTTCATCAGCAGTCGAGTTGATAGACATTAAGGTCTCCAAGGGAAAAGAATCATTGATTTCTTTGTTCGGATGATCCCCTTGGTAAGGAACCTCAAGTCTACTGAGATGATCCGCGGCTAGGTTTTCAGCTCCTTTTTTATCGCGAATTTCGATTTTAAATTCTTGGAGTAGCAAAACCCAGCGAAGAAGTCTTGGTTTGGAATCTTGTTTAGTCAACAAGTACTTCAACGCGGAATGATCGGTGTAAACGATTGTGGTGGAAAGGACAAGATAGGGGCGGAACTTTTCAAAGGCATAGACAACAGCTAAAAGCTCTTTTTCGGTTGTCGTATAATGCAATTGAGCCCCCGTCATTGTCTTGCTAGCATAGTGGATTGGTTGGAAGTGTTTGTTCACTCTTTGGCCCAAAACCGCTCCAATAGCAAAGTTGCTAGAATCGCACATCAACTCGAAAGGCAGCTCCCAATTAGGGGTAACCAAGACGGGTGCCTTAGTTAGCTTATCCTTAAGCGAGTTGAAGGCTTCGATACACTCTTTGGAAAAGATAAAAGGAGTATCTTTTTCCAAGAGGTGGGTCATCAGGCGAGCGATTTTAGAAAAATCTTTGATGAATCGACGGTAGAAGCCCGCATGACCAAGGAAACTTCTCACACCCTTCACGGTTGAAGGTGGAGGCAACTTAGTGATAACATCGACTTTAGCACGGTCCACTTCAAGACCGGCTTTGGAAATTTTGTGTCCTAGCACGATGCCCTCTTTTACCATGAAATGGCATTTTTCCAAATTAAGAACAAGGCGAGTGTCTTCACACCGCTTAAGCATACGTTCTAAATTGGCAAGGCAAGCAGAGAAAGAATCGCCATAAACCGAGAAATCATCCATGAATACTTCCATAGTGACTTCCACCATGTCATGGAATATAGCCATCATACACCTTTGGAACGTCCCAGGAGCATTACATAAACCAAAAGGCATACGTTTGTAAGCAAATGTTCCGTTGGGACAAGTGAATGTGGTCTTTTCTTGGTCCTTGGGATCGATGGGAATTTGAAAATACCCGGAGAAACCGTCTAAGAAGCAGTAATAGTCATTACCTGCAAGACGCTCGAGCATTTGATCCATGAAGGGAAGAGGAAAGTGGTCTTTTCTCGTGGCATCATTGAGCTTGCGATAATCAATACAAACTCTCCACCCAGTAACAAGACGAGTGGGAATCAACTCGTTGTGTTCATTGGAATCAACGGTTATTCCGCCCTTCTTGGGCACACAATGGACGGGACTTACCCACGGCGAATCCGAAATAGGGTAAATCAAGCCGGCATCTAGAAGTTTGATAACCTCTTGTTTGATGACGTCATGAATTTTAGGATTAACCCTTCTTTGGCTCTGGATTGCGGGTTTAAAGTCATCTTCCATGAGAATCTTGTGAGTACAAAAGTTCGGATCAATTCCGCGGATATCGGAAATTTTCCAAGCAATTGCCTTCTTATGATCTTTAAGCACGGCGATGAGGCGAGATTTTTCTTCTTCTTTCAAGTCCTTCGCGATGATGACAGGCGACTTCTTGTTTTCTTCAAGGAACACGTACTCGAGATGGGGCGGCAACTCCTTAAGTTCTAAATCTGGAGGATTTTCGATGGGAGGCGTTTTCAAAGTCGGAGCATCGATAGAAATAACCGTGGGAGATGGTGGAGAAAGATTGTCTTCTTTGAGAAGGTTTTCAAAGAAATGCATGTCTTCATCCCAATCGGTGGGAGGATCGTCATTTGCTAAGTTCACATCTCCCATGGTGGCTTCAAGATCTTTCCAAAAGAAATCACTTTCTCCAAATAGAGACAGTGATGAATCAATAGAGGAAACGGTCTCAACATTGGGAAGAGAGGTAGGAATATTTTTACAAGCATCAATAAAGTGTTCTTCACAAGCCTCATCCAGAACGTCAATACAATTAACATTCTCATATGAATAAGGTTGTTTAGACAACTTTCCCATGTTGAAGACGATTTTATCATCGCCCACTCTCATGATAAGCTCACCGGCTTCAACATCGATGAGAGTGCGACCGGTCCTTAGGAATGGACGACCAAAAATTAATGGCACACGAGGGTCCATCTCGTAGTCGACGACAACGAAATCGGCAGGAAAAGTGAATTTGTCGACTCCTACAAAGACGTCTTCGGCTATCCCCACTGGTTAAGCAACCGTACGGTTGGCTAATTCCAAAGTCATTTTGGTGGGGACTAGCTCAGGGAGAGATAATTGCTTCCAAACGCTTAGAGGCATTAGATTAATACTGGCACCTAGATCGGCTAGGGCCATGCAATTCTCTACTCCCGGAAAGTTACAAGGGATTAAGAAACGACCCGGATCACCAAGCTTGGTTGGCAATTTCCCTAAGAGCACTGCAGAGAAATTCTCATTAAGTTGGGTGTTAGCAATATCAAGAAGATTCTCCTTGTCGCTAAGAAGATCTTTGAACATTTTCGCGTACTTAGGCATGTGAGCGAGAGCCTCAGCGAAGGAGATGTTAAAATTCAATTGTTTAAACATTTTGAGAAAGTTCGAAACCTGAATATCATCCTTGCTTTTGAGCTTCTCTTTCCTCAACCTAGATGGATAAGGTATATCGGAAGAAGAGGAAGGCTTTGGGAGAATAGGATCACTCACATCCTTGGGTGGAGGAGGGGTAGAAGTAAGAGGTGGAGAAATTGGGGAAGTCGAAGGTTGGGGAAAAGGAGCAGGTGACTCGTTTTCCTTAGTCACAACCACCGGTGGAGGTATAGGAAGCTTGGGTTCCTTGGTACCTTTGCCACTACGAGTGGTGATTGCTTTCATCTCCCCTCTTGGATTCGCAACGGTGTTACTCGGAAGAGTACCCGAAGAAGAGGGTGGATTACCTTGGAAGAAACTAGCCATGATGTTTCTTAAGTCATTCGTTTGACTATCCAAAGTGTTTCTCATGTCAGCTCTCAGATCGTTCCCTTGTTTCACCAGGTCTGCTTTCAAGTTGCGCACTTCCTGTTGGAGATTGTCCACGATCACATCATTAGTCCTCATGTAGGTTCTAATGTCTTGGTGTAATGCGGTGGGTTGGTTGGAAGGAGCATTGTACGCGGGTGGTTGATAAGCAGGTTGCTGGTAAACTTGGTTGTTTCTTGGAGGTGGATGTTGTTATTTGTGAGGTGGTATGTATGGTCCACGAGATTGTTGTTGTTGTTGAGGAGGGCGGTTGAGGTTTTGTTGTTGGTTTGGGCTGTTAGGAGTAAAACCGGGTGGTGAGAGATAGTTGTTGGAGCGGTAGCTAAGCAGGTTGCGGTCACCTTGAGGACGAGCTTGATAAGCGGGTTGAGGATAGGTGCCATATGCTGCATTCACATTCTCAGAAGGGTAGTCTTGGGTGGCAGTATAAGTGGTGTAAGAGTGAGGACCCCCGCATATCTCACATGGTTGGCTGACAGCATTGACTTGAGCGTCTTTAGCGTTTTTAGCGTTGATGCTGTTGGTGTTGCTGGCGGTTTGGGTAGCAAGCGATTCAAGAAGCGCAATGATTTTGTCAAGTCGCTTATCGCTGTCACTAGTACTAGCACTAGCGACATTGGTCCGAACACTCTTGGTTTGCACACGAGACTTATTCTCAATGATATCCCAAGCAGCATTGGAAGTCTTAGCCAAAGATTACCCCCCGAGGCACTGTTTAGTGAATCTTGGTCATTCATGTTTAAACCATTATAAAAAGTATTAATTTGATGCACTTTGGTAAAACCATGTTGTGGCCATTTTCTCAAAAGGTCTTTGAAACGGTCCCAAGATTAACTAAACGACTCATCGTACTTTTGTTAAAAATTGATAATTTCATTCCGCAAAGCGGTAGTACGAGAGGGTGGGAAAAAGTAGTTGATAAACTTGGTCTCCAAATCCGTCCACGAAAGAATACTCTGTGGCGGTTCCTTAGCAAGCCAATGCCGGGCTTGTCCCTCTAAAGAATAGGGAAAAAGTTGTATACGGATTACCTCTTGTGGAACACCATTGAATTTGACCGTATTCGTTAGTTGTAGAAATCGCTTGATGTGGTCATGTGGATCATCAATGGTACGCCCCAAGAATGGTTGAGCAGAGACCATCTGGATAAAGCTGGATTTGAGCTCAAAGTTGTTGGCTGCAATCGCGGGTATGACAATTGGATCATCGTTACCATCTACATGTGCTTGCAGAAGTTCAATCATCGGGCGATTATCCGGTAGAGGCTCATTGTTGTTGTTATTATTATTGTTGAAAGGTGGGTTGTTATTGTTATTATTGTTTTGAGGTGGGTTATTGTTGTTGTTTTGTACACCGGCCATGTCTAAGTCTTCGAGAGGCTCGGGCTCTTGATAAGACGTGGATCGTGTACGCATGCACCTACAAAAGAACTAACAAGGCAAAAACAAAGGAAAAATATTTTTGGTTTTTAAGTTTTTTAATTTTTAGGATTTTTTGAAAATTTATATTTTTATGTGTTTTTGAAATTTTTTATGAAAAAGTAACGTTCACGGGGAACGGATCCCAAAATCCAAGTTCTCACAAAAAACTGTTGATCTTAACGAGAAGAGCCGGCAGCGGCGCCATTTGATACTAAGCGTTTTCTATGGTTCGGATTTAAGTTCTCGGTATCTCCTCGAATTGATCTTGGCTCTAAGTGGAATGATTTGTTCTTGGTTAATAAAAAGGTGATAGTTTGTTTATCTATTTTAAACTAATGACAAGTAATTAAGTATCGAAGAGTAAACTTAAAGCTTTAAAAGATTAAACTAAAAAAAACGAGTTTTAAAAGTAAATGCTTGAAAACGTAAAGAAAAGATTAGACGAATACTTTGAAAACTTATTGAATTAATACTTAAAAACTTGTTCAATCGGAATATGGAAAATTATTTCTATTGGAATGCATTAAAGTCAAAAGCATCGGAATGTAACAAAAACGATCCATCGGAATGTCAAGGTAAAGTCCATCGGAATATCCATGATAGTCACCATCGGAATACTAAAAAACAAAGTTGTCGCAATGATGGCTGTCGGAATGAAGTCGATCGGAATGTTGCTATCGGAAAGTTCTAGATCGGAATGTTGTAAATAAAAATTGGCCAGAGTTTCGACTTAAAAAGGACCTTAGTCCCGTCGGAATGTGCGATCGCAATAAGCGATCGCAACGCCAGATCGGAATAAGAGGGAATTACCAACCTATCGCAAAGTAGAACCCACACTTGGGTTATTGCGATACAATTCAAGAAACCGTCGGAATGTGATAAAACCCTTATATTGCGATGGAAACAAATTCAATCCGAGAATGGTAATAAGCTGAAACTTCAATAAGCACTTACAATAAGCTATTTTAACCGGGACTTAAACACTTCAAAAAGATTAAATTGAACAACTTTTGAAGACGAGAAATCATAAACTTTATAAACAAAACTTTTGAATGACTAAAACTTATATGAAATCCGAAAACCAATAAGCTAAAACAAGCAATAAGCAAATAAGCATAGAATGCCTATAGCTTATACGTGTGAGAGCTTAAAAAGAAATAAGAAAGATCAAACTTTGATCACGAACTCATCCACCAATCCAAACCGTATGGAATTAAACAATCGAATCAAGGATTTAGATAAACTAAGAAAAGTAGAAGAAAATTAAAGAACTTAAAAGCTTAACTTGAATAAGATTAATGAACTTCAAAGTACAAAGATCAAAGAAAGCTTAAATTTAAAAGATGAAAACAAAGAAAAAGTTTAGTGAGAGAAAGTTTGGAACTTTCTCTCTCTAAAACTAGAGAAAATGAAAAACTAAAACTAAGACTAACTAAGTGTGTAATTTTTGTGAAGTAAGGTCCTATATATAGGCGTGTGGTATGGGCTTGTAAATGGGCTTTGGTATCGGGCTTCTTTTCTTCTTTCTTCTTTAGTCTTCACGCTTCTTTAAATAAACGTTTCCAACTTTGGATTTTTAGAAGTGTCGGTGAATAATTCCAACTCGTCTTATAATCTTTTGTTTAATAGACTCGAGTTCTTCGACATATATGAATCTTCTATCTTTGGCTCTATTCTTAGATAAATCTTTAAATAGGCACAGTGACTTCAAATATTTTGCATCTCTTGGACAATAGACTTCGTCTTGAGTCTTTTTCCTCGATAAAACCCGTGCAATCCCATGTTTTCTTCAATATTCACCCGGTTGACTCTAAAAACACAATAAACACAAAAACCACGCATAATTCCAAACAAATGATATTAAATACGTATTTTGCCTTGTTTTAGCCAGAAATAAGTGGTAAAAGGATGGGTGTTTTCACACCTATCAGGTCACACAAATGTTAGCAATTCTGATAATCTTATATCTGTATCTGCTAACTCTGGAACCAATAGTTTCCTATGCATTGTCTACTGTTGTTATTGGAAACAAATGGTCCAAATTGTTCTCTGGTATTTGGACTCTGGTTGCTCCAAGCATATGACCGGAGATCGCTCTCAGATCAGAAATGTCGTCAGCAAGTTTCTTGGTACGGTTCGATTTGGAAATGATCATATTGCAAAGATAATGGGTTATGGTGAATATCATTTTGGGAATGTTATAATTTCAAGAGTGTATTATGTGGAAGGTCTCGGTCACAACTTATTTTCTGTGGGACAATTTTGTGATGCAAACCTAGAAGTTGCTTTTCGTGAGCATACCTGCTTCATTCGTAATTTGGAAGGGGTTGATTTATTGAAAGGTACTCGAGGGAATAATTTGTATACTTTGTCTCTACAAGACATGATGGCCGCTTCTCCCATATGTCTTCTCTCCAAAGCATCGAAGATTAAGTCATGGTTTTGGCATCGACAATTATCTCATCTTAACTTTGACTCTATTAATCATTTGGCGAAAAACGAACTTGTTCGTGGTCTTCCTAAACTTTCATTTCACAAAGATCATTTGTGTTCCGCGTGTACAATGGGAAAAAGCACTAAGAAATCATACAAACCCAAGACTAAAGACACCAACCAAGAGAAACTTTATTTGTTGCATATGGATCTTTGTGGGCCAATGCGTGTTGAAAGTCTTAGTGGTAAAAAGTACATCCTCGTCATTGTCGATGATTACTCTCGATTTACATGGGTGAAATTTCTTACAACAAAAAATGAGGCACCTAAATTCATCATCGGATTTCTCAAGATGATTCAAGTGCGTCTCAACACTACTGTCCAACGCATTCGTACAGATAATGGAACCGAAATTGTGAATCAAATTTTACGTGATTATTGTGAAGAAGTTGGCATATCTCATGAAACATCCGTTGCTCACACTCCACAACAAAACAGTGTCGTTGAAAGGCGAAATCGCACACTTATGGAAGCTGATCGAACGATGTTAATTTACGCAAAGGCTCCATTGTTTTTATGGGCAGAAGCAGTATCTACAGCAGTGTACACCCAAAACCGGTCGCTAATTCGTAAACGCCATGGTAAAACACCTTACGAGCTTCTCCATGGAAAAGTACCAGATTTATCATATCTTCATGTATTTGATTCTCTTAGCTATCCAAATAATGATGGTGACAATTTGGGAAAACGTCAACCTAAGGTTGATATTGGTATTTTCATTGGTTACGCACCCGCAAAGAAGGCATACCGAATCTACAACCGGAAGTCTCGTAAGATCCTCGAAACTATGAATGTTGATTTTGATGAGCTGACAGCAATGGCTTCTAAGCAAATCAGCTCGGAACCCGCACTTCATGAAATAGGACCCAGTAACATTAGTTCTGGTCTTGTCCCAAACAACCCCACTTCATCATCATTTATACCACCCACTAGGAATGAATGGGATACGTTGTTTCAACCGTTCTTTGATGAATTCTTTACTCCTCCAAGTCTTGTTGCTCCAGAACCTGAGGTAATAGCTCCGGTAACCGAAGTTGTCGCTCCAGCAACCGAAGCACAATTTGATATGTCTGCACCAACAATTGGTCAAGATATACCATCAACTAGTAATTCTCAACCAACACCCGAATCAACTACCCATGTCATGCCTATTGATGATGAAGAGGATGATGATGATCACGATTTGGAATTCGCTCAAATGCTTGAACTTCCATTCTTTGGTGTACCTATTCCCAACCCTAATCAAGCCGGGTCGTCCACCTCAGAGGAAGCTCCTACTACAGTTTACTCCAATCTACAGATTAGTGAACATGACAGCAAGTGGACAAAGGATCATCCTATAGATTCTATTATTGGTGACCCTAATCGTCCGGTATCCACACGAAGTCAGCTACAAGAAAATGCAATGTTTTGTCATTTTGATGCTTTTCTCACTGAAGTTGAACCTAAGACATGGCAAGAAGCTTTTACTCAATCCTGTTGGATAGAAGCTATGCAAGAAGAACTTAATGAATTTATACGTCTTGAAGTATGGGAACTTGTCCCATGCCCGGATCAAGTGCATTTACTCACCTTGAAATGGGTTTACAAGGTGAAACTCGATGAGTTAGGCGGAATATTAAAGAACAAATCTCGACTAGTAGCTCGTGGATACAAGCAATTATTGGGCATCGATTTTATGGAATCCTTTGCACCTGTTGCCCGTTTGGAAGCTATTAGACTATTCCTCGCTTATGCAGCCCACATGAATATGATCGTCTATCAGATGGATGTGAAGACGGAATTTCTTAATGGTGAAATCAAGGAAGAGGTCTATGTTCAACAACCGGATGGTTTTGTGAATCCTAATTATCCTAATCATGTGTACAAGCTTAAGAAGGCTCTTTATGGGTTGAAGTAAGCTCCAAGCGCATGGTATGATCTGTTGTCACAATTCCTCATTACACAAGGCCTCGCTAAAGGTAAGGTGGATCCCACGCTGTTTATTCAGAAACGAGGTAAAGATATGATTATGGTACAAATATATGTTGATGATATTATATTTGCTGCCTCGACCCAAACCTTATCCGACGAGTTTGGGAAACTCATGTCTTCCAAGTTTAAGATGTCAATGATGGGCAAGGTATCATTCTTCTTAGGTCTTTAGATATCTCAGAGTCCCAAAGGCATCTTTATCAATCAATCCAAGTATGACCTTGAATCGCTTAAGAAATATAAGATGGAATCTTGTGATCCCATGGATACTCCAATGGTGGAACGAACAAAGCTTGATACAGATCCACATGGAGTTGCCGTTGATCCGACACTTTATCGTGGAATGATCGGTACCCTTCTGTATATCACAGCTAGTCGTCCTGATCTTCAGTTTTCTATATGCATGTGTGCTCGGTATCAAACTAGGCCTACTGAGTTACACTTAGCTACAGTTAAACGTATCTTTCGGTATCTTAAAGGAACCATTAATCGGGGACTTTGGTATTCGAAGGACTCTTCGATTGCACTAATGGCATTTGCAGATGCGGATCACGCGGGATGTTAAGATACAAGGGGTAGCACGAGTGGAACTTTCCAACTACTAGGAGATCGACTAATCAGTTGGGCATCGAAAAGGCAAAAAAGCGCTGCAATTTCAAGTACGGAAGCAGAATACATAGCTATGTCTGGGTGCTGTGCTCAAATTCTTTGGATGAGATCGTAATTAACCGACTATGGTCTAGGTTTCAACAAGATTACGATGTACTACGACAACAAAAGTGCAATTGCCTTATCCTACAACAATTTTTTTTCAATTCTCCTGGTCGAAGCATATTGACATTCGCTACCACTTCATCAAGGAGCAAGTGGAAAAGGGAGTAATCGAGCTTTACTTTGTCCGATCTGAGTATCAATTGGCGGATATTTTCACGAAGACTTTAGATCGCGCTCGAATTGAATATTTGGCCGACAAGCTAGGAATGAGAACCTTCTCGCCTGAGACTCTAAAGGAAATGGAAGATGAAGCGAAAGAATAGTGGTGGTAACCTATTCTCCGTATCCTTGGTGATCATTGGTATATATTGTTTAAAAAGAAAAATACAAAAATATAAAACCATATAAAAACCATAAAAATTGAATTTTTTTCATAAAATGTCTTTTGGTACGATAATATTTACGGCCTTAGAAATGTTGATTAATATCGACACGTCGCCATAAATAGAGTTCGTACAAAAGTTGTAAATATTTCATAAAACATACCTAAATGGATTGCAGTTATTTCAGACTACAACCCAGTTTTCACATTAAAGCCAAGTATTTCTTATGAAAGCTTTGGCTCACAACGGGATTTAATTTTCTCGGGCAAAATTTACTTTAAAACCTTGTATGGGATCAAGTTTAATTTATAACTTGGTCTAACACGGATATATGTACGCTTCAGTGCATTTATTTGTTAAAACAAGAGAAGTATTGTTTTTTAAGAAGTTATCATCTCCATAAACCAAAGATTTTGTCAATTGGTATCTACATACTCGACGATGCGACTACTCAACCGACAACTACAACTGTTTCAATAGAACACGAATCAACAATTGAGGGGGAGCAATTGTCAAGCATTCAGAATCTTCGATGTCGAACGTGCCAAGCTCACTAACTGGTGTCAAGACAACAATACCAATCGTACACGTGGTGTCAAGAGATGACTTCAGACGTAACGAGGCGACCAACATATGCTGACAAGAACCATTTGATCTTATCATATGATGTTCTCATCAATCAGGTCCAACCTTGTAAATTTTTTCCTAATATGGTGAATATGTGATCATGTTACTAATCGGTATCATATCTCATACATTTTGTATCATGAAGATAAAACGGACTTGCATTTTTCTTCCCAAAACCGTTGTTAAAACTTCATTAAATCAATTGATATTAAAAACATCGATTGGGTTAATAATTTTAAAATGGGGGAGAAAATGTGATTTAATATGGGAAATTATCACAAATGGTTTGACTTAACGTGCTGGCTTATCCTGACATATGAGAAATGTTTTCGAATATCGTGGCATATGTTAAGGGGGAGCAAAACGGATATGCACATCAAAAATGGATTTCATGGTGATTTATACTTACCCACAACCCATTTATTTCACGACGATGAAGATTGTGGTGACATAAGGATGGTAGGATAGGTTAAGTCCTATGATTCTTCCAGAACCGGAAGAATCTTCCCAAGGACATTCCATAGCTAGAAATAGTAGTCCTTAGGAAAGATGGAGAAAGATTGTGAACGTATCTGAATGCCGACCAAGTACTTAAGTTAGCACTGGAACAATCACAACAAGGTGCTAGTTATGATGTATTGGTAAGCATTGAAGGGGTTGAAGAATGAAAAAGATTTGTAAAGATAAATGGTGTAAAGAAAGAAGCCCTCCTTACAACTTTAGGCAGAAACCAGGTCAATACATATGCTATTGAGATCATTTTTAATGATTCTTGATATTAAAGATAGACATCATGGACCCAGTGATGCAATGCACAACCCATCCCAGCTAACTTAGATATCTCTTAAAAGATATTGGTTTTAATCACACGGAGACAACACGTTATCTATCGATTTATTCACTCCGAATAAATTGGTATTGAAATGGTGGCACTCCTCTCCATCCTCCGATCACTAAAATCCAAATTTCACGATCGAGTCTAGAGCCATTTGAGATCATCAAATATCTCATTAGAACACACTTTCATAATTCCTTGCTTCTTCACACACTATGAAAAGTAAGAAAGATATTAAGAATCCTATGCAAAAGCTTCATGATCTTGCCTGAACATCCGAGTAATACACATGTATTTACAACGAAGATGGAAATCCTTCTTGAGCGAATATTAAAAAGCTCATGGAAGGTGACTTGTGAGATTCTTTATGAATCAAACTTGTGATAACTGGAAAGCAATAGTTGTTTAATTCTTAATTGTTTAAACACGTTCCAGGCCTCTACGCAATATCTCTGTGATCTTGCCAGAACACTCAGAGTGATACCTTTGTGTTCACAGTGATGAGTGGAAATCATTCTAGTGTTAACCTCAAACATCACTTGGTAGGTAACTTGTAAGATTCAATATGAATCGAGCTCGTGACAACTGGAAAGCAACGATGGTGCGATTCTTTAATGAATCAAACTTGTTACAGGAATCAGAATTGACGGCTTCAATCATGCGGATATTTTTATACAAATGATTCACTCTTTACGTTCGCAGTCAGCTTTGGACGGTCGAGTAAAGAGAACGGGTTTACCCGCGAAATCTTGTCAAGGAGATTTTTAATTAAATCTACCTTCCACAAGTACGATATTTTATATCGTCCAACGGTCTTCACCGACCGGAGGTAAAATGCTACCAAATTAGAATGAAATGTTCAAAGCCATTTCGTTCGTGTCTACTTATGTTGCGGCATTTGAAGACGGTGGCGTTGCGGAATCTGAGAAGAAGTAGTCCCCGCACGCTTATACTTTATGCACTTAATACCTCATCTAATTCAAGAAAGCCTAAAAGTTATGTCTTCCGCTGTATCGAACTCTGAAGCTTTCAAGAATTACGAAGGTATAAGTATGTGGGACATGAAGTCACGAAGAGGCGAAGATCACAAGTGATGGATGTACAAGATCAAGGAAAGAGATTAATGCTTAAGATTGATATCAATGATCACATCAGCATGTTCACCAGAAAAGAAAAAGAAAAGAATGACGAAGACTACGAGCTCAAGACAAGCATAGTATGCTAGGTTTTTTTGTTATTGTAACTTGGGTAACGCCCTTGTTTGGAGTGACCTCCCTTAGGGGGAGATTGTTGGAAATACGTTTTACGTATTAGAAAGGATCGGTCACTCCAACAATAGTCCATGTAATAGCTCGTAGTTTAGTTATTTACATTTATTAAACAAAGCCCAAAACCGAGCCCATGAAATGTATGGGCCGGTGGCCTAATGTAAACCCAAGCCCATCTCATGGGCTTGGGTATATAAACCATCTCCTTAGATGGAGAGGGTGGTGGTTTTCATAATTTACACATACTAATCTTTCATTTTCTCTCTCTAGAAGTGTGTGAACTCCATCATTCTCTATCTCTTTTTCTCTCTAAAACATAAGCAAGATTTACATATTCTACACCTATAGAAATGAGAGTCTCCTCGGCAAGAACACTCTTGTTCAACAAGGACAACATCGAGGAAGAACTCCGGCTAAATCTCGATCTGCTACTAGAACGGAGAGAAACTGCAGCCATGTAATTTAAAGGTGAGACTTTGTAATTTAAAGGTCGGCGATTTTGTCTACCGGCAAAATAAGGCCAACAGGGTGGAAAAGATAGGAAAATTGGGACCTAATTGGGAAAGACCTTACAGAATCAAAGAGGCATATCAAAACGGGTCGTACAATTTGGAAACGGTCAACGAATGGGAGATACCAAGAGCATGTCATGCAATCAATCTCCAAAAACGTTTCATGTAAGGATATGGTGCACTCATTCGAATGACCAAGTTAATGGAAATTTCTTTTGAAGCACGATTTGTTATTGCAACTATAAACCTCCGGCGTAGCTAACCGAGGGAATATAGATGTAAAAAACGTTAAGTGTTGGACGCGCCCGAGGGGTAATCTGGAAGATAAATTAAAAGCGGCTATGTGTCGATGTCTTCCCACATCTTATAACACGTTAAGTGTTGGACGCACCCAAGGGGTAGTCTGGAAGACAAATTAAAAGCGGCTATATGTCGATGTCTTCCCACATCTTATAACACGTCAAGTGTTGGACGCGCCCACGGGGTAGTCTGGAAGACAAATTAAAAGGGGCTATGTGCCGATGTCTTCCCACATCTTATAACACGTTAATGCCAATCTCTTCCCACATCTTATAACACGCTAAGTATTGAACGCGCCTAATGGGCAGTCCGGAGGACAAAGTAAAAGCGACTCGGTGTCGATGTCCTCCCACAAGTGTCTGATCAACTCATCAAATAAAAAAAATATAAGAGCCAACAAAGATTACTTTAGGTAATAAAATGACACCGGCCTGTGGTCGACGTATATAAGCACGATAAAAAATTTTGTTTGCAAAGTTAAAGGAGTAAGAGGTACCACTAATACTTCAATATGCACAAGAAATAATGGAAACCCTAAATCTAAACACCCAAAAGAAAGAAATGAAGTAAACATATTTTCATAATGGTCAAAAGATAGTGCAAATATTAATGGTAATGAAAATATTCGAATGACAGAGACAAGTGTACGATTGTTACAAACACAAAAGGGAAATTGGTTGAAGGTTACAAGCTCATCCCGGCATACAAGAGGCATAAGAAAGAAAAAACTTAAGGATGCGAGGGAACTTCTGATGATCCAACTTCCTTCTGGGTGCTCTCAGAATTAACTACGGATGATGCACCTCTTGTCGTTGACTTGACCGGAGCAGCGTCGGGCTCCATCTGCATAAGCTCAGCCACCGATGTTTGAAAGGACGAAGCAACTTTCTAAATGAAAGGATAAGATGCTACAAATAAAGTGTTGCAACGAGCTATCCATGTATTTTGAGCATTAGGCTTAATATTTTTTCCTTGACTCACCACAACTTTGGCTTGTTCCGGAGTTCTGCCAAAATTAACTGCCTTCATAAAGCAAGCAAAATAAGCCAAGTCGACCACAAAAATGTCCTCTTGTATTTGTATATGGAATACTTTGACATTCATCAAATCTTGCTATCAACTCAAAATAACTCCAAAAGGCAAGACCCATTTGACATGTTGGATTTTTCAATTACGACATAATGAAGTTCTGCATATATTAACGAGTTTAAATTAACGTGAGATATTTTTGATTGTTTTAGGTGCAGACAGATCTTTTGGATGAGGAGAAAGAAACTGCTGATGAAGATTTAGATAGTAAGTAGTCTCGTCAGTTAAACTAATCATTTTCTGTAATGTATTTTATCTTTCGAGTTTTGACGAATGCTGACAACTGCATAAAAACGGTATATCATCTGTTTTCGTATATTCTATCCTATAAATTATGTAAACAACTTCTGAACTTTTTACTCTTCATTTCTATTTCAGATGTTACGTAACTCTAAAGTTTCACGGATACTTCCTCATGTGGCTGAAACTACAAAACATGACGAAGTTCTATACTTCGTACCAGGTTTCAATTCATTTCTAAGCATAATTAAACCATTACCGTGATCTTATATCACCGGTGCTGACATCAATCCTCAATTTTACAGATGTTGTGAATATGCTTTGTTGATTCTGAAATACTAGGCTGACGCACCTGAGATCCAACGATCAGCTGACCTTTATGAAGACCTTATCAAATGATGCGTGTATTTGAGCGGTACGTACTGTCTCCTTTAAACATAATCAACCTTGGCTTATACAAATATAAATATACACTCGTAAGTACTTTTGCATTCTACTTTAGTGAAATTTAGATGGAAATTTACAGATACGAGATAGTTATATGATTGTACACTTGTAGGGGAATTTCCAGATTCCATATTCTCTTGTAGAATTCTGCATACTTGGTGAATATATGGCCTGTAACGTCGACTCTAATAAGCATTTTTTTAGTTAAAGAGGTAACATTCTCATTTGTACTGACTGCTACAAAAATTGTGGATGTAGGTGTCTCACAGGTGTACTTAGGAGCTCACCATGTACATGGAAGTAGTTGAAACCACTTTGAGGTTTGTTATTTTGATTGCCATTAGTTCAAGTACCTTGTGTGTTGTAATTTGTCTTATTTAGCATGGGTCTTACAGATCAATCCTGATGATGTACAAGCATAAAAGACATTATGTTGGTGCTGACGGAAAAACCATCAACGCTGATATCAATTTCTACGTTAGGGATGTATGTTATCTACCTTGCTCTTATTTGATTTTTTATATTGTGTGTTTTTTTTGTATCGTTTCATGTCTGTTTTTGAAACTCATTGAAGTTTCACATTATATTTAGGCACATAAATATATAATTACTACGTAAAGCATTGGGCAGATTGGTTATAATATATGGTTCATCTAATTGAATTCGGACCATTTGGTTAGAATGAGACTGTGTATGAGATTAGTTATTATATATGCTTACTAGGTAATAGCCATATACACTCTTGATACGTGATCCCAAATACTCATATATTTTTCTTTTTCTGATTTGCGTTCATTTTGGTTTACTATTTTGTGTAGATTATAGTGAAGCCATTACAAACAAGGTGGTTCAGACATATGTTGCATATGTACATTGTTAGATGCTTATCAGTTATATGTATTTTATTCCTAATGTTTACATTCGATTAAATTAATTATAGGTACCATGGAATAACGAGCGTCCGTTGGATACCAAAGAGATAAACGCGATCATTGGCACATGGTTCATATTGTGGCGAGATTAGACATGGACGATTAAGCTAAATTCTAGTAATATTCTATATTGTTGTAAATTATGGTATGACTTTAATTTTAATAAAAATTGTGTTTGGTTGCTTTAGTTTGTTGGTTTTACAGTTTTGGTCCTTTTAAATTAGTTTATATATATTCATTGTATTTGTATTTCTTTATTTTGGAGGGTTAAAATTGTAAACTTTGGAATTTACTAAAAATTCCAATTTCTTTTTAAATACCGATTTCCAAAGAGACTTGTTTTTTAGAAAATACACGTCTTTTTACTCTATAATAAGACTGGTTAGATGTTGCTAAAAAGACTAGTTTTTGGAGGAATACTATGGATACCAATCTCTAAAGAGACTTGTTTTGGTTTTTAAAACAAGTGTCTATACGTATTATAGAGACTGGTTTTAAAACCAGTCTTTTTAGGATTTGCTAAAGAGACATCCCCCTTTGGAGACCTTTTGCAAAACCAGTCTTTAAGGGTTTTTTGACCAGTCTCTAAGGGCTTTTGTGTAGTAGTGTTTGATATTATGATATATTATTTAGACGTCATGGGGATGACTATATTTGCATTGGCTATTATGGGTGGTGTTTGACATTACTCTCCATCTCCTCAACAAAATATCTCGATCTCACACACCAAATTTTGGAAATCGTAACAAACACTTTCTTGGTTCCTCCGTCTTATTTTCTTTGAATTTCGATACACCCAAAGCAAATACCAAATCCTCCTATTTTTATGTCAATCTCCTCCACCAAATCTCAAAATATAAAGCTCCTCTGTCTCTTTTGTTTCCTCTCTCAAAACAAAAATCAAACCTGCTCCTATCTTGTTCACAAACCTGCTCCTATCTTTTGTTCACTAGCCACTACTTTTATCCTATATATAAGATCTTTTTTTCACAAACGTGGCCCCCTTTTCTTCCAATATCAAACTTAACCTAAACCTAATCTCATAAACACGCAGCCGTTATCTCTTTCTTTGTCCCAAAACCAAAACCGAAATCAAAGAATGTCGACCAGCAACAACGAAGACACCGTAATCATGGTCAAGAAGCTCCGTCCAAATCGATGCCAAAGTCAAATATGGTGACCCCAAAGTCAAAGCTCACGTTGACCGTTTAATCGAAGACGAAGTGCGTTGCAGTTCTAAAAAGCCTTCTGATTTGTCCAGATAACCAATTGACCAGATAACCAATCAAGAAGTCAAGAACCAAGCTCAGTTTGTCTTCAAGATCATGCTTATGGTCTCGGGTAGGTTGTTGTGCAATGTCTTAATTTGGTTATGAGTCAGTGATTGAGGATGGTTGTTTAACTGAGATCTTTTTATTGGAGGGTATGTGAGTATTGAGTTTGTGTGTTTTGTTTGTTTGTTTGAGTTTGAGGCTTGTGTTGGTTTGTTTTGTTGGAGTCGAGTTGGTTTGTAAATTTGAGTATTTTTGTGTTAGTTTGTATTTGGTTCGTTGGATTCGACTCTTGTGGAGGTGTAAGGTTGAGAGTGTGGTGTTCGAGTCTCGTTTTTTAGTCTGAAAGTCTTGAGTAGAGTTTGGTTTGAGTCCAGGCGAGAGTCGAGTCAATCGAGTCTTCATAGTGTTGTCAAGTAAAGAATTTTCGAGTCTGTTTTCTGAGACTTGGTTGAGTCGAGTCTGTTTTGCGTCGAGTTTTCGCAATATGTCGAGGGTGGGTGTGGTGTTAGAGAATGAGTCGAGAGTTCGAGAATGGGTTTGCCGAGAGTTCGAGTGTAGGTTTGTCGAGAGTTCGAGAATGGGTCGAGTCTTCAATACAAAACTTTGTTGATTTCAGAATGTGTCGAGTCTTGTGACTTCTTCGGATAAATGTTCTTCGGATAAAAATCTCACAAAAACTACACTTCTTCTGAATAATACAACTTCTTCTGAATAATGCAACTTCTTCCGAATAATGTGATTTTTTCTGAATTATGCAACTTCTTTTGAATAATGTGACTAATTCGGAATATAGCACTTCTTCGGATAAAAGTAACGAATTCGGAATAAGAGGACTTTCTTCGGATAAATGAATAACCAGAGAAGAATTTAATGAAATAATTTGGATAATTCAAAGAAGACAATATTCAGATAAAATACTGATTCTTCAGATATAATATGACTTCTTAGGATAAATTGTTCTTCTGAATAAATGACTTATTCTGAATAACTGACTTCTTCTAAATAAATGACTTTTGGATAACTGACTTCTTCTGAATAAATGACTTTTGGATAAAGCTATTGAAAATATCAGATTCGGAATAAATAGAACCTTCGGGATAAATGAAAGCTTCGGAATAACTTGTAATATTCGGAATAAATAGAATCGTCGGATAAATCTATAAACCCTGTTCCGAAAATCACCCACTTTTAATCAAAAAATACCCCGAAAAATCACCCAATTAACTAAAAATTTTGCGATTTTTACCAAATCAATTAACCTAAATCACTACTACATTTATGTAGTCGATTTGTCTATAAATTTAAACAACAAAAACGCAAAAAATTTCAATATTTGAGCTTGATTAAATCAAAACCCACCAAAATCAATCAAAACAAACACAAGAACAATCAATCAACCATAGCTCTTGATACCAATTGTAGGTCCATGTTTTCTTAGGATTGTACAAGTGTTGTTAAGATCTAGAAAGTGGGAGGGAGATGAAGAACTAGAGAGATGAAGTTAGAGATAGAAAGGAGAGGATTAGAGAAAGAAAGATGGATTGATGAAATGTGAATAAACAAGTAATAACCAACCCCTCCTAACATGCTAGGAGGGGGTATATATAGCCCACCCTACATGTGGGCTTGATGGGCTATATTGTTTACATATTAGACCACGAGCCCATACTACGTATATATAGTTGGAGTGACCGATCCTTTCTAAATACGTAAAAACGTATTTCCAACAATTTGTCTATAAACTTAAGCAACAAAAACACAAAAAATTTTAAGATTTGTGCTTGATTAAATCAAAACTCACCAAAATTAATCAAAAGAAACACAAGAACAAACCAATCAACCATTCCTCTTGATACCAATTATAGGTTCACGAAATCGTTGGATATTCTTTGTGTTTGATTGATCTAATTAGATATGTTGGAAATACGTTTTACGTATTTATGAAGGATCGGTCGCTCCAACGATAATTATGTAATGGGCTCGTGATCTATTTACTTTATGTATGGTCCATATAGCCCACATGTAGGGTGGGCTATATATAACCCCTCCTAGCATGTTAGGAGGGGGTTGTTGATTCTCATTTTCACCTAATCATATTTTCCACTTTCACTTTCTCTCTCTAATGCTCTCCCTTCTCTCCTTTCTCTCTCTAATCCCTCATCTAATTCCTTCATTTCTTCTTTAATAATCAATCAATCAACCAACCTAATCCACCTAATCCATGATATAGAATAGGCCATCAATCTCGTAGACCTTCAATTGGTATCAAGAGCCTTGGTTAGTTTGGTTTATTCTTCTTTTATCTCTTTTTGATTTTGGTGGGTTTTGATTTAATCATGCTTAAATCATAAAAAGTTTGTATTTTTTATAAAAAGTTTGTGTTTTTATATGTTAAATCATATCAAATCTTCAAATTTTTTTACTTTTTAGATAAAAATCACAAATTTTTATATAAAAATCAAAAATTTCTTTATCAAATGTTAAAAAGTTTGTGTTTTTATAAAAAATTTATGTTTTTCTCTTTTTAATTTTGTAATTTTTTGTTTAAATCCTTATATTTTGATTGCCTTTTTATCTAAATTGATTAAATTGAACCTTAATTTTGTCCTTTTTTAGTTCTTTAATCAATGTTTACCACTTTAATTTTTGTTTTTTATTAGTTTTTTTAAGTTTTTATAATCAGTTACTCATTTTAAATTTTTTATATATCAGTTTTTATATATAACTTTAAGTTTCGTGTCTCCAGTCGTCTTTATTTTTTATTATATAATCAATATTTTTTCTTTATTTTTAATCTATTGGGTCTCTCAGTTTTTTTTGTCCAGTTTGTCCAGTTGTCCTACAGTAAGTTTTTCATAATCAAGGTTTTTGGTCTCAAGTCTCAGTCTGTCAGTAGTTTTTGTCCTGTTCCGGGTGAACTGAATATTTCTGAATAGAAAAGTTCCGAATCAAACCGAAAACTTCCGAACCAAACTCTTCCGAACCAAATTGTTCCGAATGAACAAAACATCCGAATCAACAACATCCGAATGAACAACATCCGAATGAACAACTTCCGAATCAATTTTTAATAAAAAACTTCCGAATCAATTGTTTTGAAAAAACTTCCGAATCAATCTTTAAAAACACTTCCGATTCGGAACTCTTCCGAATGAATGAAAAGTTCCGAATGAAGCCCATTCAAACATAACGGAACATTTGTTTTTGTCTCGACTCCAATTTTAAAACACTCAAAGACCCACAAAGACTGACTCACCAAAGACCCTCACACCACTCTCACCCTCGTCTCCTCACCCACTCTCTCGACAACATACTCAAAAACCCCACCCTCGACAAGACCCAAACTCAAACATACCCAACCAACCCTCGACTCCCTCTCTCGACTCAATACCCAAACACCTCCCCATCCTCGACACCCCTCGCCCAAACCACTCTCACCCTCGACTCAGACTCACCACACCCTCTATCACCCTCGACTCACCCACACTCTCGTTTCAAGCAGACCCTCGTCTCACACCATCTCACCAACTCACCCCTCTCACCCCAACTACCCACAACCACGTCTCGAATCACAAAACAAAAACCCTCTCAACCTCTTGTTCAAACACAATCACTCACACAAACTCACCCTGACCCTCACACCACAACTCTCGATAAACATAGACTCAAAACATAGACTCAAAACAACGATTTGTCTCGACTTCAAAAACATTCAAGTATTACCCACCCACCCTCGACAATCACTCACAACTGGAACAACTCGACTCCACCCAAGACACCAACCCATACTCAAACAAAAATTCATTCATAACCACCAGACTCGTCACAACCTCGAAAACTCAGACACACCCTCATTAGACTCTCGACTTCAAACTCAACCCAAACTCAACCCAAGACTGACAAAAAGACTCAAGAAGGACGCTACAGAAGAAGAGAGACTCAAACAGAAAACTTTAAAAAGATCACATCTACCCGAGACCAACTTTTAATTGATCTTGAAGCCGTTTTTTTCTTCATCTTGTTGTTTCATTCAATTGGCAGATTAAGGGGGTGGAGTAAATCATATATATTAGATTTGTTTAGAGAGAGAGAGTTCAAACAGACGAGAGAAGGTTTCAGAGTAATTATGTGAGAGAGAGAGCTTTTTAGATTGAAAAAGAAAGTTAAGAGTCAAAGAGGAGTAAGTAAACAAAGAAATTTAGTGGGGCGGACATAACTAAGAAACTTGGGCGGTGGAGGTCCTTTTATTGGGCCACGTGGGCGGAGTTAACAAGAAAGCCACGTGTTTTTTTGGTTGACGGAGAAAACTAGGGAAGATTTTTTAATATCCGTGTTACACGTTTAAACATATCAGAAAACTAGGGAGAAAACTAGGGATTTCCTTATTGTGTCATTTTGTTACACGTTTCTATTTTTTTTATATATATCAGAAAACGATTTTTTTAAAAATATCACATTCTAAATATATCAGATTTTTTATTATTTCCTTTTTTATTTTAGTTAAGTATAAGTTTTTTTTTAAAAAGTAAAAAGACATTTTTATTATCTTAGTTAAGTTAAAAGTTAAGCAAATTTTTTTTATATATTTATATTTTTAAATTAATTTTTTTTTTTAGTTAGTTAAGTTTATTTTTCTGGCCGGATTTGAAGTCAAATTTACGAGTGCAAGTGACGGGATATATTTTTAGCAATTACGGATTTTTGATCGGGTTTTAGTCATAATCTTTTGAGCCAAGTCGTAATTGTTAAAACCCGACAACAACAACAGCCACATCGTTTTTCCTCGATTACCAATAGAATCGTTAAAATCGACACTTAAAGAGGGAGACTTGCATCAAATGCACGACAAGGCTAGAGAAAGTGGTATAAATTCATTTCAAATGCTTCAGTCTCATCTGGTCACTCTTTCGGGGATTCAAGGAGGGAGCGAATTTGTGACAATTTTTGGACAAGATCGTCATATATTCATCGACTCCATTTTTACCACTTTAACTCAACTCGCCGAGCAACTCAACCATGGAAACTTTAATCACTCTGTATCGGTACTTGCATATAAGGCTCTTGTGACACACCTCACGCCTTTCCTCCAATTTAATATCATCAAGCCTGAAAGTTCAATGATTTGCCAATCGTTTCTTCGAGATACACATACCGAGCTTCGAGTTTTCCGTGATACGATTTTGAAACTCATGTCATCGGTCTCGTCTTCGACTTATGACAGATCACAACTTCAGCAAGTGTATGTTAATGGAGTGCAAGAATCAATAACGCAGATGCAAGAGGATAATGGTCATACGGTTGACAACTTGGAGCCTAACGATGGCACGAGCACAGAATCAGAAGGACAACATGATGCCAGTGGCACGTCAGGGAATGTTCACGAGATTTCTCTTGATGACACCTTACCCATTTATGACGCAGAGCCTGCAAACATGGTACAATGTAATGTGGTTTATGATGTATATGCTGATGATATACCGCATATTGAGCATTCTGAACCTAATTATGACAAACATGGAATGGACAAGAGTGATAGAAATACCACTTATGATTCATCCGATGTGAGTCATAATGGGGGAGAAAGTGTTCAAAATGCTATAGTTCATCATGATAAATGCCTTATAACTGCCTCGTTAACTGATTCTGATTCCAAGATTAAAGAGCTCGAAACGATCGTAGCTCGGCAATCAAAAGATCTTGAGGATGCCAAACTTGAATTTTCTAAGAAAACGGACAAATATGAAACATACTTTGAAAAACTTGAAAAGTCAAACGTTGTTCTTGAAAGAAAATTGGATCAAACTGTTCTAGATTCTAAAGCTGAAAAGGATAATCTTTTGAAACAAATTCAACTGCTTGAATCTAAGTTGGCATTCCAAGATAACGTGCTCAAAGAAAATGAAACATTAAAGGCCCTATTACAGGAAAAGGTTTTTGCTATAGCTGCGTTGAAAAACGAGTTAAGGAAAACTAGAGAACCTAGTGTGGACACTAAGCTTGAAAAACCATCAATCTTGGGGAAACCGCCTACAAATCAGTTCGTCAGACAACCGATTGTCAGACAACCTACTGCATTTAGATCCGAGCGACCACAATCCTCGAGACCGCGGTTTGCCTCCCAAGTTGATTTGGTTCATATTATTAGACCAGTCACTCCAGCAACTAGGCCCAATGTGATCACTCCAGCTTTAGCAAGACCAAATCATATGATTGCCTCTAGTTTCCCTAAAAATACCAAGACCACGTCTAGAACTAGTTCAAATGACGTTTGCCATGAATCTGATCTTAGGGAAGCTAAGCAAAAGACACATGTAAGAGATAGGAATTCCAAACCTAGTCAGATGCCTTCTAGTTTACCCAACACTGCTAACCGTAGCATGTCCAATCCTAGGAGCATCAATCAATCGTCTAGGGATTCTAGATCTTACTCGGACATTAAATATGCTACTTGTAAAACATGTAGAAAATGTGTCTTTACGGCAAATCATGATGCTTGTATCAAAAAATTGCTTAATGAGGTGAACTCCCGTGCTAGACTTAAATCCCAGTGGGTTGCTAAAATCAAACCAGTTGGCAAAAAGTGGCACCCCACTGGTAGAACTTTTACTCTTGTAGGAAACGAGTGCCCTTTAACTAGGATAGTCTCTGATTCTACGAAGACTACTAGGGAGGAAATTGCAAAGGATGATACATCACTTAAGCCTGAACTTAAGATTTTCTATAAAAGGAAACGTTTGCCCACTAAGACAAGTGAATCATCTCCTCAGGCCACCTCTGACACTAGAAAAGCCAACTGTGAACCCCCACGTGCTTCAAAAATAGATATCTCTAACCCATGCAAAAGTATACAAACTCCTAATGAGAATGCAGGTACCAAAGTTGATGTTCCAAAAGAACGAAGCGGTTCAATCGTTGTATACCGTTCAACTAAGGACACTCTTAGAGTTTGGTTGCTGAAGAAGCAGATATCAGAGAAACAAATGTCTCAGGGGATTCATGGTTAAGCTGCACAAGGACTTACAGTCACATAACAGACTGTAACTCGATCTCCAAAGACAGGAAAGTTCATCCCGATGATGACTTATCCTAAAAACGAGAAATTCATTTTTCTCGGGCATGAGCTTATATACAAAACATTCCAAGTTTTTAAGCTCATGTACAATGGTTTATCATTAAATATCAGATGGTAACCCGTGCATCAAATAAAGGAAAGTTTATCACCGATGATAAACTTATCCTTACAACGAGAAATTAATTTTTCTCGGGCATGAGCTAATAATAAAAACATTCGAAGTTTTTAAGCTCATGCACAATGACTTACAGTTAAATGTCAGACTGTAACTCGAACTTAAAATAAAGGAAAGTTTATCATTAATGATAAACTTATCCTCATAACGAGAAATTCAATTTCCTCGGTCATGAGCTTGTCTTAAAACATTCGAAGTTTTAAGCTCAGAAAGGAAAGTGTATCTTTTAAATAAGAGAACTTTTCCTCGTAACGAGAAATTAACCTTTCTCGGTCATGAGCTTTCCGTTAAAACAGTCAAAGTTTTCAAGCTCATGAACACGACTTCTAAGTAAATGTCAGCTTAGGACTCGTTCTTCAGATAAAAGGAAAGTTTATCGCCGATGATAAACTTATCCTTAACAACGGGAAGTTTACAACTTCTCGGACTTGAGCTCGCTTTGTAAGATATTCAACATCTTAAGCTCAAGTAATTAGTTTTTTCAAAACTTTGAACACAATTTTTCGAGAATTTCTCAAAAGGTTTTTCTAAATCTTTCAAAATTGTGTGTTCAAAAACGTTTTGATAAAACGAGCATGTCTTCTGGAATCGATAATATTTACGAACCTAGAAATGTCATTCAATAATGACACGGGGTTGTAAATAAAGTTCGAGCAGAAGTTTAAAAGATTTAAAACATGCTCCAAATGGTTTGCTATTATTTCAGATAGCAACCCGCTTTTCATAATTAAGTCAAGCATTTCACCGGAAAGCTTTGACTCTACAACGAGAATTAATTTTCTCGGGGACGTGACGAGGTGACCAACATTCGTGAACAAGAACCATGTGAATCTTTCATATGATGTTCTCCATCATTCAGGTCCTACCTCGTACATTGCTAATCTTGTGAATTCATTATTATATATGATCTTTGCACGTAATAAATACATTACACTTGTGTTTAAAAGGTATTTATTTTACGTTTTAGCACACCCTCATTAATTTGAGGGGGAGCTTGTGTAATTCATGAAGATACTTGGACTTGCATTTTTCTTCCCAAATTTTCTTAAAATGCTATTAAATCAATTGATATTAAAAACATCGATTGGGTTAATATTTTTAATATGGGGGAGAAAATGTGATTTAATATGGGAAATGATCAATCATAAATGGTTTGACTTAACGTGATAGCTCATCCCGACATGTGCAAAATGTTTTCGGATATCGTAGCATATGTTAAGGGGGAGCAAAATGGATTTGCATTTCAAAATGGATTTCATGGTGACATACACTTACCCAAAACATCTCTATTCACGATGATGAAGATTGTGGTGACATAAGGATGGTAGGATAGGTCAAAGTCCAATGATTTCTCTAGAACCGGAGGAATCTTCCCAAGGACATTCCATAGCTAGAAATAGTAGTCCTTAGGAACGATGGAGAAAGATTGTGAACGTAGCTGAATGCCGACCAAGTACTTAAGTTAGCACTGGAACAATCACAACAAGGTGCTAGTGATGACGTATTGGTAAGCATTGAAGGGGTTGAAGAATGAAAAAGAAATGTAAAGATAAAGGGTGTAAAGAAAGAAGCCCTCCTTACAACTTTAGGCAGAAACCGGGTCAATACATATGCTATTGAGGTCATTTTTGTTAATGATTCTCGATATTGAAGAAAGACGTCATGGACCCAGTGATGCAATGCACAACCCTTCCCAGCTAACTCAAATATCTCTCAAAAGGTATTTGTTTTAATCACACGGAGATCAACACATTATCTATTGATTTATTCACTCCGAATAAATTGGTATTGAAAAGGTGGCACTCCTCTCCAGCCTCCAATCACTAAAAATCCAAAATGCACGATCGAGTCTAAAGCCATTTGAGATCATCAAATATCTCATTAGGACACACTTTCATATTCCTTGCTTCTTCACACACTGTGAAAAGTAAGAAAGATCTTAAGAGTCCTACGCAAAATCTTCATGATCTTGCCTGAACATCCGAGTAATACAAAAGTATTTACAATGAAGATGGAAATCCTTCTTGAGCGAATATCAAAAAGCTCATGGTAGGTGACTTGTGCGATTCTTTATGAATCAAACTTGTGATAACTGGAAAGCAACAGTGGTTTAATTCTTAATTGAATTTAAACTCGTTCCAGGCCTCTTCGCATTATCATATGATCTTGCCAGAACACTCAGAGTGACTCTTTATTGATCACAGTGACGAGTGGAAATCCTTCTAGTGTTAACATCAAACAGCACTTGGTAGGTAACTTGCAAGATTCTATATGAATCAAGCTAGTGACAACTGGAAAGCAACAATGGTGCGGTTCTTAATTGAACTTCACTTGTTCCAGGAACATGAATTGACGGCTTCAAATCATGCGGATAATATTATCCAAATGATTCACTCTTTACGTTCGCATTCAGCTTTGGACGGTCGAGTAAAGAGAACGGGTTTACCCGCGAAATCTTGTCAAGGAGGTTCTTTATTGAAACTACCTGCCACAAGTACGATATTTAATATCGTCCAACGGTCTTCACCGACCGGAGGTAAATTGCTACCGAATTAGAATGAAATGTTCAAGGCCATTTCATCCGTGTATATTGTTTTGTTGCTAACTGTCTTATGCAGCGTAACAAGAAGGTGGCATTGCGGTGTACAATCCAGAAGAAGTCGTCACCACATGCTTATACTACATACAATTAGTACTTCAACAAATTCAAGAAAGCCTGAAGGTCAAGTCTTCCGCTGTATCAAACTCTGAAGCTTTCAAGAATTTAAAAGTATAAGTATGTGGAACATGAAGTCACAAAGAGGCAAATATCACAAGTGAAGAATGCACAAGGTCAAGGCAAGGAAACATGCTCAAGACTAAAGTCAAAGATCACATCAAGCATATTCACAAGAACAAGATCGAAGACTCAAGCATAGATGCTAGGTTTAAGATTTTGTAAAAAGATGTGACCTCCCTTAGGGGGAGATTGTTGGAAATACGTTTTTCCCAATAAAGTCTCGGTCACATCTTAGTTAGCATAGATCACGAGTTATAGACTATTTAGAACTTTGTAACTTGGAGCGACCTCCCTTAGGGGGAGATTGTTGGAAATACGTTTTACGTATTTATGAAGGATCGGTCGCTCCAACGATAATTATGTAATGGGCTCGTGATCTATTTACTTTATGTATGGTCCATATAGCCCACATGTAGGGTGGGCTATATATAACCCCTCCTAGCATGTTAGGAGGGGGTTGTTGATTCTCATTTTCACCTAATCATATTTTCCACTTTCACTTTCTCTCTCTAATGCTCTCCCTTCTCTCCTTTCTCTCTCTAATCCCTCATCTAATTCCTTCATTTCTTCTTTAATAATCAATCAATCAACCAACCTAATCCACCTAATCCATGATATAGAATAGGCCATCAATCTCGTAGACCTTCAAGATAGAAGGAGATGAAGAACAAGAGAGAGAAAGGAAAGAGAGGGTGTAGAAAACAAGAATATTAGATTAAGAGTGAGAATGGTGAATCAACAACCTCTCCTAACATGCTAGGAGGGGGTATATATAGCCCACCCTACATGTGGGATTTATGTGTTATATGTTTACATAACTAGATCACGAGCCCATACTACATATATATCATTGGAGTGACCGATCCTTCCTAAATACGTAAAAACGTATTTCCAACAAAATGTTGTAAAGGCGTGATTGGTTGCTGAACATAATTTTTGTAACAACCACTATTAAGAGAGTATATGCCACTATATAACTTCATATAAGATCAGTTGGTATTCTGACTCACCTTTTTCCTTGGCTTTCTGTAGGCTTTAGACACCAATCAATTACACGTGTAAAAATAACGACTACATGGGATTAGGATGCAACGACAGAAGATACTACCATCGCTGTGTCGTCTTAGAGGTAAACATAGCTATTCTTTCAAACTCATTTTACATACTGGTGTAAGGGTGAGAAACATAAACATGTTGTCGATCTATAGTTTGTTAATGAGTACGTAATTAATGTGAAACATGTTTTTATCGTAAGGTTCTACCTCCGAGTACGCAATTGATCTTGAGACGCTGTCTTAAATGTGCTCAAACCAGTTTTTTTCTGTTTGTAACTAAATTTATTCTTGAGACCCCCTTTGGTAACTCAGACTACTATAGAGGCTGTAGTTGCTCCTATTAGTAATAAAAACTTCTGCTAGAATCAAGCAACCACTTCATATAAACCAAGTCAACTTCTGTTTGACATCTACTTTTGTATTCTGTCAGTTTTTTTAATTAAGATGGTAAGTTTTCTAAAAAAATATCTTTTCATAAACGTATTGGAATTATGAATGCAAAAGAGGTGTTTGGCTACTGTTAAAGCATGACCCAAACACTCAAATTGCAACGCTTCTTTGGCAAGTAGATGTAGCAATTGTTTCTCAATGTGTTTGATGTTTTTTTAATGATTATTCATGCTGCTAAGATAAAGTCAACCCCTGTAGGGACATATCTTACATCCGGTCTTAATTACTTTGACCTAAAACGGTATGATGATCTTGCTGCTATTTCTGATAGACCAAAAAAGCTTCTTATGCGGGTATGATTAGTGCTTTTCCTTAGTTATGAATAACATAAGATATTTTTATGTTAGACTTTGCTATTTATTTACCGTTTTGTATATGTAACTTAACTTTTGGTTGCTGTACTTAGAAATTAAAAGATGTTGAGATGAAAAACCTTAGGCAGAAGCAAAACCGATGGCAAGTTTTTATCGTACACAAGCTGCTTCCAAAACCACATAAAAAAGTAACAAAAATTAAATCCCTGTCAAACACTTTATGGAATGGAAACACTTTCTAACACTCTCTATAAAAAATTCAGATAGCAAACACTTTCTAACACTCTCCTATTTGGGGATTGTAAGATTTATGGAGTGGAACTACAAGTTATGCTCGAAGTTTTTATTACTTGGGGAATATAGATTACTGAGGTGTTTGGGTTAACTTATTTTATTGGTTTATTTGGCGCATTTTTATTTGGGAAATTTCATGCCTCACTTTTTTTTCTAAGGTTATTAGGCTGACTGTTTTTACTTATGATGTAAAAATGCAATTACACAATCCAAAATGCTTCTGATTATATGCTTATTTCTAGGTAAAATTAAACAAAAGGGTGTTTGGGTTATCACAAACGTCTCATATGAAGCATACATGCTTTGTAGGCGACTAGAAGGGCTTTATTGATTTGTCTCAAGGATTAAATGACACTTTTCATACAGTCTAAGAGGTTAAAAGCATTTAAGTGGTTATTGTCTAGCACGAGATCCGGCATGTGTGATCAGACTCTGTTAAATATGTGGCAGTCGTGACACAATTAGTATATGTGGTTATTGTCTAGCACGGGATCACGTTGTTTAAAGCGTAACAAAAAGGTATGATCATAATATCATTACCAAATACTTAAAAATGAAAAGTACAAGAAGAGGTTATAGTGGTCAGATCACATTCCATTAGATGTTTGGTTACATCATGATTGTGCACTAATATCCCAATTTATTTTGCATTGTTTTTGTGTTATCATAGTTTAATGCGTTGTTTCTCTATAGTTGCAGTTTTCTCATCATGTCCATCATTTGGCGTTGTGTTACTTGTCAGAAACAACACGGGCAGGGGCCTCCCAAGCTGAAATTTCAATCTAAGGTAATCACATGTTGAGACAAGCAACGAACTTTAGTAGTTTTAGCCAGTCTTAGTTGAGTTCTGATTATAACTGTTAACTTTTGGTACGATCGTCAACGATAATAACTTAATGACTGGAATTTGATGGCTGTTGTGTAGGTCAACGAGCTTAAGCTGCTCTTGAACCGGTTACTGTACGTAACCCATTTTACAGCACTGAATCATGCTTGACAAGATATTTAGGAGCCCTGAAGTGGAATGTAGACAGAGCAAAAAAGATGTTGGAAGAAACACTTGCGTGGAAATCAACGTATAAACCGAAAGAAATTCGTTAGGTTAGTGATTGATGTTCGATTCATGAGTCCATGTTAATGTTCCGGAAAAAAAATTAGGAAAGTAGATGTGCCAATTTTGACATGCTTGCTTAGAAATGGTCAACTCGAGTTGGGTGTTATCTAAATACTTCTATAATTCAAAAAATAGCGTTTTCCGGATGACCCAACCGACAATAGTTTGTTTTTACCTGTTACCAATTAGCATAAAAAAAATTGGTACTGATTTGCATTCCCGTTACGTTATTTGGTGAGCTTCTATAATCATTGTACCTAAATATTCGGAAATGGAGATTGCTTTTTTTATAGTATCTTCTTACGCTTAACTGTTACTAAAATCTAAAACTCAATGATAGTGTTTCCATCAGTTTTGTGTGTAGCAGTTGTACACTTGATATATGATAAATAGCTCGACGAATATTCGCGCATAAGAAAAACATGTAACGGTCAATCAAGAATACTGATTGTTGATTGTTTTTTTCTTGAAGTTGTACCTGCTGCACGCAAGAACCTATTCCACGCTAGAACCAGCTGCACGCTAGAACCTGTTGCACGCAAGGACCTGCTGCACGCAAGGACCTGTTGCGCGCAAGGACCTGATGCACGCAAGGACATGCTGCACGTTAGGACCTGCTGCACGCTAGGACCTACTGCACGTTAGAAACAGCTGCACGCAAGAACCTGCTTTTGGATTTGGTCTTCATACTCAAGCAAGTTAACATGTGTTTGGCAACCAGATTCTACTGCATATTACACAAAGGGAGAGGTAAAGAAGACAGTGTTATAATGAATTTGTACTAAATACTTTTGAGTATTTGCATTATTAATGATTTGTTGCAATATTTGTTTTGATAATTCATTCTGTTTTGCAGGCTTGGCGTAAAATCAGTAGTATAAAGACTAAGGTGAAACGCTTTTGTTTAACGGGCCAGTCTAATATTATTTCATTGTCGGTAAGTATTTTTGGTAGATTACATATGAAATCAAAACTTTGATGTCTTTAAAGGTAAACTAACTAGACTTTAGGAATAATTAAATGGTGGTCCTAAAATTTCATGTTTTATTTAATCAGCTAATGTTTCATATAATATTGGATCATTAAAGCGTCAACAACTATTAGTCATTGTAGGAAGCTATTACAATGTTAAACCAAGACTGAGCAAATGCATACATGGCCTTCTAACGACCGGGTGCTTGGTTAAACATAAAACATATTATGAAAACGTTATTACTTAATGACCTTATTAGTTCGCAGCTTTGTAAATGCATAACAACACATTACTACTGAATGTAGATTTCGCCCAACTGCCACCAATGGTGTAGGAAGTTTAGTGCCAGTTAGTAGCGTACAATTTCATGAAGGGGACACAAAAACAAAAATATTATGCATTAGCAAAGAATAGAGGTAAAACTCTTTTAGGGAGAATGTAGCCAAATTTATGTTGCCATGTATTGAAATCGTAATTTATAGCATGAGAGTTTTCAAGGCTTACAACGTAAGTTTCTAATTTGCATAATACTTCCATTGCAAACAACCCAACAACCCAACAACTCACAAAAGCACCACGGCGAGTGTAAAACCCGCATGCTTTTACCATGAATAGTACCCTTTAGATCGTACGTACAAGATTAGAACTTTCCTTTTATAGCATGTTTACGTTCACGTATAAGAATTTTAAGTATTACGTACATGCTAGAACACGATAAGTATTTATTACGTATGAACACACGATAATTATTCAAATAATAATTATAATCACGAACATGCGATCATGAAATCATGAACGTAATTTAATCAGGAGCTAATATTATTTGCATATATATATTTATTACGAACACGAATAAATATATTAAGTCACGATCAATAATTAATTAGAACACGTAAAACACGAACACGATAAAACACGAGAACACACTATAATATTTAGACTCGAGAAAAGTACGGGTTACCACATGTGGTGCCCCCTACCCGCGGCATACACAAGAAAGCATGGGCTTAGCCCATGCAAATTTAACTAATTAGGAAAAAGGGGTAAAACATGTTCATTATTCACAAAATATTGAAAATAGGAAAAACCCTAGTTCTTCCTTTGGTTCCTCTTTGGCCGCCGGTTATACATCATCACAAGGGGTGTTCGGGTTGATTTTGATCTTGGATATTTTGCAAGGATTCGTGTGTGTTCATCCTCAATTGTTTCACGTATTCGGGTGTAACTTTTTAACCTTTTCTTTTATGTTTTGATTTAATGAATCACATAAAATCATGGTGTTTTTAATTAAACTAATTAAAAACAATTATTTTTAAACATGTTAATGATCATGGGGTAAATCAAACAAGGGTTTTTGGGGTGTTCGTGTTGTAGCCGATGCCTAACCGAGCCCTTAAGGGGTCTCGGCTTGGCTTATTACACACCACCGAGACCATATGGTCTCGGTATGGTGATGGTGGTCCCACGGCAGCAGAAAAACCAACGGGGAAACCCGACGTGGTTCGGGTTATGGTGTTAGCTACGGGCCCGGTTCATGGTTTTTAGCACGGGTCCGGTTCTTGAATCATTTTTTTTAAGGTTTATGATTTTTATGTTTAGACTTAAATTAAATTAATAAAAACGTGACATGATTAATTTAATGTACATGACTTAAGTTATAAATTTAATTATTAGTTCATGAATTTTAACCTAAGTATTTATATTTAATTAGACTTTATAATTGATTAATTATTTAAAACAAAGACTATAATTAATTAATTAACATGACTTAGGTTATATTATTAATAGTTAATAATACATGTTTTAACCTATGTATTTTACCTTTAATTAATTAAAATCATGATATATTTAATTAAATACTTTTAACCTATAGTTTATTTAATTTACATGTAATAATTAATAAACTATACTTTATAACAACATGATTTAGAATAATAATCAGAAAACACTTAAGCTTATATAATTAGCTTATTTAACCAGCTTATATCTATTTATGAAAACTTTCTATTTTTAGAAACTTATTTAATTAAGGCATCTAATCTATTTATGGAAACTTTCTATTTTTAGAAACTTATCTATTTTAAGCAGTAATTCTATTTTTGGAAACTTTCTCTTTTTGGAAACTTTCTATTTTTGGAAACATTCTATTTTTGGTAACTTTCTATTTTTGGAAACTTTCTATTTTAGGAAACCTGCTATTTTTAGAAAGTTACTTATTATTACACAACAGGTATAATAATACATGAAATACAAGTAATACTTAATCAGAATAGGCAGAATATACGATAAACACAGTATAAAGCTTAAAAATGTAAAACATGACATGAACATATAAAACAAGTTAAGACATGATATAAAACCAGTTACATATTTAGTAA
>JANFOE010000842.1:0-125000 GCA_025667525.1 Glebionis coronaria
AAGTTGATGCATCAATTTTTTAAAAATTTTAAATAAAACAAAAGATAATCTATTGCATCGTAATTTTATATTTTGATGCATTAAGTTAATAAGTTAATGCATCACACTAATAACTTACTGCATTTTAGTTCATCACCGAACTTAATGCAGTAACTAATTATGTGATGCATTAACATATTAATTTGATGCATCAAACATATAACTGTGATGCAGTAGATTATTTTTAAAAAAAAAATTCGAAAAAAAATTTACGAAAAAAAAATTTTTGGTAAAAAAATTTTTGAAAAAAATTTTCGGAAAAAAAAATTTCGAATTTTTTTTTTCAAAAAATAAAATTTTTCCAAAAAAAAAATTACGATTTTTTTTTTTAATTCGAAATTTTTTAGGTGTTGAGGTGTCATGATTATGTGGCATGATGATGTGGCTAGGTGACACATGTCACTCCTATAATCCTTCCTATACTTTTTATTTTAAGGGACTTTTTAGTGTATCCCTACCCCTATATATATATATATATATATATATATATATATATATATATATATATATATATATATATATATATATATATATATATATATATATATATATATATATATATATATATATATATATATATATATATATATCTATATATATATATATATATATATATATATATATATATATATATATATATATATATATATATATATATATATATATATATATATATATATATATATATATATATATAAGTATTAATATTTGTAACCTCAAAACATTATAATAATTGTTTAAAAGGGATATATTTCATAAAGCATGTAATCTAAATAATATTATTCTTTGTTTGTAAGCTTATACTCACTTCAAACTTAAAATAATACTATTTCAGAGCATCATGACTCCGCCTACTGCATCCACGACTCTTCTACCCAGAGTAGCTCCTACCCCAGTTGTTTGTTCATCCCCACGATCAACGCAGTGTGGATGGTTGTCAGCCTCAGATTCAGAGGATGACCCAGCCACCGAAGCTGTACTCCCAAAGGACCCTTTTTGCATCTCATCATCAGCCACACTATCCCCAACCTCTATGGAGGAGGACCGAGTCCCTTCTAGCATACCATCTTCCATGCCTCCATCCTTATCATCGGGCTATATCTCCGGGCCCGCACCCGTCTCCACTTATGAGACCGGGGAAGGCTCTGGGGCAGGACGTGTTGATTCCGTCCAGGCCCAGATCTCCGCACTGGCAGCGCGCCAGGAGTGGGAGATATCCGATCTCCGCAGCCAGTTGACAGTCAGTCAACAGAGCCATGCCGTCATCTATGATCGTATCGACACTTTTTTTCACACTATGAGGGGAGACTTCCAGATCGCTAAGGGCATCCAGGAAAGGACGGACGAGGCACTGAATTGGTTATTGGAGGAAAACTACCACCTCCACCAGCGCATTCAGGTCATGGAGGGTCTGCAGCATCAGACCCATGCTGCTCTTGCCGCTCAAGAGCAATCATTATCCATCTTCTTTGATCTTTCCACAGTTCGGCAAGATGGGGTTACTGGGGAGATGGCTTATCTCGAGGGGTCATCGATAGGCTCTGGAACCAGCTACTATCTGCACTCCGTACGCTCAAGGAGACCCGAACGACAGTTCGTACTTTGTGGAACACCAGGAGGAATTTTGCAGCCGCACCAGCTCCATCTGCACCGTCACCCCCAACATCATCTAGTGGACCATCCATGCAGGATTAGTATAGACGTACTAGACTTCTTGTACGTCATGATAAGCTCACGGGTTGCATCCCGTCTATCATGACATAGGGCCTTTGTACTTTTATCCCTTTTTCAGCTTTGGTGATGTAATCCCGTACTATATCTTTCTTTCTTTTCTTTGGGCATGTATTTTGGATATGATGTACTTAAGACAGTGTGTACCACTACCTAGGGCAAGGCTAGCTAAGCCTTTGTTCCGGATTTGATATGCTTGATGAATGTTTAAAATTCCTTACGGAACTTTGCATGAAATCACTCTCTTATGTTATATCTGTTGTGCAATGTATTATATTATGATATCCTGACAGGTTATCCAAATTTGTTATGAATTTTATGCATGAAATCACTCTCTTGCAAATAATATAAAAACTGTACTAACGATTGAACTAATAATCTCATTTTGTGTATGATTATAGACAAATGGTGATCTCACGATCGAACCCCAATAATGCAGTTGCCTCCAATACCGCTAATACCGAAGTACCTAAAGCAACTCATAATGTTACCGATGCTCAACTCCGGGAGATGATTGGTGAAGGCATTTCGGCAGCTATGGCAGCCAGAGAAGCTAATGTGAGCAATGACCCAAACCACAACATGCACAGAAACAAATCCAACAAGGGTTGTTCATACCCCGACTTCTTAAAATGCAAACCCTCATACTACCAAGGAAAAGAAGGAGTTGTTGAATTGATGCAATGGTTTGAAAGACTAGAGACACTTTTCCGCATCAGCGGTTATACTGACGAGAACAGAGTTAAGTATGCTACATACACTCTACTCGAGAGCGCCCTTACTTGGTGGAACTCTGTGGTCGCCACCCTTGGACATGCCACTGCTTATACCCTCATTTGGGCCAACCTCAAGGAGAGGATGACTGAGAAATACTGTCCTAGAGGAGAGAAATGAAGAAGTTGGAAGTCGAGCTGTGGGATCTAAAGTGTAAGAACAATGATATCCTTTGGTACAACCAAAGATTTCAAGAGTTAAGCTTGATGTGCACCAGAATGTTCCCTCTAAGGAGTGACAAGATTGAAAAGTATGTCAGCGGACTCCCTGACAACATTCATGACACTGTGCTAGCTTCACGACCCACCACTGTTGAAGGTGCTATGGAATTTGCGACTGAGCTGATCAACAAGCGAGCCCGCAATCTGTTCGATAGGCAAACAGACAACAAGAGGAAATCCGATGAAGACTCTCGTAGCCAGCACCAGCCGCCTTCCAAAAAGCAAAACGTTGGGTAAGCAGATGACACTACTCCCACAACCCGCACCAAGAACTACTCAGGGACTAAGCCCAAGTGTTCAAAGTGCAACTACCATCATGTTGCTGGAGGACAATGTCAAGGATGCTACAAGTGTTGCCAACAAGGCCATTTTGCTCACAATTGTCAAACCAATGTTGCTACCCCAGGTCGACCCAATACCGATCCTGGGAACAACAACAAGGGCAAGTCCAATGCAGTGGGAGTGGAAGTGGTCAGCAGGGAAACTGAAACCCCACTGGTGGGAGCAGAGCGGACCGAAGAAAGTTGTGGTACGTTACGAGTGTGGAACCCCTGGGCATGTGAGACCTGATTGTCCGAAGTGTGCCAATCAGAATAAGGACAACAAGGGAACTCCTTCGCAAATGTACATGGCCGGAAATGCCCAAGCAAATCCAGGCTCCAACTTCGTACCTGGTACGTTCTTACTAAACCAATGATATGCATCTATCTTGTCTGATACATGTGTAGACCAAAGTATTACAATTGCTAAATTTAGTAAGGTAATGGAAATCCCTCCGATAGTTCTAGACTCCCATTATACGGTGGAATAGTCGACGGAAAAGTTATGATAGTTAAACACCATCATTCGAGGTTGTTCCTTAAAACCTTCCAAGTCGCCGTTTTACGTCAATCAGATCCTAGAAATTCTTGATAGCTATAATGTCGTCATTAGCATGAATAGACTAGCAAGTACCACACAATTATCCCATATGACCAAAAATTGGTTCGTGTACCCTGGGAAGATGAAATCTTGATTATACTAGGGAACGATAACCCCAATATAGTTAACACTAGATTTAGTGTCATCTCTAGTACCAACAAGCCAGAGAGTACTTGGTCCGGGAATACTCCATTTACCTAACCTGTCTCTTCCCTCCTAAACCTGAAAGTCACATCCAACTCACAATGGGTGTACTCTGGAGGGCTATGTCCGACATTCCTCGTAAGGAGATGTTGAATGGCCCATGTTTTTGGACATTCCTCTTTCCTCTTTGGGTCTAATTAGTTTCGACAATACCAGCACCCACTAGACTCTGGGAGATGTGATTTTCCTCCCTTTAGAAGTCAGAATTTGTACAAATTTCGAACCAGTAATAGTGAATGCATGACCCTTGTTACGACACCCTACAAGGCGCGCACTTCTTTATTCTTGGTATCTTATTTTATTTCCACCATTTGAGGTACTTCTTTTCTTGCGCTCCTTTGGCTCAACCCCATGGCGAATAAAGCAGATTCTTTGCAAACTTCTTATGCAACCGCCATCAACCATAATCTTAACCTCTCTGTTGGATAGAAACTTTAGTACTATTAACTAATGTTTGTATCCCATCAGCTTGAGGTACAATCAAAGTCTTTTCTTAAAGTTGTTGATATAGGAGGGGTTAAAGTTAATATGTTTTGTTTTACTTTCAACCCCCAATTTTTCATCCTTGGGTGTGGAGATATAACCTGTATCTCACCCATGAAAAGGATGCAAATATAATACATCCACAGCTTCCCCAGCGTATAAAATATGTTGGCGTATCCTCCTCATATCAGAAACCATTTGCAATGGATTTGTCCTCCTAACAAAATCCATAATGCCATTGGTCTTCTCTCAGATCCTGGGAGGGTATAGCTGCAACCCCCGTTAAGCAGCCCGCACCTATTCATCCGCAGAAGCATTCTCCTTTACTGCTCAATCGGATGTATAGTGCGATCCAGATAAAGATCTCTTTGCATTTCTTTCCTATTCATCCACATCAGCAGTCTCCTTTACTGCTCAATCGGATATATAGTGCGATCCAGATAAAGATCTCTTTGCATTCCTTTCCTATTCATCCACAGCAGCAGTCTCCTTTACTGCTCAATTAGATGTATAGTGCGATCCAGATAAAGATCTCTTTGCATTCCTTTCCTATTCATCCACAACAGCAGTCTCCTTTACTGCTCAATCAGATGTATAGTGCGATCCAGATAAAGATCTCTTTGCGTTCTTTTCCTATTCATCCACAGCAGCAGTCTCTTTTACTGCTCAATCGGATGTATAGTGCGATCCAGATAAAGATCTCTTTGCGTTCCTTTCCTATTCATCCACAGCAGCAGTCTCCTTTACTGCTCAATCAGATGTATAGTGTGATCCGGATAAAGATCTCTTTGCATTGCCTCATGTCCATCCATAGCAGCGGTCTCTCTTACCGCTCAATCGGATGAATAGTGCAACCCGGATAAAAATCTCTTTGCATTCTTTTTTGTTCACCTGTAATGACAGAAGCTTCCATTGATGTCGAATCAGACGTATAAAAGTAACCTAGGTATAGACGACTTCGCGTTCATGCCGCCATCCGCACCAGAGAGAGAGAGTCTGAAATGAATTATACTTAGAACATCATTTACTTAAAAGATAATCACGTTTTTAATAGCTTTGAGGACAAAGCTAAAATAACGGGGTAGTGCTGTAAAACCCATGATTTTACCATGATTTTATGTAATGAAATTTCACCCATTAAATCTTAGAACACAGATTCATGTATTATATTTCTATAAGTCATCTGTGAACTTGTCCAATGTGCACATATACTTTTACATACATACTTGTTGTAATAAGTTTGACTATGTAAACTATGTACATAAAACAAGTAGTAAAAATGCATAACCAACATTTGATGAAACAACACTTAACAAAAATTGGAAAAATATGCTACACCATGTGTATGTGGCCGTATGTGTGTGTATGCATAATTATAGGCATGCCTAAAATTTCTTGGACTAGCCCAAGGTTATGTATTCTTTAGGTTCTAGCCCAACATAAGCCCACATAAGCCCACCCTCTCCTTTGGATAGCCTTACACGGCACACACATGCATATGTGGAAGAAGAAGGGTTTTCTTGGAAAGGGAAGAGCCTACACTTGGCACAAGTGTTCTTACCAAGGCAATCATGCCTTTTGCATTCTCTTTCCCTCTCTCATCTTTAAGTCGAAACACAAACATTCCCATCTCTCTTACATGCAACCTCACTTCTCTCTTCATCTCTCTCTCATAATATCTCGGCTATAAACCAAAAAACTCCAAAGTTGATTCATTAAATCAACTAAATGTTTGTCCCATCTTGATTACAAATCATTTGGTAGCATCATTTCTCTTGGAACCACTATAAACAAGCCCTAACTGAACCATTATAGGCCACGGCTTGGTTTATCCCTAGGGTTTTCTCCATCTTCAAGATTAGATCTCTAATATCTTGGTTCATCTAGATCCTCCTTAGTAACGTTTTGGCAAGAAAGGTATACACATCATGATCTTCTATATCTTCATGCATGCATCATCATACATCTATAAACCCAAATATATAACATGTTAAAAATCAAGATTTATAAAGCCATGACCATTATGGGTCACGACATATTTATAAAAATCATGCTCATGAATTAAAATCTTTTAATAAGAAACCTATAACTTATATCCTATGTTCTAAAGTTGATTTAAAAACCATATGAGACGTTTTGTAAATCTAAATGTTGCATGAGTTACAAATCTTGTTTTATGGGACTATGGTTAAACCAATAGTCATAGGTCTCATAAAATGAATGTGTGTAACCTAAAAATCTTGAAGACCATGACCTTAAAGGTCACGGCATACATGGTTAGTATATATAGGATTTATGTGTTAAGTTTGGATGATGGAATATGAAATGTTACATGTTAAATAGACTATTAAAAATCATCAAAGTAACTTATGTGAGTATATGTAGCCGCGGGTTATATATGACCCTAAATGGGTCAGATGTACATGCATGTTATTATACAACCTAGATCTAATAATAAGTGTTAACTTAACATGATAAACATGAAATAAGCTTATAGATCTTATGGGAATATTGGGAGAAAACAATATAGCCGTGGGCTATATATTGTCTTCTTGGAATGATAGTAACCTTGGGAACATGCATGTGACCTAGATAATCATGATTGTATTTTTGTAAATATTTACAAGACTTAAAAACTAGCTAAAGTGTTTATCTTGGAAATACCAAGATTTAAAAATATAGCCGTGAGCTATATATGAGTGTACATGGATCTATGTTTGATTTTTAAGTCTAGACATAGTTTAGATCTTATTTTGGACTTGTGACTTATTTTCTTGATGTGTACATAGTTAGATCTATTTTTGTAACACTTATAAATTACATGCAACCTTGAAATGAGACTTGAGTTATCTTAATAAGCTATAACTAATATTAGCCGTGGGAAATAAGCTCCTACTAGGGCTTATGACTTACTTATAACCTTATAACACACCTAGATCTAATTTGGTATAACACATAAAACAAATTATAAGTTTTATTCATCTATTTAGATTTAAAAACTAAATATTGATAAGCTCATAATAAGCTTATAAGAATATCCTAAGTTAAAACTTACATAAAATATAAAATAATGTTAATGGACTAATTAAGCCCATGAAATGTTAATCTAAAACTTAATAGACCCAATAAGCCCATTTGATAAACCTTAGTAACTTAAATGGACTTAAGATTACACTTAGGCCCATTTAACTAATTAAAGGACTTAAAAATGTATTAAGCCCAATAATTGATTTAAAGGCCCATTAAAATAAATTAGTGGACTTGAAATATATTTAAGCCCACTAGATGTTTAGCCCATTTAATGAGCCCATATAAAGTTTGAATGTTGAAATAAATTTTTTTATAATAAAATATAACTTATAAAAACTTTTTGGATGAAAATGACAATTTATAAAACTTAAGGACTAAAACTGTAACTTATGAAACTTGTTTTGATAAACTAGTAAACACAAGGACTGAAAATGTAAATATCCAAAAGTCTAGGGTTTAAGAAATACTATCTGTGGCAAATTAAACCCTAGGGACCATTTTGGGAAGTTTCTAAAAGTTATTTTGTCATTTTAAAACCCTAAGGACTATTTTTGTAATTTGCCGAAACTTAAAGTAGCCCTAGGGGCTGTTTTTGTAATTTTAGTAAAGTTACAAAACCTAGATATAACTAGGGGGACTAAATCTACAATAAGCTGAAACTTTAACCAGCCCTAGGTACTAAATATGTAAAATCCGAAAATTATACTTGTTTAAAAATATAGAGGGATTAGTTTTGCCATATTCCGAAACATTACCAAGCCCTAACCTTAAAAATCTATTTTAGTTATAATAAAACATAATTAAAACACTTAGACCATAAGAATTAAGGTATAAATTCTTAAGTTTAAATTAGTTTATAAATATTAAAATAATTTATAGAAACTTTAAAGTTAAATAAAATATTTTTTTATATAAAATATTTATATTTACTTTAGGAAATAATTGTATAAACAATTATGAATATGTACTACTCATACATAAACTCATATACTTTTAGAAAATAAAATCTATATGAACGTTAGAGAAATTGAATGTTAAGATTTAAGTAGAACATCTTACGTCTACTTAAAATATGAAACTTAATATTTAAGTTTAAATGAATGATTATAATACATGAACTATGAACGTGAACTAATATTAAGTAGAATTTTTGTGTTTACATAATAATGAAACCTAGTAGTGAATGAGTGATTATAATACTTGAACGGAAAACGTAAACTAATATTTTAAGTAGAACATTTTATGTCTACTTAACTAAGAAACTTAATATAAGTTAATACATGTATGCTAACTGATGTTAATAGTTAACCATTTTATGTTTACTTAGAAATGAATATTGGTGCTACTTGAACTACGGTTATTTAGATAAATACGGTAGTATAAATGAACTGAATAAAATCTGTATAAGCATACATATGTTCTTTGTACTATCTATTAAGACTATACTATCTGATTAGGCATAACTTTGGCGTGAGCTTTAATTGGATATTCGTATTAAATAGCAATTGCCTACTCCCAGGTGAGTTTACAGTCCCATATAAACTTTTGATAAAACTTTCCCTTTGGGGGAAAGAAAATATGCAAACATATAATGGACAAAACTGGATTGTATAAACTTGACTATGATTAATTATTATTGAAACTATTAAATTGTTGTAAATCTCCCGAATGTTATAAATAGATCTATTAGGGATTGACCATCCCCGTCTGGGTGAGTCATGCTCACTGTGCCTTGGCCGGGACAACAGACGTATACCATGTTGGAACTGGAATGGGTGTCTTTTTGTAAGACACTACGTCCTCATCTGTTGAGGACTACGGAGGTTAAGCTTCAGTTTCTAATAATAAACAAATGTTATCTACAGTTTAGTGAGAATGCTTTGTGCATTGTCACTTCTATGCTTAATGTATGTCCAAACTAATTAATTGTTAAAATCTGTAAATTCACCAACTTTATGTTGACCCCCTTTAGTATGTTTTGCACAGGAATATGAAGTTAGTACGTGATGTGTGCATGGTCTCCAGCATCTTAGAAATCTGCATCATTGGACTCGTCAGGGGTTCTATTTGGGAAACATAAACAATCTCTCTTCACCATGTTTTAAGAGAATTTTTATATTTGTTTAAATAAACATGTAATCTGATTTAACTAACTCTTTATCTTATGCTCTATGGACTATATGCTATCGATCCACCCTGTGACATCTCCGTGGATATTTCCGCATATTTTGACCCTACCCGAGGTGTCACAACCCACATTGATAAGAAGAACGTTACATGATAAATATGGCGTGTCATCAAAGCATGCAAGGTAGTATGTCTTAAAAACATAATGACCATAAAGGAAAGCCGGAATCAAACATCGGCCCCTAAACATAAGCTCAAACATGCATAAAGTAAAGAATGTATAAAAGGACTAAACATTGTCCAACCAAGCATAAGTATATAAATGCAAAAGGAAAAGAAGTCTAAGGAGCCTCCATCCTATGCACGTACTGTCAAATGCTTATGTTTGTCCTTGGGTACTTGCCGTATCGGACATGGAAAGAAAATACGAATGAGTAATACGCTCAGTGAACGGATATAATGACATGATAAGAATAATTGAACATAAGCAAAAGATATGAAATGCAGTAGAATATGTGTATGTCCTGGAAAACCTGGAACACGTTTTATAAACTGGTTTATAACTGAAAAGTTGTAAGTTTTATGCATGCAATATAATTTAAATGCCAAAGAGCTCATATAGATCACAACATATATCAACGTGCATGAATACATAGAGGGGTGACCTCGTCATGTAATTAGAGGGGTGACCTTTAATAATATAAGTCTAGGTGGAGGGATCAACTCTAATGTGATGGATGTAAAACACACACCACAATCACCTTGTAAATATGTGTATGTCCTGGAAAACCTGGAACACGTTTTGTAAACTGGTTTATAACTTAAAAGTTGTAAGTTTTATGCATGCAATATAATTTAAATGCCAAAGAGCTCATATAGATCACAACATATATCAACGTGCATGAATACATAGAGGGGTGACCTCGTCATGCAATTAGAGGGGTGACCTTTAATAATATAAGTCTTGGTGGAGGGATCAACTCCAATGTGATGGATGTAAAACACAAATCACAATCACCTTGTAAATATGAAAAACATGTACTAGGATGCACCTATACGCCCCACATGATAATAATAAAGGCCAATGTAACTGAAGGGATGTCGCGAGAAATCACTCTCGTCGCGGAAGAGTCATGACACCGGTGCCTCAAGTGTCATGGTTATGGTACCTCCATAACTAGGTGGTCATGGTCATGCATGTATATAGCTCAGGTAATTTAAAATGATAGCATGGCAAACAATGAAAGTTTGTAAAATGAAAACTGGGGAAAACAGATGGCAGCAAATGGGGAATCCTAATCATGCATAGAAAGATTTGTCCTTACTGAAGGACGGAATATTTGTACCTTATGTCCAGTAACGAATGAAGATGAAAGGCGGAACGTACTACTCAAACTTCACGAGTGCTACATAATAAAGAACGTATATACTGCTTGTTCATGTATAACTTACTGAATTCTTAGTTTACTATACTTGTTCTTGACTTGTTTTACTTGTTGTAACGGCTTGGGATTCTATTCGAAGTAGGGCCACTTTAGTCGATTGGTTTCATGTGGTTTGGTATTCGCATTGTGTTCCTAGACACTCTATCACTATGTGGCTTGTAATGAAGCATAAATTTAAGACTCAGGATCGACTTAAGCAATGGGACGTTGGTCCTAATGTTGACATATCCACTCTTATGTGCCCGTTAGTAAGTTGGTTCAGGACTGTCATGAGCATTTATTCTTTGAATGTTCTTATTCCTCTCAGGTTTGGTTGTTGCTTCAGAATAAATGCGGTATGAATAGTGTTCCAGCTCGGTTAAATGCTATTGTGTCGTTTCTTGCTCCATTATCCAAGGTTCGCACTACTGTTACTGTGATTGCTCGGATTGTTTTGGCTGCAGCGGTTTATTTCATATGAAGGGAACGTAATTCAAGGATTTTCAAATAGAATTTCAAGACGGACGAGATTGTTGATTCTATATGTGACGCTGTTCTATTGAAGTTACTTACTTTCGAGTTTAAGAAGATTACCTTAGCATCTAGGTCATTGCTAGATTTGTGGAAGATCCCCAATGTATGCTGTGTTCATGATGGGATTTCTGGGTAAGGGTCGTATTCTTTTTGCCTTTTCGAGGTTTTTCCCTTTGGGTTTTTCTCGCAAAGGTTTTTTAAGGAGGCGGCCTTATCTGGATCCTCTTGTCCCATTGTGTTGTTGCTGGTATAGAGGGACGGTTGCGTGGTTTCAAGATTTCTTCTTGTTGGTGTTCGTTAATATTGTTTTCATGCCTAGTAGTAGATGTATTGGCTAGTAGGTCTTGTTGATTTATATTCATTTGTTTAACAAACTACATGTAGCTTGAGGTTGATGTGGTACTTCAGCCACATTCCTTTGTACTTCAACGCTTTTTTGGTTAATATATTTACCAGGGTAACCTTTTACCAAGAAATGAAAAATACTTGTTGTTGACTTGTTTTACATATTCATTTTTTTCACGTCCTTCTTAGTATTATACGTTTGATGTGTTCTTGATTAATGTATTACATGTTTCATGTGTTATTACACTTGGTGTTTCCATATGTAGTAACTTTCTAAAAATAGCAAGTTTCTATATATAGTAACTTTCCAAAAATAGTAGGTTTCCATATATAGTAACTTTCCAAAAATAGTAAGTTTGCATATATAGTAAGTTTCCAAAAATAGTAAGTTTCCATAAATAGTAAATTCCCAAAAATAGAAAGTTTCCATAAATAGCAAGTTTCCATAAATAATAATAAGCTTGTTTAATAAGCATATAATATAAGTCGAGGCTTTATGAACATATTTTATGAGTCGTGATTTATTAAATGATATAATAGTAAAGTTTATATATAAACGAGACTTTCGGAACCCGTGAGTTGCACTAAGGGGGCATGGGTTGCTCTTCATGGGGCATGATATTTGTTGTTATTTAACAAATTGTAATATTTATTATTTTTATTCTTTTAAATTAGTTTTAGTACTTTTATGTTAATATTGTATTTTTTAAGTGTTTAAATTTAGTTTAAGGGGTTTTGTTGTTAATATGATATATTACCAACACAACAACACAAGGAAATAAAAATACCATTTACCTTAATCCTCGAACTAACCAGATCTATATGCGCCTCCATTTTTCATATCATTCGAGTATTCCTTATATCTCCTCCAGTTATAAATCCAAACACACAAATATTCACATAAACATCTTTCAAACTGAGACAACAATATAATCACTATCACTTCCTTGATCATAAAAAGTTTCAAATGAAAAAGATTTTTTTAGGTGCATGTAATGCGCTTAAGTGTGTAGGATGTAATGTTATTTTTGGGGTCGAGTCTAAGTGGTTTGTTTAAAAGTCTGGTTAAGGTCATGACCCGTGCAAATGTACGATGCACGGGCTTTGTTCAACCTAAAAAACATTCGGTTTTGCAATGGTTATGTGCACGGGTACGTATACCCGTGTTGGACCGCCTTTGGTCTTTATAAAAAATCAAATAATTTTGGTTGAAGTTGATGGATTATGTTGCCCATGCGTTGCACCGGGCTTGGCCTTTGTGAAAAATCAAAGGGCTACTTATGAGTCGGTATTTTGATTTAGTTTGTGTTTAATTTTTTTGTTTTTCGAGATTATGTCTTTTACGAAGCTAAGCTGGAAATAGATTAATAAGGCTAATCGAGAGCCACACAATTAATTTGAAACTTATGTCTACTTATAAGTGTATAACTCCACATTATGCTCAATTTATTTAACAATAATGTAAAAAAGATAATATAGAGTTAGGTAGAATCACTCCCCTTGTATATCATACATGGTAAAAAGATAATAAAAATTGATAACTTAATACTTGGAAATTTCAAAGTTTAAACGTAATATGATAATAAATAACGGCGTTGATTATTTGTGGTAAATATCCTCTCTACTTATTGTCGCTTACTCGCTTATCTTGAATTTCTTTTTATGTACCGCTGTATTCCAAATTCAAGTTAGCATAATTATATTAAGGCAAGTGCCTAATAAATTGGTTGATAAACTTGCTACAACCACTTATCCATTTGCCTTATTCTTTTCATTCATACCCGAAAACATCATAATGTTATTTCACTTTCGATGGCCTAACTCTATAGTTTTTTTTTTATTTTTGCATTTGGGGAAAACCCACAAACAACCATATATCCAAAATCTCCCTAACTGTGAATAGAAAGTAAAATAAAAATAATAATAAGTGCAAACACATACTTAGGAATTAAGATAAAAGTGCTTAAATTATATTCTTTTGTATTTGTGAGTGTGTTATCTCAAAATTTCAATGGCACTTAGTACGAAAATCATTTTTGAAACACGTTAACTCTTTGAAAATTTTACAACCACTGTAGATATGTATACTAAATCTAGTTTAAGTTTCTATTTTTATTTTATTCTGTTCAAAAAAAAATTTATGTTTTTATTTAAAAATGAACAATTAAATATGTAAGACAAAGATTTTTTTTTTGAAATAGCGAAATCTATTATTCCATGAAATGATTTTAAATTATAAGAAAAATGTGCTTCCCTTTTGAGCGTAACGAAAAGAATAAAAACTAATTTCAATTTATTTTGGGCTTTTAGTGGGTTGCATTTCTTTGTATACAATTGACAGAATTATGAGCCCTTATATGATATTGGGCCTTGTATACAATACTATTATTAACATATCTCAATCATTTATCCTAATTGTAAATAATAGCCTCCATCTCCTTCTTTCTATATTATACACAGTCAACATCTCAAAAACTCAAAACCATGTCTTCCAATCTCATCTAAATGGAGCACATAATCATTGATAAATACATGACAAACAACCACAAAAACAAAACCACCAATTAATATTTCTCATTTGGCTTTAAGATCTTGATTTAAGTCCCCGGGTAGGTGATTCTCTTCTGATTTCGTGTCTTTTCACCAAAAAGGATAGAATGAAACAAAGTTGTTTTGTTCTTCATAGATCTTTTGAAGATTTAAAACGATGTCCCCTTAATTATCCGCCACCGCATCTGCAATGGCTTCAAAATTATGTTCGTCTTTACGGCTTCGTGTTTTGAGCAATACCACCTACAAAGATACGTGTTCTTTTATTTTGTTGGTGGTATTGGGTTGGATATGGGATTAATTTGCATGTTCTTGAAATGGAAACCCACACCCACAAACCCATGATGTATCTTCGCATATCAAAGGTCTCGGGTAGATCGGTTTGATTGTAATACACAAAAAGAAATAAAACTCAGATCTGTATATTTTTTTGGTTCGAGTGTGTTGGTGAGTGATGTGATTTTGCGGATTTATATAGTCATGTTAGGTTAAAATTGCCAGTCTTTTGATCTTTGGCACAGTAACAATGAAAGCAAATAATCATTATTACTGCCTATTTAATATATGGACTGAATCTTTAGATATAATAGATGCCTTTACATGTCATGATCTTATAAAGTTTATTAATTAATAATGTAGCATAGTTTTAAGATGATTATTAATTAATAATAAAGCATGATTCTATATTAATAAGACTTTACTATAAACTTGGTAATTATATAACTAAATTAAAAGTAAAATTAATTTAAATTAGACCATGGTTTAAAATGTAATAAATTAATTAGGCTATGTCCTTAATTAAATTAAATCAAATGATGTCATGATTAATTTTACCATAATTTGATAATTGAATAATTAAATTAAAAGTTATAATTAATTTAATTAGACAATGTTAAATCATATAATCAATAATTATTATTTTAATTCCCAAAATATGACTTAGCCAAAATAATCCTAGACACCTCTTTGGTGACTCTCGGCTTAGCCGAGCCTCGAACCTAGCCCACCGAGACTTCTTGGTGGTTGAATGAACCAAAAACAAACAGCCTTGCCTGGCCCTTAAGGCGTGCGGTTGTCCCTTATTTAGTTCCCACTGTGGCTGGTAGGTTGCTGCTGCAATGCCATGGTTGCCACTGCCCCAGCCACAGCACCCCCGACTCCAACAACATCCCACCGAAACCCTTGGTATCGGTTGTTTCCGTCGGTACCACCTTCCCACTGCTGCACCCATGTGGGTTGCGGCTGCTTGAACAACACAGGCACCGAGACCTTTGTGTCTCGGCTGGCCGACCGTAGGTCCCACCGAGACCATCATGGTCTCGTTTCCGTGCAAACCCAAACAAACCCGATCTTTAATATTGTTTTTAAATTAATCATATCATGTGTTCTTGTATTTAATTAATGGATTCATGATTAAATAAAAAATAATAAAAAGAAAAGATTAAGATTGGTGATACCGAATGCGTAATGATTTAGGAGTAAAAAACCACGAGCATACCCTTATGATAAATCAAAGATCAAGATTGGCTTTCTCCTTCCTTTTTATTTTTCTTGCTGACGGCACCGACACACGTAACTATGGTTTTCTAATTTTTTAGTAAATAAATGTACAAGGAGTGGTTTTGTTGCTAGTTAAAAACTTAACGGGTCGGCCATGGGCCCTTCTCTTTTATTTTCTTTTTTAGGTCGGCCACAAACACCCCTTAATGTATATATTTCATGTTTTTTTTATTAATTCTCGTGTATTAATATTCTTAACGTAAGTACGTGTGTTATCGTGTCGTGATTTATTTATTATACGTAAATAATTGTCGGTGTACATTAAATATACGTAATACTTGTCGTGCATTAATTAATATTAAAGTTTTAATTAATTCGTATTTTCATGTGTTTTATATTTTCATGTATTTTATGCGGGATATGGATGTGGTATCTGTTGTTTATGCATGGTATGCTGTTTATGTTGTTTGATTGAGCTGATTGTGTGTATTTCTTGGTAAAAAGTTCACCAAAATTGTCATCAACACATCAAATAGTAATATTGATAGGTAAAGTTTGTTTTAGGTTTTAAAATTTGGTAGACAATTAGGTTTAGTGTTATTTAAGGTCTGTTTATATCTAGTTTCAAGTATGATAGCTTATTCTAACTCGTAGATCAAATTGAAATTCATGAAAAAGTTTATTACTTGCACTTGTCTGATATTTCATTGATTAGTTCCATCCGATATCTGACAAAGAGATTAGCTGGTTTGTAAGATATCGGACATATGTGTCTGTAATTGGCTTATTTTTGAGCTTATGTGTGCTTGTTTTTGTAACTTATCTGGCTTATTACTTGTTTCTTTTTGCTCTTTATTGACTCTCCATAAGCAGAACGCTTTGGGAGTGCCTTTTGTCCAAAAAAAAAAATTTAAAAAGCAAAAACAAACATAGCCTAGGCTCGAACACGGGTCCCCTCGTTGGGGGAGTGTACGTGTTAACCAGTGATCTATGATGTTTTTCTTGTCATCATTTGCAACCACATTTACTTAAAGCCTTTTTCATCCCCTAGCTTATTAATAAGCCATGACTTATAAGCTTATTTTCGGCTTAATTTGAGCATATTTTTTTCTTTTTATTCTTCTTAGACTTTAGTTAGTATTTAAGACTTTTTAGAAAATTTTCAGATTTTTCCTTTTATTTAATTATTTTTTATCAATTCTTATTCTCTGTTTTTATTTTTTGTCACTAAAAAATAGCAAAAATACTTTTTAATTTTTCAAAAAATACTTTTTTGGATTAGAATAATATTTTTAAGGTTTACAAGTTATAAAATCTTTGTTGGAACTTTTTCTTTGTTATTTTTGATTTTAGGTCTTTTATTCGACTTTAAAATTAACTAATTATTAAATAAAAAGTATAAAAAATGTTTTATTGATTTTTCAATCTTATTTATATTATTTAGATTTATTTGGGATTTTTAATAAATCTTTATACAACTTTTTATTTTTGGCCTCGACTTGCGTGAAAACGCGTTTCGTCTCGTTTTTTATTTTTAGCGTAATCCGTCTTTTTCCCTTCATTTATTTTCTCTTTTCAAGCAATAATAAATCCAAAGCACTTAATTTTTGCACAAACCATATACACTTCCTTGGAGAACGAACTCACATTTGTCAAGCACTTACGTTTCCTAACATGTTTGTTTAATACTTGTCGTTTTTACTCCTTTTTCCTAAAATGTGTAACTTTAGCAAAATACTATATTTACTTACCTTTAGGAAAAAGTAAGCAACAACGGCAAAGTATTAGATAGTACGCTTAGGAAAACATAAAATCCGAAAGTGAGTTCATTCTCCAAGGTAGGTATATGTTGTGTATGCCAAGTTAAAAACGTTATTTGGATTAGTTAGTTTTTGGTGATAAAAAGAGAGAAAAATAAAGACGGATTGCGCTAAAATTAAACTACGACGAAAATACGTTTTCACTAAATCCAGACGAAACATGAAAGTTAACTAAAAAATTAATAAAAATTTCAAATAAATACAAAATAATATAATTAAGGTTGAAAATTAACAAAAATTCTTGAAAACTTTTTAATTAATTATTATTAAATTTTAAAATCTAATAAAAGACCTACAATTTAAAATAATCAAGAAAAAGACCAAACAAAGAATTTATTAATTGTAAACCCTAAATATATCTTTCTTTTTTTTTGGGTAAAAGGGAACAAGGTTCCCCGGTAAAATATATTAATCACCCAAACCATTAAGTACATTGGAATACGGCTGAAGTACCGTATTAACCTCAAGACATCTCTTGAACTACGAGATTATATGACAGGCCATATAATCACAACTACAAAAACAAGAAGACGTATAGAAAAAACCACCTAAAGGTACACAAGCACACCAAAGAGTCCATCATCTTCTTATGAGTAACGAATCGGTCAGCTTCCATCTTTGAAACAGCTGAAGAACGTTGGTAGATTGATTCCAGCGACACGACACAAGTTTTAGCCGAACAGTAGACTTGATAAAATCAGCCACTTGCCCTGCCAATCTCTTTTCCTTCCGAAAAATGTGATAGTTCCGTTCTTTCCAAATTGAATACATAGACGCCGCAACCAACAGCTTTGCTACCACGCTCCTCAAAGATTTAAGATTAAAAATTGGAAGAATATCAAGTAAGATAGCATCAATAGACGGTAATGAATCATGAAGCCCAGCAAGGACTTTCACTTCATTCCAAACCTGTTTAGAAAAGCCACAATCAAAAAACAAATGTTCATGACTATCCGGTTGCAACTCACAAAGAGGGCATTTAACTGCCACATCCACATGGTCCCAAGTGCGAAGCCTATCTTGAGTCTTCTACTGACGTCTAATGATTAGCCAAAACAAGAACGCATGACTAGGAATACATCCTGGAAACCAAACAGCAAAATACCATGGGACATGAGGGTTCCTAGGTCGCAACACATCCCAAACAGCATGAGTAGAGAAAGGCTTTATATTACCATCAAGATCACGCCATTCTAATGTATCCAGTCTGTTAGACAGAGTAGGAGTTGGAATAGTATTCAAAATAGGATATTTAGACCTCCATACATCAGGCCAGTTAACACTATCATCCCGCATTAAGTCACTGACCTTGGTATCCTTATCAAAACCAGCACGAAAGATGTCCCTAGTAGTTATTATAGTAGACAGTGGACTCAGGGAACACCATTTATCATACCATGCCAAAGTAGACTTACCATCACCAAGATTATTCAAGATAAATTCCCGTAAGAAAGGACGTAGAAGAAGAATCTTACGCCAACCCCACGTGATATTTACTTTAACTAGGATATCCCAAAACTCCTCCCACGAAGTTTGTAAGCATGTATCCAGTGGACCCAAAGTGACTCCTTATTCGTGAGCAGCTTCTAAACATGCGGAATCATAAGGGCTTGATTAAAAGGTTCAAGCCGTCGAATGCATAAACCACCTTCCTTCTTGGGGAGACAAACATCCTTCCATGCCACCTTAGATTTCCCCCGACTAGACCCGCTTTGGCACCACAGAAATTCTCTCAGCTTTTGCTCAATATCAAATAAAACGCGATCAGGAAGTATGAAAACCGAAGCCCAAAAGACATGAAGAGATCCGAGGACAGAATTAATAAGCTGCACACGACCAGCCTTCGATAGGGATTTGTGACCCCACCCATCAATCCTGGCTTGGATTTTATGAAGCAATTCCTTACAATCCCTGTAGATCAGCCTCGATGATATTAACGGCACACCTAGGTATTTAACCGGAAGTTTACCCTCTTCGAATGGAGAATGTGAAGAATGGCAATCTTAACATGGTTTAAAACATTGTAGAAGTAAGTTGTGATCTTGGGAATGCTAGGCTAAAGACCCAAGGAAAGCTTAAATTCATCAAGAGCATCCATGATAAGCGTAGCAGACCTGACATCACCATGCGCAAAAAGGAATAAATCGTCACCAAAACAAAGGTTCACCATTACTAATTTGGAGCAGTAGCGATGGTAAGTAAATGAATCATTAGCCCGAATTCTTCTCTTAATCATGAGAGTAAGAATCTCCATTACAAGCGTGAAAAGGTAAGGAGATAATGGGTCTCCCTGACGAAGACCCCGTTTGCCATGAAAATGACCATGAAGTGAGCCATTAATACTTAAAGAGAATGAGGCTGTTGTAACACACTCCATGATCCAACCTATGAACCGTTGATGAAATCCAAATCCCACCAGAATCTCCCTAAGAAAATTCCATTTCACCGTGTCGTAATCTTTCTAAATATCGACTTTAAAAGCGCATCTAGAAGGACCACGATCAAGATGATAGTTGTGCATGAGCTCCTATGTTAACATGATATTTTCAGAAATATTGCGCCCCGGAATAAATGCGGACTGATTAATACCAACCAAGTCTTTCAAGCAATTCTTCATACGGTTAGCTATGATTTTGGTGATTCCCTTAAAAATTACATTACAGCAGGAAATGGGGCGAAAATCCGTAACCTTCGTGGGATCAGACACCTTACGTATAAGCGCCAAGATCGTATGATTAACCTCTCTAAGTAATTTCCCATTAATGAAAAATTCCTTAATTGCATTTACCACATCCGTCCCAACGGTATCCCAGGCCTCTTTGAAGAAAGCAGGAGTGTATCCATCAGGCCCTGGAGATTTCTCATTACCCATAGAAAAGAGAACATCCCTAATCTCCTTACTACTAACATCTTGAATCATATCAGTAGCCACTGCCTCGTTTAACTAAGTAAGAAACAAATCATTGGAATCCAGAGGAAGAACATTATCATTATGGCCAAGAAAGTTTTGATAATATGTCACAAACGCATTCGAAACATGTTCATTTTCAAATATTTCACCAGTAGCACTAGTAATGACCCCAATACGATTGCGACTCATCCTTTTCTTCACAACACGATGAAACAACTTAGAATTTGAATCTCCATCACGAAGCGAATCCATTTTAGCCTTCTGACGAAGAAACCGATCCTCTAGAATTGATGCATCATTGAACGCTTGTAAATAATGCGCCTCCTCCTCATGAAGAACCGCATTAAAAGGATCTTGATCCAGTTCTAGTTGAACGGTATCCAATTCATGACGTAAACGCTGGACATTATCATGTAAGTTCCCATGATTATATAACAGCTTCCGAAGAGGCTTCTTCAACCCTTTGAGTTTTTTCACCAGTTTAAACACGTGGAAGCCACTCTGCGTCTGCTGCCATCCATCCTTGACAATTTTCTGAAAATCACTATGAGACACAAGAATATTAGCAAATTTAAAAGGCCTATGTTTCACTTTAACAATAGAAGGGACATGAAGAACAACCGGAGAATGATCTGAGTTGCGATAAGGATGAAAAATAGCATGACAGCCTTTAAACATATCAAGAAATTCCCCATTCTCCATAATCCTATCTATTTTCTTTAAAGTACCATCCCTGCCCTTCAGTTTTAGAGACCAAGTAAATCTCAAACTTGCCCATTGAACATCAAGCACTTCAATGTCATGAACACTCTCGGAACTCACGTATCAAAATATCCACATTGGAAACACCGGCAGCAAAGTCCTCAAGGGTAAGAGCCACATTAAAATCACCTAAAATACACCATGGTCGCTGTCGAATATACACATTATGCATTCCAAGATTATACTATAATGCACGACGACGAGTATAGATATTGTGTGCATAAACAAATGAACAGAACATCGCTTTCTTATCAGATTTTACCCATAATCTAGTATGCATAACCTGATCATCTTGCGTAATAACTGAGACATCCACCTTATCACGGTTCCACCCCAATATAATACGCGAGCCCTTGTTACAATGAATGGCATTTGAGGTCCATTCCCAATTACGAAAAACAAAGGAACATATTTTGTCCAGCTTAGAATTACTAGTATGAGACTCTAAGATGGCACAAACCGAAAGCTTGTTATCATGAATAACCTGGCGAACCTCCTTCTGTTTAGGGGAGAGATTCAAACCCCGTATATTCCATGACGCAATGATAAACATTAAGAACCATTTCATTAGGAGTGCTTGCTCCTTCCGTAGGCGTAACCGAGTCATTCAGAATAAGGTGCTCATCAACCTTAAATATATCTTTCTAAAAACCTTAAAAATGATTTTAACTATTTTTTAATTGATTAACAAAAACAGAAAAAGAAAATTAATTAAAAATTGTTGTACCCATAATCATCAATTCACCATTATAGATCTAAGAAATAATTAAAGAAACTAGATGAAAAATAGATGAGATATAGAGAGAGAAAGTAGAGAGAGAAAAGAGAGAGAACGGTTGGAAACTTGTGTGATATTAGATTGTAGAGAGAGAAAAATAATGAAAACCTCTTATGCTTGATTCATTTACTAGCCCTATGTGTATTAATTCATGGGGTAGGAGTAGTTTTGCACGGTGTTTGATAGAAATTAAGGCGAATGATGATCTTAAGGAACAACTCGTGTTTAGAGTTCCTTTATCTGATGGTTCTGGATATACAACAGAGACGGTTACTATTGAGTATGAGTGGAAACCTCCTCGTTGTGACCACTGCAAAATTTTTGGTCATGATCATGAAGTTTTCCCAAAGTTGGTAAAGGTTAATCCTATTATTTCTTCTACTACATGGGATAATAATATTGGTGATGAAACCAATGATGGTTTTAAGAGTGTAACTCGAAAGAAGAAGCGCGGTTAGAAAAAGAATGGAGGTATTCATGTAGGAACTAACACTTTGTATGTTACTAAGGTGAACATGCCACCTAAAGTGGCTCTTAAGAAGTCTTCAAAGGCTGCAAATATCCCTTCGTCGTCTACATCTGTTCCTAATTATCCTTGGAATTTTAGTGGTGTTGCTACATCAAATGTTTATGATATTTTGAACTAATCAGAAGAGGAAGAAGTTGAGAATATTTATGATGAAACTGCTAATCAGTTCTATGAAAATAGGGACAAGGAAAAAGTTTAATCATAAATTTTTTGTTTGCTAGAAGAGTGTGGTTTATTTTTCTAGCATGTAAGTGTGTATGGCATGTCATATACACTAGATTAGGTGTTTATCAAGCGGTGTGTGCTTGAGGTTAATGTGGTACTTCTTCCACATTCCATTTATGCTTCAATGTTTTTTGGTGTAATATATTTTACCGGGGTGTTAGTCCCCTTTACCCAAAAAAATAATGAACCCCTCTCCTAACATGCTAGGAGAGGTATTTATAGCCAAGCCTACATGTGGCTTTCATGGGCTATATGTTTGGGCCGAGCTTGACTAAAATGCTTAGTACCTTGAAAGAGGCCTTTTAAGCTAACCACAAAGCCCGTATTGTTACAACTATCTTACTACTAAATACAACGTTCTAATAAATGATACATAATAAATCTATGATCGATCATTCTTGTTTGACTCAATATTTGAGGCTAACAATCTCCCCCAATGAGAGGTCATTCATCTTCGACATTTGGAGATTTATAGAGATTACCAATCACGCCATAAATGAGTCTTGAATGTGTAATAGTAGTCTTGTTCCTTCATGTTGTGATCTTTGAGCCTTTGTCGTTGTCTTTCGACTTTGTCTTTAAATCTTGAGATCTCCAAACCTGTGACCGAGTCATTCTTGATGATACAATATTTTGAGACTAACATCTCACTCACTGAGAGGTCATTCCTCTACGACATGCGAGTATTTATGGAGATTATTAATCTTTAGTATTGAGATCTTCAAAATGACTGATTTATTCTTGTTGGTCACCATCCTTGACTTGTCTTTTGCCATCTTGTGATATTGTGTCTTCATCCACATGCTCACACTATGCACCATCTTGAAAGCTTGCTAACAATCTCCTTTGAATAGAGGTCATTCCTCTACATTAATTGTTAAGGAAGATTTTGATCATCAGAGTTGCGGAAGTCTTTATGTTTTAAGGCATGAGTATATGGTTTTGAATCTTCGACTATGCTGAGTACACCGTAACGCCACCTTCTCGAGATAAAACATAGACACGGACTAAAAGGTTTTGAAATTTGTCCTAAATTGGTAGCATTTTACCTCCGGTCGGTGAAGACCGTTAGACGATATCAAATACCGTACCCGTGATTAGGTAGATTCAATTAAGAACCTCCTTGACAGGGTTTCGCGGCTGTACTAGCCTTCTCTTTACTCGATCGTCTCAAAGAAAGACTGCGAATGTAAAGAGTGAATCAATTTGATAAATATCCGCTTGATTAAAGTCGTCAATTCAAGTTCCAGGAAAGTTTGATTCATAAAGAATCTTACCATTGTTGCATTCCAGTTGATACAAGTTTGATTCATAAAGAATCTCACAAGTCACCTACCGCAGTGCTGTTTGAAGTTGACATTGGAAGGATTTCTATTCATCACTGTGAATACAAACAAGTATTACTCTGAATGTTCTGGAAAGACCATAAAGATATTGCGTAGAAACCGGAAACGAGTTTGAATCAATTAAGAATCAAACCACTTTTGCTTTTTAGTTTTACAAATATTCAATTCATAAAGAATCTTACACATGACCTATGGCAGTGCTGTTAGATGTTAACTGGAAGGATTTCCACTCATCATTGTGAATACTAAGTAGTATCCCTCGGAGTGTTCTAGCAATACCACAAGGATATAGCGTAGGAGTCTCTTCTTCGTCATGTAGCATGTCCTAATGAGATTTGATTGATCTCTAGTCTCTAGACTCGATTTGTGCACTTTTACTGGTCGGAGGCTGGAGCAGATGCAACCTATTCAATATCAACTATCTCGAAGTGAGAAAGTCAATAGAAGTCGTGTTTCTCTCTGTGACAATAAAACAAACTTCTTTTGAGAGAAGCCTGAGTCAGCTGGGGAAGGGTTGTGCATTACATCACTGGGTCCATGATGTGTTGTCTTCATGATGTGTAACCCAGTTTCTGCCTAGGTTGTATAGAGGGCTAGTTTCTTTTCACCCTTTATCCTTACATTTCTTTTTCATTCTTCAACCCCTTCAATGCTTACCAAGACGTCATCACTAGCACTTTGTTGTGATTGTTCCAGTACTAGCTTAAGTACTTAGTCGGCATTTTTCCCTTTTCACATTCTACTCCATCTTTCCTAACGACTTCTAATAATCAATTGGATTATCCTTGGGAACATCCATCCGGTTCTGGCTGGATCATAGGACTTATAACTAACCACCTTTTGACACCAATAACGTCGTGAATTAAAGAGGTTGTGGGTATATAAGATCGTAAACATAAAACCACTTGAAAATACTTTGGTAGACTTTCAAAAAAGCTCCCCTTCACATGTGCTCGATAATAAAAAGTGTTTCACACATGTAGGTAAAAGTTAAAGTGCTTGAGTCTTATATGTTGGTTTCATATTTAGATCATATTTTAATCACATTTTCTCCCCTATCTCTAATATATAAAATCGTTTGATATTAGAGATACCAAATTTTATTAAAATATATCACGAAAACTAGTCTTGAAAATGTTTCGGGAGAAAAATGTGTCTAAGTTAGCATGATTTAATGAACATTTTATGTAGTGTCGAGCACACAATTTTTGAAAGATTTTGAATAATCATTGAAAAATTCTTGAAAAATTGTTCTCGCACACTACATATTTATGAACACACAAATATTGTCGTTGAAAAATGTGCTAACGAACATCAAAGATTTTTATGTGAATAATACCAAATGATAACTACATACAATGTGTTGGATACATAAAAATTGTCTTTACTTAATATATCCAACAACATTAAAACATTGATTTTGGAAAGCTCCCCCTCAAAATTTGATTCAATTAAATTGTCATTACGAGGATGTGATCGACATTTAACTTTTGAGGATAGGAGTTGTTGAACACACAATTTTTGAAATATATTGAATAATCATTGAATTTTTTTGAAAAAATTGTTTTTAGCGCTTTTTTGAAATCCATTTCTTTTTGGCGACATGGTATTTCTTAAAGCATAAACTTGAGTTCATAGACTTTGAATGTCTTGACCAATCTACTCAATTGTAAGAAGATTTCTCTTTTTTTGTTGAGGGTAAGATCACTAAATCATACACTCCCTCGTGAATATAGATCCGGGTTGCAATTTGAAAGTGATTACAAGCCATTGTGTTGAGCTCAAAACTTTGAATGTTTTGTGAAAAACTCAACCCGTGATAGATTTCTCTACCCGTTGGTAGGATAAGTTATCTTTAAAGATTAACTTTCCTTTATTTGAGGTCCGAGTTACAGTCGGACATTTAACTGTAATTCGTTTACATGAGCTTAAAAACTTGGAATGTTTTTATCGATAGCTCATGACCGAGAAAATTTTATTTTCCCGTTATTAAGGATAAGCTATCATTCGTGATAAGCTTTCCTTTCTTTGAGGCACGAGTCACAATCTGAAGTAATTGTAAGTCCTCTAAACAAGATTATTTTGTGTTACTAGGTTTCTCTTGAAGCCCTTGTTCCTGTGATAATATACGTTTTAGCATCGATCGTTTCAGCAACTAAACTATGAGATCTTCCATCTCGGTGTTGTATAGTGTACCTGTAGCTGAGGAAGCAGTACCTGCACTACTATCAAGAGTTTGTTTGCATGTATGATTTATAGAAACATCTGTATTGGGGCTTTGTGGGGGATCACAAGCAACCTTGGTTGAGCTAGAGGTGAATATCTTTCCCGTAGGAACCCATCAAAGACCAAGATTCTTAAAAATTCTACCTGTGGGTTTCCACCTAAGATTAGATCTAGGACACATGGTTTTCTCGTGCACAGCGGAAGACTTAGTGGGAGAAAAGGTTTGTCTAGAAGAGATCTGCCACTTAGGTTTCTTAACATTCCATGTTTATTCTACGGGTTTGTTTCTAGTTGTCTTATGTGGTTTGGTCGTAGCAAGCAAGTTCACCTTAGTCAACACTTTTGTTATACAAGCATCATGATTTGCATTAAAGACACCTTTGTAACGTTTTGAACAAACAAAGTATTTCGTATCAGAAAAGGATCTAGGTTTTAGTTTACAACCATCAGTGGGGATCTAAACTCTAACATACGACATCGCTTGACTGTTTAGAAATCCTTGTTCGCTCTTGTGTCTTTTTCTTAGCGACCTCTGGATAGTGATTATGAACTAAGTCATTTGAACTATTCCTAGAAGGGCTAGATGCAATTATATGACGAGGTTTCATAAATGATGATTTGCTTACATTATTAGTCACATGTCATGTCTCATATCAACTTGGGAAGCAAACTATTACTTTGATACATTAGGTCTTTCTGATCTAAACGCATTCGGTTATCTAGCAACTGATTGGTTTCTAAAGGTATGTAAAGGCGGTTTCCCCAAGATTGATGGTTTTGCAAACTTGGTGTCCACATTAGTTCAATGTATATTTCTTAACTCGTTTTTCAACACAGCAATTGCGAACACCTTTTCCTGAATCTGAGATTTTAATTACTCATTTTTAGAAGTAATTTAGCGACACATTGTTCTAACTGGATATCCATATTGGCAAATATGTCATGATTAGCATTCGCTACATTACTTTCTACAGTGTCTATAGGTTGCACGGGAATGTCACTTAGTGAAGCAAGCGGAGGACTTTGATTTTGAGAAGCCAACTTAGATTCTAACAAATTAATTTGTTGCACAAAATGTTATTTTTGCGATTTAAAATCTTGAATCTGACGATCCAATTTTTGTTCAAGAACAACGTTTGCTTTTACAAGTTTTTCAAAATATGCTTCAAATTTGTCTGTTTTCTTTGAAAATTCAAATTTGGCATCGTCAAAATCTTTTGTGTGCTGAGCTAAAACTGTTTGAAGCTCTTTAATTTGAGAATCAGAATTTTGTGCAACATCATGGGAAGTCACTCCTCCATTATTACACATATATGTTCAATCAGGAGTGGTATCGCTATCATCCTTTTCCCACACATGTGTGTCATAAACGGGTTCAGATTGCTCAGTATGTTGTTGATCATTAGCAAATACATTGCATTCAGTTATCAATTATACCTCAGCCATTGGCCCTTTGTAATATGTTGGTATGATTTGTGCATCAGTAGCATCTGTATCATTCCTTGATGTGCTGCATGTATCTTGCTTTTCTGATTCCGTCCCGCTGCTGTCTGTGACTATATTCTCTTGCGTCTGAATCTGCCTTCTAATCACCCTTCTGTCATAGTGGCTTTTATGACATGTTTTGTCAGCAATGGACTTCGTTACATTACTCATGTATTGGAGAAGTGTCTCTTTGAACTCTTGAACATCGAATCGAGTATATTCAAAGAAGTATTTGCTTATCAACTCTCGATTATAGTTTATAGAGACCTTTGTATCAATGAATTGCTGAAACTGATTTTCGAGAACCAAAACGGCATCATGCATTCAACCTCTTGAAATTCATCGTTGGAAAGTTGTTGTTCAAGGTGATCGGCATTGAGTAGCATTATGCTTGTGAATGTCTCAACATCTTGACCAAATAGTGACATGAATACCCGTTTGAATCCAAGTTCGACGCGCGTGCCTCTTAAATCGTCATTTGAAAGAATTTGAAGGTGTGACTAGAGTGATGGAAATTGTGCCATGCACCATTATTTTGCTTTCAACATCTTATATTTGAGTGAATGCACATCTTGTGTTACTGAATCCATGCTGCTTGTCGTGCACGGTTTATTGACTACAGTCTTGGTACTTGTCTGAACTTCGTTGGCCTGCATCGTCTTAGCATTAATGGACGTTGTTGTAGAGTTTGTTGTAGAGCTTATAGTGACTTGTTCAGGAGTATACATAATATCAGCTTTATACGTCTTTGAATCATCATGGGTTGCTCTACTAAAATATTCTGCTTAGATCGAACCAAATACCATATCCATATGCATACCCATTTCCATTATGGGTGTCTCTCAATTGATGACGTGACTTCGGATCTTAAATAGACGTGGTGTGATTATGTTGTGGTTAAAATTCCGAAAAATTCCGATTTTTTCTTAGTCCGACAATAAATTCTTCAGTCCGATATAATTTTAGACCTAAAAAAAAATTTTAAATTGCCAAATTTTAAAAAACACTTAAACCTATAAATCTAAGGCAGGAAAAAGAATTGTAAGAAAACATTTGACGCCAAATTGAGCCAAAAAGTTCAATTTTGGTCCAAAATTTCAATTTTGGGTTGAAAAATTGTTTGTATCACCAAAATTTGAAATGGAAGCTTAAATGGGCTAAAAATGGTCTAGGAAAAATTAAGTTTTCCTTGGGTTTTGCCGCCATTCTGTTTTTGGTAAACTATGTTCCGCAATAAAGCTGATCTCGTAGTTCAAGCTTTGCTTGAGGTTAATACGGTGCTTCTGCCGTATTCCATTGTGCTTATTGGTTGGGTTAATATAATTTACCGGGATTAGTCCCTTTACCCAAAAAAATAAATAAAGCTGATCTCGTAATAACACTAGTCTTGCAATAAAGCTAATCTCGCAATAACACTTACCTCGCAATAACACTAATCTCGCAATAACACCGATCTCGCAATAAAGCTGGTCTCGCAATAATGCTGATCTCACAATAACGTCTCAATTCGCAATATTTCTAATCTCGCAAAAATCTAATTTCGCAATAATGCCTGATCTCGCAAAAATCTTATCTCGCAATAATTTTGCTCTGGTTTCGCAATATGCTCAAATTCGCAATAATTTGGGTTTCTAATTTCGCAAAAAAAAATTCTATGATTTCGTAATAATTAGGGTTTCTAATCTCGCAAAAAGTTGATATTTTGAGCATTTTCACCAAAAACGAGCCGAACACCAAAATGTTTTGTGATTTTGACCAAAACAAAAATCTCAAATCACTACCACAACTATGTAGACGATTTTTAGAAATATTTAGACCATAAGAACACGCATTTTTTTGAGATGCGAGTTGTTGAGCCGTAAAACATACGAAAAACAATGATAAACCACAAACCAATCACTAATCTACCCCGTGGCGAATGATACCAATTGATCTTCCACCACAAATCGAATCACATCAACTTTAGGCTTTGAATCCAAATGTTGTACCCATATATAAATTTCTTCACAATGATAGATCTAAAAAAATAGATGGGAAACTAGATGAAAAAGAGATGAAGGTTTAGAGAGAGAAAGTAGAGAGAGAATGGCTGGAAACTTGTGTGATATTAGATAGTAGAGAGAGAAAATACAATGAACCGACCCTCTCCTAACATGCTAGGAGAGGTATTTATAGCCAAGCATACATGTGGCTTTCATGGGCTATATGTTTGCGTCGGGCTTGAATAAAATGCTTAGTACCTTGAACGAGGCCTTTTAAGCTAGCCATCAAGCCCGTATTGTTACAACTATCTTACTACTAATTACAGAATTCTAATAAATGATACATAATAAACCTATGACCAATCATTCTTGTTTGACTCAATATTTTGAGGCTAACAAAAATATATGAAAAGTGGGAAAATTCTGAAAACACTTTACAAAAATCTTAAAAGTGATAAAATAAAAGGAAAAAAATTAAACGCAAAAAGCGGGACGAATAAGCCTCAAATATTAAAATAAGCTACGGCTTATTTTAACACTATGGAACTTAAAAACATGAAGAAGCCATTACATAAACTGTTGATTGATAAAGGTAACATTCATGCCAATGTTACGAGGTTACAGGAGGAACTTGATAAACTTCAGGTTGCTTTAGACAATGACCCTAATAATGGTGACATGAGGAAATTAGAAGTGACAGTTGTGAGCTCTTTTATTGAGGCATTGCTTATGAACGAACATTTTTTGAAGCAAAAAGCCAAAATTACTTGCCTTAAGGAAGGAGACACGAACTCTGCTTATTTTCATAAGGTTGTAAAGCGTAGGATTAGTCGTAGTCGTATTGATGTGGTTACTCGTTTGGACGGGACTATGTGCAAAAATGATCAGGTGGTTAAGGCCTTTGTGGATCATTATGAAGTGTTTCTAGGGTTATCTAGTGAAACGGGTGGACTCAACACAGTGGGCCTATTTCAAACTCGGCTATCTGAGGAGGTGGCTTTGCATATGACTAGGGCTATTACTATGAAATAGGTTAAACATGCGATGTTTGATATGGCAAATGAAAAACCACCAGGGCCGGATGGGTATACGACTGCCTTCTTTAAGGAATCGTGGGATATTGTAGCTAATGACATCACTGATGCAGTTCGTGAATTATTTATTAATGGTAAACTTTTAAAAGAGGTGAATCATACCATCATTGCTCTTATCCCCAAGGTAAACGTTCCTAACAGGATTAATGACTACCGGCCTATGTCATACTGTAATGTTCTATATAAATACATTACTAGGATACTTGCTAATCGGATTAAGGACATCTTGAAATATCTTGTTAGTTTGAATTAATCTGTGTTTGTCCTGGGTCGTCATATTGTTGATAATATCTAATTAACGCAAGAACTGATGCATAATTATCGTTTGCACCGTGTTGTTTCTCGTTGTGCGTTTAAGTGGATATTTAGAAAGCTTATGATACGTTGGACTAGAATTTTCTTCAAAAGGTTCTAATTGGGTTTGGTTTTCATAATCATATGGTGACTTGGATTATGGAATATGTGACTACAGCCTCTTTCTCGATTAGTATCAATGGGTCTCTTCATGGCTATTTAATGGGTAGGAGAGGTATCCGTCAATGTGATCCATTATCTCCTTATGTATTTACTCTTATTATGTAGATTTTAACGCTAATGCTTAAACGAAGGGTTAGGAATTCTTATTCATTTACATACCATCAATATTGCTTAAGAATGGAATTGGTTAATCTTTGCTCTGCAGGTAATTTATTTTTATTCTCACATGGTGATGTCAGATCTGCTACGGTTATAAAGGAAGCTCTTGATGAGGTTAAGCATGCTTCTAGGCTGATTCCTAGTCTTCCAAAGAGCACAAGGTTTTTTGTAATGTTTTGAATCATGTTAAACTCTCTATAATTCTGGTGTTGCCATTTGAAGAAGGTCACCTGCCAGTAAAATACTTGGGTGCTCCATTGGTCTCGTCTAGACTAATTATTAAAGATTGTTGGGAGCTTGTTGATAGAGTTCAGACCCATGTGCAGGATTAGAAGAATAATTCGTTATCGTCAGTAGGGAGACTCCAACTTGTTTAGTCAGTTATTGGGTCTATGCATGTCTACTGGGCTTCTATTTTTGTGCTTCCATGACGTGTATTACTTGATATTGAGCAAATCATGCGTGGTTTTTTTGTGGTGCCAAGGAGCAATGTAGAAGGGTAATGTGAAAGTGGCCTAGGATGTGGTTTGTCTTCCTAGAAATGGAAGGGTTTTGGGTATTCGGAGGTTTGACATCTTTTACAAGGCTCTCATGGTCTCGCATACATGGAAGTTATTAGTTCTCAAAGAGTCTCTTTGGGTGAAATGGATACATGAATACAAACTAAAAGGCTGGAACTTTTGGGAAATCCTATGTCGTGGTAATATGACGTGGGGATTGCGCAAGATTCTTTAATCGCGACCTTGTATTAGAAAATTTATTTCGTACAAGATTGGAGACGGTTCAAAGGTCTCGGGTTGGTCTGATATTTGGTCTGTGGAGTGTCCTTTGACTAATACAATCTCGTCAAGAGATATTAACCGTTCGGGCTTTAACTATAGTACAAAAATCAAGGACTTGTTTAGACATGGCCAATGGATGTGGCCTGATTTCTTACGAGTAAACATACTTTTAGGCTAATATTCGTACCCCAGTTATTCAGGAAGGAGTTCCGGACAGATTGCTTTGGCGAACAGAAGGAAATGTTTTTAAACCATTTTCCGTTACGACTGTATGGTCGTCTTTAAGACCGCGTGATCTTAAGGTCCCTTGGTATGATCTTGCGGTATTCGAGTTGTATCTAATAAGTGTGAAAACACTTATCCTTTTAACACTTATTTCGAATAATAACAAGACCAAAATGTGTATTTTATGTCATAAAAGTCGGAGTTATGCGTGGTTTGTGTTTTTATTGTGTTTCATGATAAAAATATGAGAAAGGAAGAAAACACGGGCTATCACGGACTTTTATCGAAGAAAATGAGAAAAGACGAAGTCAAAAGATCAAGAGTGCAAAAAGAACGGAAGTCCAAGGCCTATTCTGAAGATTTATCAAAGAAAAATTAAAAAGACGGAAGTTTAATGAAGTCGAAGAACCAAGTCTAATTATAGAAGAAAATTATAAGACGAGTTCAATTTAAATCGAAAAATCCCGAGACGACGTCGAGAAAGACAAAGAATTTAAATCGAGTCGAGACGAGAAGAAAGAAAAAGGAAGCAACACATGCACCTCCCCACCTCCTATATATACCCTCCTAATGTGTCATTAGGAGGGTGTTAGTTAGTTATTAGTTAGCCTTCATTTTTCCTTTGTAGTTTTTAGAGAGAGAAAGTGTTTAACTTTCTCTCACTATAATTTCATCTTTCCTTCATCTTTTCTTTCATGTTTAAGCTTTGATTTAATCTTGTATTTTGGAATCATTAATCTACAAGTTCAAGTTTAAGCTTTTCATCTTTAATCTTCTTCTACCTTTCTTGATTTTTATTTATCTTTGATCCGAAATAATCTTTGATCTTGTTTAATCTTGATGTTTATACGTTTAAAAAGTTTATCTTTTTGTTAATATCTAAGTTTTCATACAATTTGTGCTTTGAGCTTATCATGCTTATTGGCTTAATTTGTATATAGCTTTACTTTTATGTTTTCTTAAAAGTTTCGTCTTTTTAAAGTTTGTTTTATAAAGTTTGCTTATTTAGTGTTTTACAAGTTGTTAAATTTGTTCTTGTTTAGTTTTAGTTAAGTTTTGATAGTTGCTTATCTTATTAAATGCTTTTTTGGTTTGCTTATTCTGTTTTTGAATCCCATCGTAACAGATGTTCACCCAATCCGATCGAGTAAGTGTGATCGCATAAACCCCTAGGGTTTCTACTTGCGATCCTTTAGTTCGACCACCAAGTACGATCACACTTGGGTGAGATCACTCATTGCGATCCTTTGTCACGATCACTCATTGCGATCACTTGACCACGATCACTCGCCGCGATCACTTGGTTGCGATCTGGGCCACGATCCTAATTTCCATCGCATTGAGTGCGATCACTAGACCACGGTCACTAGGCTGCGATCGTAGGATACAATCACCTTGGTTGCGATCACTTGGCTACGATGGCTGAGTGCGATGACTGGTCACGATCACTTGGACGCGATGACTTAATTTCTTGTTTTTATTTTAAAATTCAAAATTAACTTTTCCCGTCACTTTTACTTAGTATTATTTTTAAACTAGTTTTGTCTTAGTTTATTTTTACAATGTTTTAAGTTTTAAATTCACTTTAAGTTTTTAATCATTTATTTTTAACTCATCATTTTAGTTTAATTCTTAAAAGCTTTTATTTTTACTCAAAGACACTTTCATTTTACTTTTAGTTTTAAATAGATAATCACACCACTTTAATTTTCCACCAAGAACGACTGAGTCGTACTTTCAACTGGTAATCAATTCGAAAAGACTGAGACGAACAAATTTTTATACTTGGTGAAAACCTTGTATTAAATGCCTTCTCTACCCATTGGTGGGACCGTTGCCTCTATTTCTCCATTACTAACTACATTTGGAGAAAGTGATTTCCTTTTGAAATAATTTGAAGCAACTTTGGGGAATGTGGACTTACAATATGACGATTCTCCCTCCAATTGGGATGAATACATTCGTACCATTGACAAACTTCTCAATGAGGACAATATTTCTCCACCGTCTCCTAAGGAAATCTCTATCGATGATCCGAATTTGACTACGCATTCCATCGACAATCCTCCGGATTTAGAGCTTAAGGATTTACCGTCTCATCTCGAATATGTATTCCTTGAAGACAATAAGAAGTTACCCGTCATCGTCGCTAAGGACTTGAAAGAAGAAGAAAAATCTCGATTTATCGATGATGTAGCGTTTTTACACACCTTTAGGAAAAGGAGGTAAAATAGTGGAAATATTAAGTGTCGGTTTAGGAAAACCAAGCACTAATGACCAATGGTGAAAGTTCGTTTCCCAAGGAGGCTAGTGTGTTGTGTAGAGAGATGATTAATTTGTGATTATATTTATTATGAGAAAAGAAAAGAAGAAATGAGATAAGAAGAGAATGACGGTTACGATGACGATTTACACTAAGACGATTAGTCGTACACGTAAAACCGTAAAAGTACCAAAATAAAAAATTTACTCTAAAAATTCCTAGAAAATTGCAGTAAATCCTAAATAATGTAATTAGAGTTTACAAAAAATCTAAAATCACCCAAACCTTTTATTTAATTAAATAATGATTTTTTAATGCTAATTAAAGCCCTAAAAATCAATTTAATTAACAAAAAGCACAAAATGAGATTTTTTTAATTGTAAACCTCTAAAATGACCTAAATTAATTTAAAACTATTCTTGAAAATTTTAAAATTAATAAAAACTATTAAAAAATAATTAAAAACTCTTAAAACTTAAAATAATTATAAAAATAAATCTAAGGACAATAAAAATATTCTAAAAGTTGTAAAATTCCTAACTTAGTGTATTTGAACTAGGAAAAATGAAAAAACTAGAAAAAACTAACTTTTAATTTTTAATAATAAAATAATAATAAAATAATATTAAAAATGCAAAGTTTATAAAAAAATTCTAAAAAATTACCTAAAATCAAGAAAAATGTAACTAAGCTAAAAATGCAAACAAAAGTTTCCAAAACCTTTTTTTATAATTTTATATAAAATTTTAAAGTTAATTAAAACCCCTAAAATTAAAAAAAATCAAAAATAAGTTAATTTGAAAACTTTAATGGGTATAAACCTTAAAATACTAAATTAAAAGTTAAAAACTAATTTTCCAAATTTTTAAAACACTTTTTTATATTTTTAATCACTTTCTAATATTAAAACTAAAAATAATCATATAAAATTAAATATAAATGTGAAAAATAAACTTTTTATGCCAAAAAGTATTAAATGCTAAGACAAACAAGGGAAATCAAAAGAAAGAAAAATACTAATTAAATAAGCTGGAAACAGCTTATTTACACACGGCTTATATTAATAAGCCCTAACCAAATAACCCTTAAATATTAAAGAAACCAAAGGATAACCAGTCAAAGACCCTAGGGCAACTGGTTATCATGTTGGTGTGTGGGAGAGATGGCGCAGGTTCGAGTCCTGGCTAGTCTCTTTTTGATAAAACTTTTTTTTTTACTTTTCTTTTTATAAAACTCAAAACCAGTGATCTACACTACTCCAAAACACACAAAAATATTTAAAATCAAACAAGATTAATACCTAGAAATCACAAAAACGTGCCCAGTTTAAAACTCTTGCTACAGTAACAAAATAAATCAAAACATAGTACTATCCGAGAACCCAAGTGTTCTCAGACAACACTAGAAGCCAATCTGATGATAATAGAGCTTGAATATGGATTGATCTTGTTGGTTTGTTGGTTATTTCTGGCAAATAAGGCACCCCCACAACCAGTTGGGTTGTGGGGAGTCACAATGAGCAATAAAAACCAAGTTAACACACAAAATCAATTACACAAGGCAAATCAAGTTGCTGAAAATCAGAACAAGCATATGGGCAGTCTTGCTGATGCAGTTGGCACTTAGATGAGATTCAATAGTCACAAACTTGCATAAAACCACACCAAATCACATACAAACTGAACACAATCCTAGATGACTACTAGAATAATTAGTTAACAAGATTTGACCAAGTGAAAAACAGATTCTAGTCCTAAAATTCCCTACTGATTTTTATCCTATTATTACCAAGATATTTAGCATGCACTTTTGTTTTAACCTACCAGACTGCCAAAAACAATCACCAAATATACCCAAGACAGACAAATAAAGGGTGTTTAGCCTGTATTTAAACCAAGCAGATGTCAAATACTTAGCTTAATCCCTAATCCCAAACAACCCTTATGTTTCTGATTTTGGCAATTAACAAAGAGATAAAACACAAAACCTATCCAATCTAATTTCTAACAATTCTAGCATGCATATAAATTCAAACAAAGCATAATCAAACATGAACAACTACAAGTAAACAGAACATACTCAATCATCATTCAGAAATACAATAATATCCATAAAACTAGCCTAAAGGGTACAAGCTTAATACCAGATCTTAATGCTTTCCAAAAGGTTGTTTAAGAAGCTTATGTGAGCTTATGGATGAGTAGAGGATCCCTGTTGGTAGGTCTACAACAGACCTATGGATTTCAATATCTTCAAAAATGAAAGAAATGAATGGAGATGGACCTTGCTTCTTGTTTGATTCCTGCACAACACCACAAGACAAAAAACACCTTCAAGCTTATATAAGCTGATGCTCATAAGCTTGTATCAACAGCTTATGAGCAGGCCTATATAAGCAGTAAGTTATGAGTAAAAATAAACAACCAAAATCCTTTTGAGATCAATTTGGAACCACCAAACTTTCTGAAAATGAAATCCTTTTAAAACCAAATACTAAACTATCAAAACCACGTGAGATTAATCAACTCAAACTCAATAAGCTATTTTCAGGTATCCACTTTCACTTTTACCTGAGATTGGGTTAAGGTTTGAGTTGAAAACCTAAGAAAAACGTTTTCTTCTGCCTTTTCTTTCCACTTAAATCCTTAAAAACAAAGGAGAACCTCACACTTATACAAACTAAACAAGAATTCCTACACAGGATTCTTGAAAATCAAACACTTTTAACCAAAATTTGTTGACAAGAACACAATGGTCACAAAGTGCTTAAACAAAACAGATTTATGGAACTCAGTTTTCTTCACACAAGCCAATATACTTTTTAAATACTGAAAAGGAATTATATTTTTCACTTAAAAACACCAACTTTCCTTAAAAAAACAGGTTACAAGGACTTGTAAAAAAACTGGAATAAAACAAAAAGGGACACAACTCGTCTCCTTTTATAGCACTAGGTAGAATAGTCTAGAATACTGAATAAAATATTACAAAGAAAGGGAAACCCTAAACCGAAATTGACTGAAAGTCCACAATTGCCCTTGGTTTGAAAATTCGAATCTTGGTCAATAAGAGCTCATGTGCTTGCCCTTGGATGATCTTGAACGTTAAAAACTCCTTTGGGGATAAGAAAACACATCCAACCGTTTGTTTTGTCGATTTTTGGGTTTGGGGATGAAAGTGACGCAGCAGGGGAGGTCCCTACTGCTCACATGGGTTGGTTGGGATCATGGTTTTGGTGTGGGATTGGTTTAGTAAGTTGTTAATTAATGATCTGGAAAGGTATAAACAAAACCCCTTTGTTTTTGGCTTGATTAAACTTGGGGATTTCTAGGGTTTATGAGGGATTAAGGGGGGGATTAGATCCGTTTTTGGGGGGAGATTAATTTAAATATTTGTCATGGAGGGAAGGATTTTTTAACTGAATAATCAGTTAATAAATAGATGGTGGAAGGTGACGTGGAGGATGGAGCGAGTGTGATTGGTGGGTCAAAGGTCAAAGGTGAGGTGGCGAGGTGTGAGTGGTGGGTATGAGAATGGTTGTCTGGCCATTTTGGCCCCTGAAATTCCCTTTTCTTGCAACTTAAGTTCAAACAGCTTACAACTCCAATTCCTTTGTTTTACAAGTTTGCAAACTCCCATTTTGGCCACAATTACTTTTGAAAAGTTATTCCAAGGACTAGTTTGGCCAATTCATGATATTTTAAGGACTTATTTTGGCATTTTCTTCATTCTTCAAGGTCTTGACTTGTTTGTTGACTTCTTGGAGGACTAATATTGACAATTTAGTTTTGTTGAGGGACTAAATATGGCAATTCTTCAAAGTTAAGGGTCCTTTTTGCAATTTTGACAAACTTTAGGGACCAATCTTGTAATTATGAAGATACAAGGGTATAAAGTGCCAATTATTCAATATTGGATGACCCTTCTTCATAAATCTTCAAATCTTCAAGGGGTTTCTTGGGAAATTCTTCATTATGGCTTGGTTCAATGTGTGGCTTCGTTTCTCGTGTTTGTTTTTGCATGATTCTTGTGATCTTTTGTCAATTTCTCAATATCCGTACCTAAAATACACAAGCAACAAACACAAGCATATATTTGGGTATTTTCATGATATTTTATGCATTTAAAGCCCTTTTTGGACGATGAGACTATGTATAAAAGCAGTCTCATCACTCCCCCATACTAAACCTTTGCCGTGCCCTCATGCAATGCTAGAATAAAGTATCGTAGCACCTCCAAAATTCATTTTTATTCACTTTTATTGAATGATAAACTAGCTACACTACTACTATTGCTATTACTTGCGTTTTAGACATAATGTATGATTTTCATCGCAAAATGGGACGTTTAGGTTCATAGAATAAGAACACGTGAATGCTTCGTTAGAAATAATTTCATCGTCCTTGATTTTCACCCCAATTCCATGCCAAGCGTGCAACGAGATCATTGTCATTATAAGTTAGTAATGCTAACACTACTCATATGTCCTAATCACGTACTTATACTCCCGATTTCCTAAGTTGTCTCTTATATTTTATTTTATCTTGAATGTTTCACGAGGATACATTGTTTGACTTATGCGATAATAGAGATTTAGGTCTAAAAATAGAGTCCTAACGGTGTAACCAAGACCATCAAATCAATAACCCCTCCTAATAGACAACGATGTCAAAAAATTAAGTCAACAAGAAGGATCGATAAACACGGTTTTATAACGGTTTTGAACATGAGACTTATTACCAAGACTTTTATACGCCCCTAACAGAAGGGCCTTATTATCTTTGGTTTACCTCCATCTTTTATTCAACTTCGCCATGAAGCTTTTACTATGACTTCGGTCTTGCCTTGCCTTTTATTATCCACCTCATCGGTGGTTTTATTAGCCAAAGACGTATATCCTCACGCTAAGGCGAATTATGGATCTTTAAAGCTTTAAAGATTAAGGCTTGATTCACTTTCAATTTTGCATAGATTTTTCGACCTTGTGGGCTTCAAATTGTTTGCTTGATTTAGGTGAGCACTTGAAATCTTATTATTGGGTGAAGCTTTTGATTATTCGGGTGCCAATACTTCAAAACCGTGACGCTGGCGATACCTTAATGTCTTCCCAATTTAATTACACGAAAGCTACTAGAAAAGACTAGAAACCCAACAATCAAGACTAAACCGCTAAGTCAATATTTATTAAGCAAAAAATATTTACAAGCGAAGGGAGAATAAGCAAACAACGAGAACACATGAGTTTTTGAAAGAATACGAGTACTCTACGTTTAGCATAGTAACTTATAATTAACCCTATCAGTTCCCGTCCTCATTTAAGAGACTTAGCCTAATGTGAAGTTAAGGAATCGAAGATAAGAGTAAAAAATTACCCTTATTGTCGCCATCAGAAAATCTACATTCGTGTCTTCAAACACTTATAAAACATGAGAAAACTTTTAAAATTTGGCCATTTTTAGCCTTATTTTGGAAAGCGTGAAGGTTTGGCAACAAAAAGATAAACTTTGGAAAGCGTGAAGGTTTGGCAAGGCAAGTATCTATTCACCCCCCCATACTAAAGTTAAACATTGTCCTCAATGTTTCGAGTCTAGGGGTGCAAACACCCCCATACTAGAGACGTAGTCGAATGCCTAATCTAGCATGGAAAGGGTGTAATCGTTAAATTTAAAGCCGTTTATGAAGTGTGCTATAAACCTAAGGTTAGAACATCAAAAGGATATATCATGGATATTGAGAAAGTCTTCAAAGCAAACGATCGAGTGCTCCCATTAAACGAACACGAGAGGCTCCAATCGTGAAGATACTGATCATATAAAATCAACAATTCACAAACAACCACGGAACAAAGGTTGGAAGGGCACAAATCCCCACACGTTACTACATTAGAAAGAGATAATATGTACATGGATAAGCATGGGTCTCCCCCACGAGGCACCTTGTTTTTGATAACCGATTCAAAAGCTCGACTCGAATCCCCCATAAATGTGATCATTTACGGATAATCATGGTATGGTAAATTTTTAGTGGGGCTTACATGATAAACAAGGCCCAAAAACAACCGGTATTAAGGACTAAGTCCTTTGATGGTGCAAAATACCGAGATCGAAGATGGCGTTCTTGTTTTCATTGGAAAAACAAATCAACGCCACTTCATCATGTGTCAACACAAACCCAAAGGGTTTAAATAAAATAGATGAGAAGAAATAGAAGGGTGGGACAATGGGTAAGTCACAAAAACCATGAGCTACTCGAGGTAGACTCGCACCAATCAAATAGAAAGATTTTCCATTTATTGCATCGGTGGAAGACCGAGATTTCCCTTTATAAACAATTCCGGGATCAAATATCTCGTCCTCGGTGGAGAAAGTGGAGGGAACATAAGGGGCTTCCCCCACACTTGATCCACACAAAGCATCGTCAAATGGAGAAGACGAACTTGTAGTACTCAAACACGAGGTGATGACGGAGTTAGCATTGTAGAAAAATCTTTTAAATCCAATTTAAATTTTTTTTTCCTTTTTCATCTTTTAAACTCTCCTTATGAAAACCCGACTTTATTATGTCAAAAATATTTGGTGTTTCTAAAACAATGTTAGTCACACTAAAAATTCTCACATGTGAAAACCGTTTTGGTTTTGGTGGTGGTAAGTTCTCAAAACGTTTGTCAACAAAGAAAACTTCCCCATCAGGGTCAACATATTCATCATTCGAAGAATCATTCGTGATTGGAAACGTAGGCTTAACACTCTTAACCTCCACCGGCGGAGGGGACGAAAAATCGTTTTTATCATCAACTCCTAAAACTCTTTTTGAATTCCTTTTGCAAATGTTTTTGATGGGATTAACATTGTTCAAAGACGTGATAGAATACACATGAGAAAGTGTAGAGTTTTGAGTTGCATTTATGACGAGTTCTTCCTCATTGAAACGTAGAGTGATTTTCCTAGCATGCACATCGATAAGTGCTCTCGAGGTATTCAAAAATAATCGACCTAAAATTAGAGGAACTTTAGGATCGATGGGAATGTCAACAACGATAAAGTCCACAGGATAGTAGAACTTTCCAACTTTCAAGAAGACGTCCTCGGCTACTCCACAAGCTAAAATCATAGAATGATCGGCCATCTTGATTGACATTCTTGAAGGAGTGAGATTAGGAAGATTGAGCGACTTTGATGAATCGGTGAATCTTCTCAATACTCATATTGGGGCAAGCACTCCTTCTGGCTGATCCCATGTTGATTTTTTATTATTTTCCTCGTAACTTTATGTTATCGTCTTGGTTTTTGTCTAGTTTATATATTTCCAGTATTCTAGACTAGTTAATGTTTATGGCCTGTCGTAAACATTTTGTTTAACAAGCTGCCTGTAGCTTGCGGTTAATGTGGTATTTCAGCCACATTCCTTGTACTTCAACGCTTTTTTTGGTTCTATTTACCGGGGTCATTGCTACCCTTTTACCAAAAAAAAAGATTGAGCGACTTAAAAATCTCAAGAGGCATCAAATTTATACTAGCACCAAGATTGGCCAAAGCGTAGCATTCTTCCATATCTTGTATTGCACATGGGATTAAAAATTTAACGGGATCACCGACTTTTTGAGGTATGCGGCTAAGAAAAACGAAGAACAACTAGACGATTTTTGCAATTTCTCTTTGTTATTCAACATACTTTTGAAGTTTGCGGCAAATCGAGGCATCATGACCAAGGCGTCGGCAAAACTTATATTAAAATGCAAGTCACGAAACATTTTCATGAAAAGTTCAAATTGATAATTATTTCGTTCTTGTGCCTTTTCCTTGTTTCGTCTTGAAGGGTAAGGTAAGGGTGGCGTGGGTTGGCGCATAGGCAACGGCCTTGGAATCTCGGGTTCCACTATTGGTATTGGTTCAACCGTAGGTGTGGTTTGTGCGGTACTTCGTGGGCTTGGAATTTGCTCCTTTTCTACCACCACCTCGGGTTCTTTCTCTTTTTCCTTCTCTGTAGAAGTACTTGGACGAGAAATGGGTTCTTTGAAAGTTTTACCACTACGAGTAGTAATAACCTTCAATTCTCCTTTTGAGTTTACGATGGTATCACTAGGAAGACCACCCGAAGAAGAAGGTTTACACATGATAGCTTCAAACATTTTTCCCATTCGATCTTCAAACTTAGATTTCCTAGCATCCGCTTTTAACAATTCTTGCTTAATCTCATGTTGACCTTGCTCCATTTTTTGTTGATTTTGTTAGAGACGTTGAACATTTCCTTCCATTTTATTAGCATGAGTCTTAAGTTCATTAGCAAGTTCGTTTTTAAGCTCGTTTTTCAACTCGGATCTTAAGCTAACCATTTCACGTTGCATATTATCAAACTTAGCATCGTTTGCCTTAGCATAATTCAAAAATTCTCCTTGAAGATTTTTGGTGTGATCATTTTGAAAACCTTGGGTAGTATTTTAAAAATCACGGTTTTGGTTTTGGTTTGAAATTTTCCCATTTCCACTTTGATAATTACCCTTATTGAAGTTACGTTGTTTTCCTTAGTAAGCACCACTTTGATTGTTGTTTCGATAGTTGTTAGCATTTTTATTTTGTGGAGCTTGATTTTGGAGGGAACGTTGACCGTTTTGGTTATAAGTTCCCGTGGCTACATAAGCATTCGAAGTGTTACCATCCGCGGTAATGCACTCGGAAAAATCATGAGCTCCACCACACGAAATACAACTCTTGGCAACCGCCTTAACCGATGCGGAATTCAAAGCATCTTGTGCTTTCCAATGAGTCATAAGAGTCGAAAAACTATCGAAAAACCGATTCTCCTCATTTGCTTCATCTTGCAAGGCACTCATGTTACGAGACGACGATGAACCCATAGTGGCAACACTCGGTGTGTTACGAGGGCTATAAACTTTAGACCTATTCTAAATGATTTTCAAAGCCTCATCGGTCGTTTTGCATAAAAAATTACCACCCGCGGTGGCATTAAAGTAATCTCGTTCATGATCATTAAGCCCATTATAAAAAGTGTCAATTTGATGCAATTTGGAAAAATCATGGTGTGGACATTCATGTAACATTTCTTTAAACCTTTCCCAAGACATTGAAAAAATTTCATTAGACCTTTGAGTAAATCGTGAAATCTCGTTTTTCAAATGTGTTGTTTTAGATGGTGGAAAAAATTGATTCACAAATTTAGAAACGAGATCAACCCACGTCAAAATCGAATTTGGGGGTTCTTTCTCGAGCCATATCTTGGCGGGTCCATCTAACGAGTATGGAAACAACATCATCTTAATGGCATCGTGTGGTACATCCTTAAACTTGCTTGTCGCGGTGAGACGATTGAATTGCCTAATGTGATAATGTGGGTTGTCTTTTTCGTGTCCGCGAAACTTGTTGGCTTGAAGCATAGACATTAAACCCGTCTTGATCTCGAAGTTCTCCGCAAGGATGGCGGGAATCACAATGGCCGCTCCAAAACCCTCGGTGGGTGCTTGAAGCAACTCCATCATAGTACGATTAGCCATGATAGCTTCTTGTTCTACAATAGGTTCCTCACTTGGAGTCTCTTCACTAGAAAGATTAGGATTAGTTGTTGACTCCTTTCGGTTTCTACGTTTACGTGCACGTCTTGCTTGATTACGAGTAAGCATAAACGTCACGTACAACGTGGGGATGAGCAAAAAAGATTCTTTTTGGTGTTTTTAACTTTTTCAATTTTTTTGGATTTTTTATTGTTTTTACTTTTTTTTGGATTTTGGAATTGTATTAAGTAGACAAAAATCTACAAATCTCCTCCTTAATCAAATCTCTTTATTAAAGAAGCTCAAGGAATGAAAACGATAACGTGAAGTGAACGCCTTCGATGACTTTAGAATGTTGGTGGAACACCAAAACGTTCAAGAGGGTTTAATCAAATAAAACCAAGAAAGTATATATGATACTTAATAATACTTTAGGCGGCAAAACCCTCGATTAGCTCTCAAAATCAAATACTCACAAGCAAGCGGGGAAACGATGCGGCGCGAAGCACTTAAGAGCCTTTTTCCTTAGGGTATATTTTATAATACCCGCCTTATACCCACCTTATAGTTTGTATTTTTCAAAATCGAGCTTCACGAAAGTATTTATCTATTTTTGCCTTTCTTTCTTGTTTGAGATTCGAATACAATGATTGGGTAATGACCTCCCAAGTCAAGGTTTGTGTTTTCACACTTTTGGAGTACTTGTGAATTTATTGTTCTACGTATACAATATATTAATAATATTGACACAAAAAACGAAAAACTGATAATACGTATTAATAGAGTGCTACTAATACAAATAGATATTATGGCTATATATAAAAAAACAATTGCCAAATCAAAACACAACACGCCTCCCCAGTAGCGACGCCAAAATGATGTAGCCTTTTTACACACCTTTAGGAAAAGGAGGTAAAATGGTGGAAATATTAAGTGTCAGTTTAGGAAAACCAAGCACTAATCACCAATGGTGAAAGTTCGTTTCCCAAGGAGGCTAGTGTGTTGTGTAAAGAGATGATTAACTTTGTGATTATATTGATTATGAGAAAAGAAAAGAAGAAATGAGATAAGAAGAGAATGACGGTTACGATGACGATTTACACTAAGACGATTAGTCGTACACGTAAAACCGTAAAAAGTACCAAAATTAAAAATTTACTCTAAAAATTCCTAGAAAATTGCAATAAATCCTAAATAATGTAAGTAGAGTTTACAAAAAATCCAAAATCACCCAAACCTTTTATTTAATTAAATAATGATTTTTTAATGCTAATTAAAGCCCTAAAAATCTATTTAATTAACAAAAATCCCAAAATGAGATTTTTAATTGTAAACCTCTAAAATGACCTAACTTAATTTAAAACTATTCTTGAAAGTTTTAAAATTAATAAAAACTATTTAAAAACAATTAAAAACTCTTAAAACTTAAAATAATTATAAAAATAAATCTAAGGACAATAAAAATATTCTAAAAGTTGTAAAAATTCTAACTTAGTGTATTTGAACTAGGAAAAATGAAAAAACTAGAAAAAACTAACTTTTAATTTTTAATAATAAAATAATAATAAAATAATAATAAAATAATATTAAAACTCAAAGTTTATAAAAAAATTCTAAAAAATTACCTAAAATCAAAAAAAATGTAACTAAGATAAAAATGCAAACAAAGGTTTCAAAACCTTTTTAATAATTTTATATAAAATTTTAAAGTTAATTAAAACCCCTAAACTTAAATAAAATCAAAAATAAGTTAATTTGAAAACTTTAATGGATGTAAACCTCAAAATACTAAACTAAAACTTAAAAACTAATTTTCCAAATTTTTAAAACACTTTTTTCTATTTCTTAATCACTTTCTAAAAATAAAACAAAAAATAATCATATAAAATTCAATATAAACGTGAAAAATAAACTTTTTATGCCAAAAAGTCTTAAATGCTAAGATAAACAAGGGAAAAATCAAAAGAAAGAAAAATACTACGTAAATAAGCTGGAAACAGCTTATTTACACACGGCTTATATTAATAAGCCCTAACCAAATAACCCTTAAATATTAAAGAAACCAAAGGATAACCAGTCAAAGACCCTAGGGCAACTGGTTATCACGTTGGTGTGTGGGAGAGATGGCGCAGATTCGAGTCCTGGCCAGTCTCTATTTGATAAAACTTTTTTTTTACTTTTCTTTTTATAAAACTCAAAACCAGTGATCTACACTACTCCAAAAACATAAAATATTTAAAATCAAACAAGATCAATACCTAGAAATCACAAAAACTGCCCAGTTTAACACTCTTGCTACAGTAACAAAATAAATCAAAAAATAGTACTATCCGAGAACCCAAGCGTTCTCAGACAACACTAGAAGCCAATCTGATGATAATAGAGCTTGAATATGGATTGATCTTGTTGGTTTGTTGGTTATTTCTGGCAAATAAGGCACCCCCACAACCAGTTGGGTTGTGGGGAGTCACAATGAGCAATAAAACCCAAGTTAACACACAAAATCAATTACACAAGGCAAATCAAGTTGCTGAAAATCAGAACAAGCATATGTGCAGTCTTGCTGATGCAGTTGGCACTTAGATGAGATTCAATAGTCACAAACTTGCATAAAACCACACCAAATCACGTACAAACTGAACACAATCCTAGATGACTACTAGAATAATCAGTTAACAAGATTTGACCAAGTGAAAAACAGATTCTAGTCCTAAAATTCCCTACTGATTTTTATCCTATTATTACCAATATATTTAGCATGCACTTTTGTTTTAACCTACCAAACTGAAAAAACAATCATCAAATATACCCAAGGCAGACAAATAAAGGGTGTTTAACCTGTATTTAAACCAAGCATATGTCAAATACTTAGCTTAATCCCTAATCCCAAACAACCCTTATGTTTCTGATTTTGGCAATTAACAAAGAGATAAAACACAAAACCTATCCAATCTGATTTCTAACAATTCTAGCATGCATATAAAGTCAAACAAAGCATAATCAAACATGAATAACTAAAAGTAAACAGGACATACTCAATCATCATTCAGAAACACAATAATATCCATAAAACTAGCCTAAAGGGTACAAGCTTAATACCAGAGCTTAATGCTTTCCAAATGGCTATTTAAGAAGCTTATGTGAGCTTATGGATGAGTAGAGGATCCCTGTTGGTAGGTCTACAACAGACCTAGGGATTTCAATATCTTCAAAAATGAAAGAAATGAATGGAGATGGACCTTGCTTCTTGTTTGATTCCTGCACAACACCACAAGACAAAAAGCACCTTCAAGCTTATATAAGCTGATGCTCATAAGCTTGTATCAATAGCTTATGAGCAAGCCTATATAAGCAGTAAGTTATGAGTAAAAATAAACAACCAAAATCCTTTTGAGACCAATATGGAACCACCAAACTTTCTGAAAATGAAACCCTTTTAAAACCAAATACTAAACTATCTAAACCACGTGAGATTAATCAAATCAAACTCAATAAGCTAATCTCAGGTATCCACTTTCACTTTTACATGAGATTGGGTTAAGGTTTGAGTTGAAAACCTAAGAAAAACGTTTTCTTATGCCTTTTCTTTCCACTTAAATCCTTAAAAACAAAGGAGAACCTCACACTTATACAAACTAAACAAGAATTCCTACACAGGATTCTTGAAAATGAAACACTTTTAACCAAAATATCTTGACAAGAACACAATGGTCACAAAGTGCTTAAACAAAATAGATTTATGGAACTCAGTTTTCTTCACACAAGCCAATATACTTTTTAAATACTGAAAAGGAATTATATTTTTCACTTAGAAAAACACCAACTTTCACTAATAAAACAGGTTACAAGGACTTGGAAAAAAAACTGGAACAAAACTAAAAGGGACACAACTCGTCTCCTTTTATAGCACTAGATAGAATAGCCTAGAATACTGAATAAAATATTACAAAGAAAGGGAAACCCTAACCCCTAATTGACTGAAAGTCCACAATTGCCCTTGGTTTGAAAATTCGAATCTTGGTCAATAAGAGCCCATGTGATTGTCCTTGTTGTGGCAGCTATCTTGGGATGATCTTGAACGTTAAAAACTCTTTTGGGGACAAGAAAACACATCCAATCGTTTGTTTTGTCGATTTTTGGGTTTGGGGATGAAAGTGACGCAGCAGGGGAGGTCCCTACTGCTCACATGGGTTGGTTGGGATCATGGTTTTGTTGTGGGATTGATTTAGTAAGTTGTTAATTAATGATCTGGAAAGGTATAAACAAAACCCCTTTGTTTTTGGCTTGATTAAACCTGGGGATTTCTAGGGTTTATGAGGGATTAAGGGGGGATTAGATCCGTTTTGGGGGGAGATTAAGTTAAATATTTGTTATGGAGGGAAGGATTTTTTAACTGAATAATCAGTTAATAAATAGATGGTGGAAGGTGACGTGGAGGATGGAGTGAGTGTGATTGGTGGGTCAAAGGTCAAAGGTGAGGTGGCGAGGTGTGAATGGTGGGTATGAGAATGGTTGTCTGGCCATTTTGGCCCCTGAAATTCCCTTTTCTTGCCACTTAAGTTCAAACAGCTTACAACTCCAATTCCTTTGTTTTACAAGTTTGCAAACTCCCATTTTGGTCACATAACTTTTGAAAAGTTATTCCAAGGACTAGTTTTGCCAATTCATGATATTTTAAGGACTGATTTTGGCATTGTCTTCATTCTTCAAGGTCTTGACTTGTTTGTTGACTTCTTGGAGGACTAATATTGACAATTTAGTTTTGTTGAGGGACTAAATTTTCCAATTCTTTAAAGTTAAGGGTCCTTTTTGCAATTTTGACAAACTTTAGGGACCAATCTTGTAATTATGAAGATACAAGGGTATGAAGTGTCAATTCTTCAATATTGGAGGACCCTTCTTCATAAATCTTCAAATTTTCAAGGGTTTTCTTGGGAAATTCTTCATTAGGGCTTGGTTTAATGTGCGGCTTCGTTTCCCGTGTTCGTTTTTGCATGATGCTTGTGATCTTTTGTCAATTTCTCAATATTCGTACCTAAAATACACAAGCAACAAACACAAGCATATATTTGGGTATTTTCATGATATTTTATGCATTTAAAGCCCTTTTTGGACGATGAGACTATGTATAAAAGCAGTCTCATCAATCGACGTGCTGAAGAATCATAAGAAAGCAATTGCTTGGAAAATTTCCGATATCCGCGGAATTGATCTGAACTTTTGTACTCATAAAGTTCTCATGGAAGATGACTTTAAACCCGCAATCCAAAGCCAAAGAAGGGTTAATCCTAGAATTCATGACGTCATCAAGAAAGAAGTTATCAAACTTCTAGATGCCGGAATGATTTACCCTATTTTGGATTCGCCATGGGTTAGTCCCGTCCATTGTATTCCTAAGAAAGGCGGAATAACCGTTGTTCCCAATGAAAACAACGAGTTGATTCCTACTCGACTTATCACGGGTTGGCGAGTTTGCATAGACTATCGCAAGCTCAATGATGCCACCCGCAAGGATCATTTCCCTCTTCCTTTCATGGATCAAATGCTCGAGCGTTTAGCGGGTATTGACTACTATTGCTTCTTAGATGGTTTCTCCAGGTATTTTCAAATTCCCATCGATCCCAAAGACCAAGAGAAAACCACATTCACTTGTCCTTATGGAACATTTGCTTACAAAAGATTGCCTTTCGGCTTATGCAATGCTCCTGGGACTTTCCAAAGGTGTATGATGGCTATCTTCCATGACATGGTTGAAGAAACTATGGAAGTTTTTATGGATGATTTCTCGGTCTATGGTGATTCTTTCTCTACTTGCCTCGCCAATTTAGAACGTATGCTCAAACGGTGTGAAGACACTCGTCTCGTTCTTAATTGGGAAAAATACCATTTCATGCTTAAAGAAGGTATTTTTCTTGGTCATAAAATCTCCAAAGCCGGTCTTGAATTCAATCGTGCTAAAGTCGATGTGATTGCTAAATTACCTCCACCTTCAACCGTGAAGGGTGTGAGAAGTTTCCTTGGTCATGCGGGCTTCTATCGTCGATTCATTCAAGATTTTTCTAAAATTGCTCGCCCGGTGACCCACATCTTGGAAAAAGATACTTCTTTTATCTTTTCTAAAGAGTGTATTGACTCTTTCAATCTTCTTAAGGATAAATTGACTAAGGCACCTGTCTTTTTTTTTTTGGGTAAAGGGGCATTCCCCGGTAAAATATATTAATCCCAAAAACAATGAAGTACAATGGAATGTGACTGAGTGTCACATTAACCTCAAGCCAAGCTTGAACTACTATCTAATCATATGACAACTCATATGAAAATCCTAGCGTACAAAAGCAATAACACCAATAGGAAAGAACCACTTAACAAACAACATTAAGAAATAAAAATAGAATCGGGCAGCTTCCAAAGTTGAGCGAACATAAGCGCATCCACCGAACGCTTAAACTTACAAGAAAGAAGCTTAAGCCGCACCTCGTTCCAAATGGATTGAAATAGCTCGTGCACTTGCCTCTTGACCTTGGTGAATAACCGAACATTGCGTTCTTGCCAAATGAAGTAGGCACACGCAGCCATGATCAGCTTAGAAACAATACTTTTAAATAACTTCCGCTTGGCAAATGGCTGAACAAATGAAGTAATATGACTAAAGACTGGATCAATAGAATCCATCCCAGCAAATTTCTTCAATCGGTTCCAAATCTGTCGAGAGAATGGACATTAAAAAAAAAGGTGATCATGGGAATCCGGGACCAATTCACACAACGAACAGACTTGAACCATATCCTGATTAACTTCTGAAACGCGAATTCTGTCTTGCGTCTTCAATCTTCGCCAAAAAATTAGCCATAAATTAGTAGCATGTTTGGGAATACAAGCAGGAAACCAAACAATGTCACTCCATGGGACAATCTGACTCTTGTACCGAATTGTATTCCAGACCAAAGTAACCGAAAACTCTGAGCATTTACCATCTACATCACGCCAAACAACTTTATCCGGGACATCAGACAACGTAGGCATATTTAACGCAGCAATAGAAGGATACTTCGCAATAATAGAATGCGGCCAATTCCACTCATCATTCTGATATAAATCACGAATGCATGAATTAGTATTCAAACCTGCAGCATGGATGTCGCGGGTAGAGACCATGTTAGACAACGGGCATTCCACGTGCCAATTGTCCGCCCAAAGAAACGTAGACGTACCATTGCCAATATTATTCCAAACAAAATTACGAATTAGGGGGCGAAGCTGAAGAACCTTGCGCCATCCCCAAGACATGTTACCACGAGACGGAATGTCCCAAAAGCTTCTGCCTTTGAGCTTATAAGCTTGAATCCAGCGGACCCACAGCGAATTCTTCCCAGCCAACAGCTTCCATATATGCGAAATCATGAACGCTTGATTAAACACTTCAAGCCTACGGATGCCAAGACCACCTTCATTCTTAGGTAAACAGACAGTTTCCCAAGCAATTTTAGATTTCCTTTTCCGCATATATTGGGAGTTACCTTTTGAATTGATGTGTGATGCTAGCGACTTTGCTATTGGAGCGGTTTTAGGTCAACGTGCGAACAAAAACTTCCAACCAATCCATTATGCTAGCAAGACAATGACGGGGGCTCAATTTTATTATACCACTACCGAAAAAGAGCTTTTTGCTGTAGTGTATGCTTTTAAGAAATTTCGCCCCTATCTTGTCCTTTCCACCACCATTGTCTATACCGACCATTCCGCGTTGAAGTACTTGTTAACCAAACAAGATTCCAAACCAAGACTTCTTCGTTGGGTTCTACGCCTTCAAGAATTCAAAATTGAAATTCGTGATAAAAATGGAGTGGAAAACCTAGCCGCGGATCACCTTAGTAGACTCGAGGATCCTTATCAAGGGGAGCTCCCAAATCAAGAGATTAATGACTCTTTTCCCCTTGAGGCCCTGATGTCTATTAACTCCAATATTGATGAAACCCCGTGGTTTGCGGACATTGCAAACTATTTGGCGGGTGGAATTCTCATGAAAGGGTTAACGTCCCAACAAAAGAAAAAGTTCTTTAAAGACATTAAGCACTATTTTTGGGACGACCCTTACATTTTCAAACAATGTGCGGATCTTTTCATTCGTCGGTGTGTTGATGGGCCGGTAGCTTTATTAATCCTTGAAGCTTGCCATAAAGGACCCACCGGTGGTCACTTTGGTCCGAATTACACCACGAAGAAAGTTTTCGACTCTGGATTCTATTGGCCCTCCATTTATCATGACGCTCATGAAATGGTTAAACATTGTGATGCTTGCCAATGACCAGGAAATATCACACATAAAGACAAGATGCCTCAAAATTTCATAAAAGAATGTGAAATCTTTGACGTATGGGGTATCGACTTTATAGGGCCATTTCCATCATCCAAATGGAACAAGTACATCCTCGTAGCCGTTGACTACGTATCCAAATGGGTTGAAACAAAAGCTCTCCCTACGAACGATGCGAGGGTGGTTGTAAACTTTTTGAAACAACTTTTTGCTCGATTCGGTGTTCCTCATGCTATCATAAGTGACCACGGGACTCATTTTCGCAATGATCAATTTGCTTGAGTCATGGCTAAGTACGGTGTCAATCACCGTCTTTCCACCGCTTATCATCCCCAAACAAATGGTCAAGCCGAGATTTCTAACCGTGGAATTGAAGAGAATTTTAGAGCGAACTGTGTGAGAGCATCGTGCCTCGTGGGCCAATAAGTTAGATGATGCTTTGTGGGCTTTCCGTACCGCATATAAGACACCTATTGGTTGCACTCCATATCGTCTTGTGTACGGGAAGGCATGCCACCTCCCTATTGAGTTGGAACATAAGGCGTACGGGGCCTTGAAGTGGGCCAATTTTGACATCAACAAAGTTGGTGATCTTCAGAAGATTCAACTCAACGAGCTAAATGAACTGAGGAATGAAGCTTATGAGAATTCATTGATCTACAAGGAGAAAACCAATATCATTCATGATGCAAGAATTAAGAACCGAGAGTTCCACATCGGTGATCAAGTTTTACTCTTGAACTCTCGGTTGAAGATCTTCTCGGGCAAGCTGAAGAGCCGTTGGTCTGGTCCATTCACCGTCGCCAAAGTCTTCCCTTACGGCACCATTGAGATTTCTCAGCCAAATGGGCCTAATTTTAAAGTGAATGGCTAGCGTGTGAAGCTGTACTTTGGTGAGGACATCTCTTATGAGATGATTCCATCCCTCACCACGTTTCCCTTGAATTAGTTCTGGGTCGAGTCAGTCTCGTGACTCGGTTAACAAAAACAAGCGCTTCTCGGGAGGCAACCCGTTGATCTATCCTTTACCGTTTTCATAATAAGTGTAGGGGGCCCCGTAGTTGTTTGTTGTTCTCTTTCTTATGATGTGCAGGGATTAAAGCTTCAAAGCGCACTTTTTATGACATTTGACGACCGTGATCCCGTGTTCCCGTCTTCCCGGTTCTATCCTAAACTGTCGTGATTCAATATTTCATATCTTATATGTTCACATTGAAATCACTATAGTTGTCTCTTCCTTAGCAATATTTAAACAACGTGCACAATGTCCTAAGTGTAGGGGAGTTTACTCCCACATGCGTAAACATTGAGGACAATGTTTATATCAAGTGTAGGGGCGACTTCTATCGAAGTAAGTGGGCTTTTCCATTAATTTGTCCTCATTTTAACCGGAAAATTTGATTTTTTTGACATTTTTCAAAATTTTTAATCTATTTTGGCCTAGTAGTATAGTAGTATTTTCCTTTGTTATCGTTATTTACTTTCTTTTCTAGAATAAATTTTTAATAAAGTGGTTTTAATTTTTCAAAGTCATGAATCTTTTGACTCAACCCGAGTTTACTTATCTAAGTTTACTCTAGCTAGTATCCTTAACGTATTTAAGTCAAGTTTCGTTAGGCTTCTATAGGGAACTTTAAAACGCGAAAGTCTTAACTCTTACGGGTTAAGAACAAGAAATTTTCGCAAGTTCCTATAATTGATCCTAGAAAGTCGTTTATCAAGGGAACTTTAAAATGCAAATTCTAAACTTGAAAAAGTCTAAGAATTTGCAAGATCCTATAGATGACTTGAAAATCCAAAACTTTGATTTAATAGGCTAAGCATCCACGAGTCTCATTCCTTTAGATTTTAAATTGTGGAGAACGAGAGATGATAGAGTCAATTATAAGTTTGGTATTCTTTCATAAATTTATGTGAGTTAATTATGAGCTTTTTCTCCCATCTCTTGCTAATAAATTTAATTGCAATAAATAAGGTTGTACGATTTGAAAAGTTACTTAGCTTTTAGCCCAAGATCGTTTAAAAGTTGCTCGGTATTAATTAGAGTTCATAGCTGATGTGTCGTGGATAGTATATGTGAATTAATTAAGATTACGTTATAGGGTAAATTAGAAAATTACCTTTAGGAAAAAGTAATAGACTAATAATACCAATGACGAATTCAATTAAACACGTAAGTGAGTCGAGTTCGTTGTACACGAAGATCTTATGAATTTGAGACGTTTTGCTTTGATTTGGACAATCGATTTGAATTGATTTGTGGTTTTTAAACTACAATTAAAATCTACGAATTTTAAGCTACATAAAATTAACCTAAAGTGCATGAATCGTAAACCCGCCTACTTAAAATAAATCTAACAATTAATTATTTAAAATTAAAACTATTTAAAAATTAAACTAATTAAAAATCTTAAAAATATTAATTCTACTCAATGAAATAACTTTTACACTAATTTACTTTATTATAAAAATTTACTTTAAAACTAATCTATTTAAAAACTATATTTATTAAAATCTAAAGTTATAAAAATCTATCTAATTAAGATTTAAACTAATTAAACTATTTAAATAAAAAAATTTTATTTTTTTTATTATTTAAACTACTTTTTTAAATAAAGAATTTGCTTTAATATAAAGAAATAAAAGTTGTATTAAATAAAAACGTGACAATAAAACTTAAACTAAAACAAAAGCTGCCAGAACGAGAACCACTATATTAGTGAAATAAATGAAATAAAAATCAAAAGAGCCTATAGCTCGTCTGGTTAACACGTTGTAATGGTGAAGGGCAGGTCTCGAGTTCGAGACCTGCAGATGACAATTTTTTTGGAATTATTTTCTTTTTGCCAGATGAATAAAATCAGTGTCTCAGGAGAGACTTTTTGTGTGAGCTTATTTGCAAAAGCTGATAGGAATCAGCTTGTGAGTTTATCAGATTGATGAATCTGATAAGCTGTTGAACATGAATAATATAACAGCTTAAACTAAATAAAGAGAAAATATCAAAAGAAAAGCAGTAAACGATTATGCATAAACCAGTAGCACAAATCAAACACTAACTACAAATCCTAGTAATACTCAAAGCAAATAAGTTCAGCAGATTAAAACTTAAATTAAAACTAGCTTAAAGTGCATATCCATTTTACATTTACATTCCATTAAATCCCAAATTCAATTCAATCAGGTTTAGCATTTCTGATTAGCCGTCCCCATTTAAACAGTTTATCTTATACGCATTTTCTGAAATTCTAAATCTCATCAGTTAAACAAATTATCAGATTCACAATTATAAATCTGGCAAACAAGTCTTTAAAACAATACTAAATCAGTCTAACCTAAACACCAACTTAAAACTGAACAGTCAAGACAAATCATAAGCTTCTAACATAGCAAAAATTCTAACAGTCCAAAAATTATATCAGATCGAACAAATGCAGAAAGTTAAACAGATTTAAAACAACAAATAACAAACCCCAACATAAAGAAAACGAACATTAATAATATTAAAAACTACTAAATTAAACGAACATCAGTATTCAGCATCACCTAAGCATTTAAAACGAAAACTCAAACATTACATTAAATCCAAACTAAAAGTATGAAACTAAAAGATAAACTCACCTTTTGGAGATTTCCATTGGGAAGAAGGTGTGCGCTGAGCAACCTTAAGACCCGTAACTAAACCACCATTTACCACCATTTCAAATTAAACGAACCAAACAGACCATCAAACGTCACCCAAGAGAAACACCATTCGAACCATTTAAGTCCAACGAACCATGTTTCAATAACCAGCAGCTTTTTTATACTTTTCCAGTGGGGAAAAGCTAGATCCAAACTTCTCTTTTCAACATTAACTATAAACTATTACTTAGTTTATAATCAACATCTCAACAATTATACTTATGAAACAGAAATAATATTTAATTTGAATAACAATTTTGAGCAGTTAACGAGATTAAAAGTAAGACACGAATTAGAATAAAAATGATTAAAACTTTCATTAATGTTTCTGAATCATTACAAAGCTTTAAAAAAGAAATACAACATTAAATCCTACAACTATTTCTACAGCATAACAATTAAGTAAAAGAAGGGATGAAATTACAGAATAAATTGGGGGTATTTATAGCCCCCCCAAGGGCTTGTTGAAGCGAATATCCGTATCTTTGGAGGCATATTCCTCTCTTCTTTGTAGCCCTTGATCTTGATTTCCTTATTCTCTCTCCTGTTGGATGGCTGTGATGATTCCAAATAGCACACGGATCGCCAGTGGCATCCGTGTGCTAGTTGTGTTTCTTCTAAGGATTTTGATTGGTGGAATAGGCTGGATGAGGTGTTCCTTCAAATAAAAAACGGCCACGTAGCTCTCTCGTTACACTCCTTCTCTTCCTTAAACCAAGGGGGTTTTATTCCCCTTGGTGTAAATTAACTGGATATATGAAAAACCCCAATGTAACTCTCATTATTTACCCATCTAGGGTTAATGAACAGTGATGGGTGACTGGTTTTTAGGGTGGAGAAGAAGAGTAAGCATAGAAGATATCGAAGGTAACTTTATTTTGTGTGTGGGAAATTGTGCGAGTGGGAGACTAATAAACGAGTGGGTGGGTATGTTTATAATTTATTGAGTAAATGGAGAGTGGGTATTTTTGACTGAATATAAAACGTATGTGACTTTTTGACTGAAAAGGAGTATATAACGTGTTTACACGTTTTGTAAAAATAAACCCTAGGCCCAACATGATCCGTTTCTTCATTTCTTTATTTCTTGAATTGGGCTTTAAGCCCACTTATAATTCATCCATGTATTATTCCCTTTTTGGGCTCTTATTGGACTTCCAAATCATAACACAAAACCAATATGAAACTTAAATGGGCTTTTGAGCCCATTTACCCAATTGTGGGACCCACTAAACCCATTTCCTCTTAAAATGATTAAATCCACTATCGTCGAGCTCGATCAGCTTCCTCGATCTTTTTCATCAATCTCGTGTTGGTTTTCGTCGGTTTTCACGAACTTGGTACCTACACACATGAAAACAAGAAACATGCATATCCAAAGCATATATGATACATTATGTGCAATATTTCAATGTTTTAAGCCACTAATGATATGAGTAAATACACTCATATCAAATTCCCCCATGCTAAGCAATTGCCGTGTCCTCACGCAATGATAAAATTAAACTATAACTACACCATTATTCAACTATTGACACTTTATTTTGGAAAGACATAAAATAACTTTAAGGATCATAAAAGCTCAAATAGATTCATCGTCCCCGACTTTTCACTTTTCCATGCCAAGTGCAAAAACAAGATCATTGTTATTATAAGTTGGTAGACAAACACGAACTCATGTGGGCTAATTATTCACTTAAACTCCCTTATTCCTAAGTGTATCTCTTATATTTTATTGTTGTCTTGAATGATCACGAGGATGCATTGTTGACTTATTTCGATAATTTATTAGGCCTAAAATAAAGTGAACGATTTAATCAATAGTTAGCTAGAGGACAAAATCTTTTAAAACTGCTTCTCGGGACTTCATAAAGTTCATATCTTGGCATAACTTGTTTCGCGATTTGAGACCTTTCTCGGACCGATATTTGGCAATGACTTAATACTTCCAACCTTGAGAGACGTTCACGAAATAATGGTCTTCTCTTCATAATATTTCTTCACTTGAAATTTTGAGAGATTCATACTTGGACCACGACTTCTTCCTTTTTTCTCCAATCTTTACTTGGGATTTTGATTAACAACGATCCGCCTCCTTTTTGGACTTGGCTTCATTTATCCTCATACCTTATTTTGGTCTTTTTGGATAGACTTCTCCATGACTTTTTGGGAGTATTTTGATTTTCGTCGTGTGTCTCGATCCTTCATATTGATTTTTGATAAATGAGTCTTCACATCACTTGAGATCTTTAGCAATAAAACATAGCCCTCATGTCTTGTTAGGACCTTTTTGGACTCGCCAATCTTCGCATCCCGCTTCAATAAGTTATGCCTTGGCTATGAACTCTAATCCATACCGAGCAACTTCTAAACGATCTTGGGCTAGAAGCTAAGTAACTTTTCAAATCGTTCAACATTATTTATTGCAATTAAAATTTATTAACAAGTGATGGGAGAATAGGCTCATAATTTACTCACATAAATTCGCGAAAGAATACCACACTTATAATTGGCTCTATCATCTCTTGTTCTCCATATTGTAAAATTTCAAAAATATGAAATCAATGGATACTTAGCCTATTAAATCAAAGTTTTGGGTTTTCAAGTCAATAGGATCTTGCAACTTCTTATACTTTTGCAAGTTTTAGAATTTGCGTTTTAAAGTTCCCTTGATAAACGACTTTCTAGGATCAATTATAGGAGCTTGCGAAAAGTTCTTGTTCTTAACTCGTATGAATTAAGACCTTCGCGTTTTAAAGCTCCCTATATAATAGCCTAGCAAAACTTAATTCAAATACGTTAAGGAAAAGCTAAGGTTAAAAACCGAGTCGAGTCAAAAACTATTCTTATTGAAAGCCTATATTCGTGTCAAAAACACTTATTTTATTTATTAAAACTTAAAAATAACACAAAAAAATTTAAAATTTTATTGAAAAATGAGAAAAACACTACGTTTGGAAACGACAAAAGCAATTGCAAGCGATTATATCGATTGACTCCCCCATGCTAAAACCAAACATTGTCCTCAATGTTTCTTAGCTCAAGAGTAACACCCCCTTGCTAAGACACGAAGAGTCTAATGCAAATTCCTAGCATGGAAAGAGCACGCAAATCTATAATCCGTTTATTAATTATGCCACAAGATAAAACGTTAGTCGATAAAAATCAAGGGTAAAGAAAGTGTGCGCCCCTTTTTGGCATTCAAAGAATGGAAGATCAAGTGTACCGGCAAAAACCGAACACGAGAGTCTTCAATGATTAGGGTCGTACCTAAGATCACAACACAACAAAACACGAGCACGAGCTTGAAAGATCAAGCCTTATTAGGTGTTAGAAAACAGAAAGAAGATAGAATACTCGTTTTTGTTCACCGAGTCATGAGCTCGACTCGATCCCCGCATTCATTGGTCCTTAGGGAAAGTGGTGAAAACCGGCATATTGAAATAAAATCCAACATAAAGCACGATGCCGGGGTCAAAGATCTCATCCTCGTTGTCGAATGACAAACGAAAGGATAAAACTCCAACACAAATCTCTAACAAGAGATAGTAGTCACAGCGAATGGCATGCTCCACGAGATAAACTCGCACCAAGATGATAGAAAAGTCTTTCAATTATTACATCGGTGAAAGACCGAGATCTCCCTAAATCGATGATTCCGGGATCGAATACCTCGTCCTCGGTGGAGAAAGGAAAGGATAACACGGTGTCGTCCCCCATGCTAATCCTAAGTCATATGAAGCACATAGTAATGGTGGTACAAAAGTCTCAACCAAAGTGGTTTCAACTTGCATGACTTTGTTGACCTTTTCACTCTTAGGAATGTGAATAAAGGGGTCATGGTACTCAAAACGAGTCGCATGAAAAACCCGCACATTATGATCAAAGCGAGTGGGAAGGATAATAGGAGCAAAAGTAATCTCTCCCTACGGGTCAACATTGTCATCATCATAAATCGGGTGATCAAACCAAGTATCTTCATCACCGTCATTAGACTCTTCCTCAAATTCCGAAGGAATGTCCATGGAAAGTAACTTATCAAACTCCCTAATGAAAAGATCATCATCACAAAGGTTGTGAGATGTAGGAGGTATGATGTTCTCAAAATCCTCTTGAAACAATGGATTATTGTTCATTGAAGCTTTAAAAAGAGGATTTGAGCAAGTCACTAAAGTGGCATCAATCTCATTAGAAGGCAATTCATCGGCGAATTCCTCGAGAATGGTAGGTAAAACACAAGAATCACTCTCGATCTCGAGATCGGAAACGTCTTCACTTCTCCGTGGAAGTGGATCAACAAGTTCATCGGCGAACTTATCAAATGAGTAATCACTAACCTCACTCGGTGTGAAGTTAGGAATCAAAGGCTCTTCAATGGAAGATTGTGCCTTAGGAACATCATCTTTAGAAGAGAGTGAAAATGAGTCCATTTTCAAAGATTGTTCAATTAAAGCAATGTCACTCTCGGGATCAAAATTCTCATTAATAAACTCACTAGCATCAACTGGCTCACTCAAGTAATCATCAATTTGTTTTTCAATCTTAGAACTTTCATCCTCGTGTAGATTGAGTGGGGATGAGGTAACATTACAACATGATTCAACAAAAATAGGTTTATCAAGTTCAACACTTTCCAATTTCATAGAAACCAATCTAGGAATTTTTTCCGGTTTGAAAATCATATGTTTATCCCCATATCTTATTTTAATCTCCTTTTCCCTCATATCAACTAAAACACCGGCCGTACACAAAAATAGTCGTCCTAAAATTATAGGCACACGAGGATTTGGCTCATAATCAATGATAGCAAAATCGGCTAGGTAAATGAACTCCCCCACTTTGACAATGACATTTTCCGCTATACCAACCAGATGGGTGGTAGTACCATTAGCAAGCTCAATGATCATTCGAGTAGGCCTAAGTGGTTCATAGTCAATATTCTTCCAAATGACTAGGGGCATTACGTTAATACTAGCTCCTAGATTGGCTAGAGCTTTGTATTCCCCAAGCTCATCAACAACACAAGGTATCAAGAATTGACCCGGATCTTCATATTTTTTAGGAATGAAATCAAAGAAATCCGAAGTACTAATCACATTCAAAGTAGCCTTGGTGACTTTAAGAAAACTTTGCTTAGGTGGAACATAAATTTTCTTGATCACTCTTTCCACATTATCATCATCATAAATGGTTATGGCCTTAAGCTCTCCCCTCGGGTTAGGAATGGTATCACTAGGTAAGCAAGCCGAAGAAGATGACGGTTTAGACATAAATCCCTCAAACATCGAAAGCAATTTATTTTGACTTTGTTCCAAACTTTGGTGCATACGATTTTGACTTTGCTCTAGCCTTTGTTGATTAAGCTCAATCTTGTTATTTTGCCCTTTAATCGTATTTTGAAAGTCGAGTCTCAAAGTATTAATTTGCCCTTGGATGTTATTTTGAAAAGCTTTCATATTTGCCTCATTTGACTTGATATAGCTTGACAAATCACTTTGATTATTCCCTTGAAAACCTTGATTGTTTTGATTAGCATTAAACCCATTTCCTTGATTGAAATTCCCTTGGTTACCACGGTTAAAATTATTCCCATTGTTTCCATTGTTGTACCTATTTTGAACCGGTGGAAAACCCGGTGGAGCAACATGATTTTGACGAGGAACTTGACCGTTGGAGCCATAAGTTCCCGTCGCGGCAAAAGAACTAGCTTGATCAAACCCCGCGTTTAAACAAGCATAATTAGGATGTGCTCCACCACATGATACACAAACATTCTCAACCATATTAATCGATCCATGAGGATTCTTCCTAATCTCACTCAACAAAGTCGCAAATCCACTATCAATCTTAGAGTCCAATCTAGCAATCTCGTTGTTCACCTTAGAAACACTCGGTGTGTTTCGTGAATATTGTGCTCTAGACTTATTCTCAATTATACACCACGCGTCTCTCGGAGTTTTTCTTAAAAGATTACCACCCGCGGCGGCATTTAAAGAATCTTGTTCAATCATATTAAGCCCATCATAGAAAGTATTTATTTGATGCAATTCCGAGAAACCGTGGTGTGGACATTGTCTCAACAAATCTTTAAATCTTTCCCAAGCAACCCCAAACGATTCATGCACTTTTTGTTCAAATCTAGTGATCTCATTCTTAAAGTGTGTTGTCTTGGAAGGTGGAAAGAAATAATTCATAAACTTTGACACTAAATCATCCCAAGTTAAAATCGAACCCGGTGGTTCTTTTTCATACCAAAGCTTAGCATTACCCTCGAGCGAGTACGGAAAAAGCAAGAGCTTAATCGCGTCATTCGACACATCTCTAAACTTGAGAGTCGAGGTAATTCGAAGAAAATTCCGAATGTGAGAGTGCGGGTTATCGGTCTCATTGCCACGAAATTGGTCGGCACGAATGAGCGATAAAAGACCCGTCTTAATCTCAAAATGATCCGCCAAAATAGCCGGCACAACGATTGCTTCCCCATACCCTTCGGTGGGTGCACGGAGCAATTCCTCCATTGTTCGGTTATCGGCCATCTCTACAACAATAGGTGGAATCTCGGGTTCCACTATTCGTTGTTGACGATTTCTATTTCTACGAGGAATGTTTTCAAGCGTATTAAAATCAATCACAAGACGAGAAGAACGTAATTGCATACACTACAAAGATGAGAATTTAGAGGGTTGAAGAAAAGAAATTAGACAAGAAAGAAGATTATTTTTGGTATTTTATTTGGTATTGCTCAATCAATAATGATCGATAAAAAACAAGGAATAAGGATAACAACTATGGAAGTAAATTACCCTCGGTCGACTTTGAAACGATAGGTGAAAACCTAAACGTCTCGAGGTTCAATAAGTAAACAACAAAAAATAAGATTTATTACTACTTGAGTCGGCAAACCAATAATAGGTTGTCCCTCTCAATATACGCACAAGCAAGCGGGGAAACGAGGTGGCACAAAGCACATAAAAACCTTTTTCCTTAGACGGCCTTTTATAGCACGTCGCCTTATACCCACCTTATAGTTTGTATAAATCGAGTTCAAACTTCTTATTAGTATTTATCTATTTTGCTTTTATTTTTGTTTTGGATTCGACTACAATAGCTAGGTGATGAAATCCCAACTAAGGCTTATTTGAAAGATATGTAAAATTATTGTTCTACGTAATACAATATATTATTCACAAAAAAACGAGAAAAACGATACATACTATATAATAGAAAAATAACAAAACTTTCCGAGGACGGAAAGGGTCTTCAAATCCACGATCAACAAATCTCCACAAAAGCGAATCGTACACAAGATCCCCGGCAGCGGCGCCAAAAATTTTTGATGTGTCGTGGATAGTATATGTGAATTAATTAAGATTACGTTATAGGGTAAATTAGAAAATTACCTTTAGGAAAAAGTAATAGACTAATAATACCAATGACGAATTCAATTAAACACGTGAGTGAGTCGAGTTCGTTGTACACGAAGATCTTATGAATTTGAGACGTTTTGCTTTGATTTGGACAATCGATTTGAATTGATTTGTGGTTTTTAAACTACAATTAAAATCTACGAATTTTAAGCTACTTAAAATTAACCTAAAGTGCATGAATCGTAAACCCGCCTATTTAAAATAAATCTAACAATTAATTATTTAAAATTAAAACTATTTAAAAATTAAACTAATTAAAAATCTTAAAAATATTAATTCTACTCAATGAAATAACTTTTACACTAATTTACTTTATTATAAAAATTTACTTTAAAACTAATCTATTTAAAAACTATATTTATTAAAATCAAAAGTTATAAAAATCTATCTAATTAAGATTTAAACTAATTAAACTATTTAAATAAAAACATTTTTATTTTTTTTATTATTTAAACTACTTTTTTAAATAAAGAATTTGCTTTAATATAAAGAAATAAAAGTTGTATTAAAAAAAACGTGACAATAAAACTTAAACTAAAACAAAAGCTGCCAGAACGAGAACCACTATATTAGTGAAATAAATGAAATAAAAATCAAAAGAGCCTATAGCTCGTCTGGTTAACACGTTGTAATGGTGAAGGGCAGGTCTCGAGTTCGAGACCTGCAGATGACAATTTTTTTGGAATTATTTTTCTTTTTGCCAGATGAATAAAATCAGTGTCTCAGGAGAGACTTTTTGTGTGAGCTTATTTGCAAAAGCTGATAGGAATCAGCTTGTGAGTTTATCAGATAGATGAATCTGATAAGTTGTTGAACATGAATAATATAACAGCTTAAACTAAATAAAGAGAAAATATCAAAACAAAAGCAGTAAACGATTATGCATAAACCAGTAGCACAAATCAAACAGTAACTACAAATCCTAGTAATACTCAAAGCAAATAAGTTCAGCAGATTAAAACTTAAATTAAAACTAGCTTAAAGTGCATATCCATTTTACATTTACATTCCATTAAATCCCAAATTCAACTCAATCAGGTTTAGCATTTCTGATTAGCAGTCCCCATTTAAACAGTTTATCTTATACGCATTTTCTGAAATTCTAAATCTCATCAGTTAAACAAATTATCAGATTCACAGTTATAAATCTGGCAAACAAGTCTTTAAAACAATACTAAATCAGTCTAACCTAAACACCAACTTAAAACTGAACAGTCAAGACAAATCATAAGCTTCTAACATAGCAAAAATCCTAACAGTCCAAAAATTATATCAGATCGAACAAATGCAGAAAGTTAAACATATTAAAAACAACAAATAACAAACCCCAACATAAAGAAAACGAACATCAATAATATTAAAAACTACTAAATCAAACGAACATCAGTATTCAGCATCACCTAAGCATTTAAAACGAAAACTCAAACATTACATTAAATCCAAACTAAAAGTATGAAACTAAGAGATAAACTCACCTTTTGGAGATTTCTATTGGGAAGAAGGTGTGCGCTGAGCAACCTTAAGACCCATAACTAAACCACCATTTACCACCATTTCAAATTAAACGAACCAAACAGACCATCAAACGTCACCCAAGAGAAACACCATTCGAACCATTTAAGTCCAACGAACCATGTTTCAATAACCAGCAGCTTTTTTTATACTTTTCCAGTGGGGAAAAGCTAGATCCAAACTTCTCTTTTCAACATTAACTATAAACTATTACTTAGTTTATAATCAACATCTCAACAATTATACTTATGAAACAGAAATAAGATTTAATTTGAATAACAATTTTGAGCAGTTAACGAGATTAAAAGTAAGACACGAATTAGAATAAAAATGATTAAAACTTTCATTAATTTTTCTGAATATTACAAAGCTTTAAAAAAGAAATACAACATTAAATCCTACAACTATTTCTACAGCATAACAATTAAGTAAAAGAAGGGATGAAATTACAGAATAAATTGGGGGTATTTATAGCCCCGCCCAAGGGCTTGTTGAAGCGAATATTCGTATCTTTGGAGGCATATTCCTCTCTTCTTTGTAGCCCTTGATCTTGATTTCCTTATTCTCTCTCCTGTTGGATGGCTGTGATGATTCCAAATAGCACATGGATCGCCAACGTGGCATCCGTGTGCTAGTTGTGTTTCTTCTAAGGATTTTGATTGGTGGAATAGGCTGGATGAGGTGTTCCTTCGAATAAAAACGGCCACGTAGCTCTCTCGTTACACTCCTTCTCTTCCTTAAACCAAGGGGGTTTTATTCCCCTTGGTGTGAATTAACTGGATATATGAAAAACCCCATGTAACTCATTATTTACCCATCTAGGGTTAATGAACAGTGATGGGTGACTGATTTTTAGGGTGGAGAAGAAGAGTAAACATAGAAGATATCGAAGGTAACTTTATTTTGTGTGTGGGAAATTGTGCGAGTGGGAGACTAATAAACGAGTGGGTGGGTATGTTTTTAATTTATTGAGTAAATGGAGAGTGGGTATTTTTGACTGAATATAAAACGTATGTGACTTTTTGACTGAAAAGGAGTATATAACGTGTTTACACGTTTTGTAAAAAATAAACCCTAGGCCCAACATGATCCATTTCTTCATTTCTTTATTTCTTGAATTGGGCTTTAAGGCCACTTATAATTCATCCATGTATTATTCCCTTTTTGGGCTCTTATTGGACATCCAAATCATAACACAAAACCAATATGAAACTTAAATGGGCTTTTGAGCTCATTTACCCAATTGTGGGACCCACTAAACCCATTTCCTCTTAAAATGATTAAATCCACTATTGTCGAGCTCGATTTCGGCTTCCTCGATCTTTTTCATCAATCTCGTGTTGGTTTTCGTCGGTTTTTACGAACTTGGTACCTACACATATGAAAACAAGAAACATGCATATCCAAAGCATATATGATACATTATGTGCAATATTTCAATGTTTTAAGCCACTAATGATATGAGTAAATACACTCATATCAATAGCCAAGGCATAACTTATTGAAGCGGGATGCGAAGATTGGCGAGTCCGAAAAGGCCCTAACAAGGCATGAGGGCTATATTTTGTTGCTAAAGATCCCAAGTGATGTGAAGAATCATTTATTAAAAATCAATATGGAGGATCAAGACACACGACGAAAAGCAAATACTCCCCTAAAGAGCATGGAGAAGTCTATCCGAAAAGACCCTAGCATGGTATGAGGATAAATAGATCCAAGACCTAAAAGGAGGCGGATCGTTGTATATCAAAGTCCAAAATAAAGATTGGAGAAAAATGAAGAAGTCGAGGTCCAAGTATGAAGAATCTCTCAAAAAGTTTAAGTGAATAAATTCCTATTATGAAGAGAAGACCATTATTTAATGAACGTCTCTCAAGATTCGAAGTATGAAGTCACTGCCAAATATCGGTCCGAGAAAAGTCTCAAATCGTGAAGCGAGTTATTCAAAGATATGAACTTTATGAGGTCCCGAGAACCAGTTTTAAAAGATTTTGTCCTTTAGCTAATTATTGCTTAAATCGTCCCACTTTATTTTCAACCTAAATAAACTATCGAAATAAGTCAAACAATGCATCCTCATGATCATTCTAGACAATCATAAAATACAAGAGATACACCTAGGAATAAGGGAGTCTAAGTGAATAATTGGGCCACATGAGTTTGTGTTAGTTTGCTAACTTATAATAACAATGATCTCGTTTTTAAGCTTGGTATGGGGAACGTGAAACTTAAGGATGATGAACATTCATGACAACCAAAACCCCAATGTAAGTCATTGATTTCTTTACTTGTTTTGTATATAATTCTATCTTTTTGGTTTCCTTAATGTTTAGTATTAAATAAAGGCCAAGGTGGGTTAATTATGATGAGAAATGTAATTCGTGCTTTGAAATTAATGCATTGCATGAGGACATTACAATGGTCAAGTGTAGGGGATTTAATAAGTGTGAAAACACTTATCCTTTTACCACTTATTTCCAATAATAACAAGACCAAAACGTGTATTTTATGTCATAAAAGTCCGAATTATGCGTGGTTTGTGTTTTTATTGTGTTTCAAGATAAAAATATGAAAAAGGAAGAAAACACGGGCTATCACGGACTTTTATCGAAGAAAACGAGAAAAGACAAAGTCAAAAGATCAAGAGTGCCAAAAGAACGGAAGTCCAAGGCCTATTCTGAAGATTTATCGAAGAAAAAGTCTAAAGACGGAAGTTTAATGAAGTCGAAGAACCAAGTCTAATTATAGAAGAAAATTATAAGACGAGTTCAATTTAAATCGACAAATCCCGAGACGACGCCGAGAAAGACAAAGAATTTAAATCGAGTCGAGACGAGAAGAAAGAAAAAGGAAGCAACACATGCACCTCCCCACCTCCTATATATACCCTCCTAATGTGTCATTAGGAGGGTGTTAGTTAGTTATTAGTTAGCCTTCATTTTTCCTTTGTAGTTTCTAGAGAGAGAAACTGTTTAACTTTATTTCACTAGAATTTCATCATTCCTTCATCTTTTCTTTCATGTTTAAGCTTTGATTTAATCTTGTATTTTGGAATCTTTAATCTACAAGTTCAAGTTTAAGCTTTTCATCTTTAATCTTCTTCTACCTTTCTTGATTTTTATTTAACTTTGATCCGAAATAATCTTTGATCTTGTTTAATCTTGATGTTTATGCGTTTAAAAAGTTTATCTTTTTGTTCATATCTAAGTTTTCATACAATTTGAGCTTTGAGCTTATCATGCTTATTGGCTTAATTTGTATTTAGCTTATTTACTTTTAAGTTTTCTTAAAAGTTTCGTCTTTTTAAAGTTTGTTTTATAAAGTTAGCTTATTTAGTGTTTTACAAGTTGTTAAATTTGTGCTTGTTTAGTTTTGGTTAAGTTTTGGTAGTTGCTTATCTTATTAAGTGCTTATTTGGTTTGCTTATTCTGTTTTTGAATCCCATCGTAACAGTAGTTTACCCAATCCGATCGAGTAAGTGTGATCGCATTAACCCCTAGAGTTTCTACTTGCGATCCTTTACTTCGATCACCAAGTACGATCACACTTGGGTGCGATCACTCATTGCGATCCTTGGTCACGATCACTCATTGCGATCACTTGACCACGATCACTTGAGTGTGATCACTCGCTGCGATCACTTGGTTGCGATCTGGGCCACGATCCTAATTTCCATTGCATTGAGTGCGATCACTAGACCACGATCACTAGGCCGCGATTGATTGTTACGATCGTAGGCTACGATCACCTTGGTTGCGATCACTTGGCTACGATGGCTGAGTGCGATGACTGGTCACGATCACTTGGATGCGATGACTTAGTTTCTTGTTTCTATTTTAAAATTCAAAATTAACTTTTCCCGCCACTTTTACTTAGTATTATTTTTAAACTAGTTTTGTCTTAGTTTATTTTTACAAAGTTTTAAGTTTTAAATTCACTTTAAGTTTTTAATCATTTATTTTTAACTCGTCATTTTAGTTTAATTCTTAAAAGCTTTTATTTTTACTCAACGACACTTTCATTTTACTTTTAGTTTTAAATAGATAATCACACCACTTTAATTTTCCACCAAGAACGACTGAGTCGCACTTTCAACTGGTAATCAATTCGAAAAGACTGAGACGAACAAACTTTTATACTTGGTGAAACCCTTTTATTAGTTTCCTAAGACACGCGTTTAATTTATGGTTGGTGATCAAACAAAAGCTCAAAACAAAGGAAAAGGTTTTTTGTATGGGATGTCTTAAGTGCATTGATACTGGATATTTCATTGGGGTTCAGATTAAGTCTCGGAATCTTCTCGAATTGATCACAGCTCAAAGTGGAATAGTTGTTCTTGGTGACAAATAGGGGGTTTGATTTTCTATTCTACTAAAAAGGTAAATGCGTGAAATAAATAAAAGTGAACTAGAAGCAATTAATTAATAAAAATAAAACTTGAATTAAAATTAAAATAAAACAGTAACTTGTAAATACCCTGAAAAATGCCTGATTCGGAATGTACCCTTTATTCGGAATATATCAGACAAAAATCCTTCATGCAGAATATCTTAATCATGCGGAATAAAATGCTCATGCGGAATAATAGGCTCATGCGGAATATAAGGCTCATGCGGAATAAACTGTTGATGCGGAATATAAGCTCATGCGGAATATCAGGCTCATGCGGAATAAATATCCTTCATGCGGAATGTTTGTCTTATGCGGAATAATCTTTGATCCGGAATAAAATGCTCATGCGGAATAATGGTTGATGCGGAATAAATTGGAAAAGAACTTGATTCGGAATGTAAGGTTGACGCGGAATAAATGAGTTGATCCGGAATAATTGATTATTCCGGATGAAAGGGTTTGATCCGGAATAAAAATATTCCGGATAAGCAAGATTGGTTCGGAATAAGTAACTGATCCGGAATAATGGCTATTCCGGATGGATGAACTTGATCCGGAATATAAAATATTCCGGATGAACAAAATTGATACTGAATAAAATTGCTGATCCGGAATCTGGGGAAGTATGAAGAACTCAGAAAAAACAGGGAATACGATTTTACCAAAAATCAACCAAGATTTTAACCAAAACTTAAAAAAAACTAATCACCAATCATCTACTAACCATAAAAATCAAATCAAAACACTAAAAACTCAAAACCCACTTACTTTTATGGATTAAAATCAACCAAATAAGAACTTTAAACTTTAAATCAAAAAGATGAAGATAAACAAGATTAATGGAAGGATTATATTAAATGATTAAGGTTTAAACAATCAAAAGAAAAGATTAAAGCTACAAGATTTGTGAAAACAAGAATAAAAATCACCAACACCTTAGTGGTGTTGGCTTCTTCCCTACGAAACAAAAGAAAAGAAAACTGGAAATGAAAAACTAGCTCAAAAAGTGTGAGGGTGAATTCCTTATATAGGCCTAGTGGTTGGTTGGTGAATGGGCTTTCTTCTTTCTTTTCATCTTCTCGTCTTTTCAGTAAAGTCGACGTTTTCGATTCTGATTCGGGATTTGTCGACGACTAAATTCAACTCGTCTTTTAATTTCTTCGGTTAATAGACTTGAGTTCCTTCGACATATGTAAATCTTCCATCTTTGGTCCTTTTCTTCGATAAGTCTTCAAATAGGCCCATTGACTTCAAATCATTTGCATCTCTTGGACAATAGACTTCGTCTTGAGTCTTTTCTTTTATAAAACCCGTGAAATCCCATGTTTTCTCCAATATCGATCCGGTTGGCTCTGAAAACACAATAAACACAAAAACCACGCATAATTCCAAACAAATGATATTAAATACGCGTTTTGGTCTCGTTTTAGCCAGAAATAAGTGGTTAAAGGATGGGTGTTTACACACCTATCATGCATTACCATCCGTATGCCCGTTATGTGAAGGTCAGCCAGATTCCCATGATCATCTGTTTTTTTAATGCTCTTTCTCGTGGCAGGTTTGGAATAAGGTTCGTATTGCTGCTTGTAAAACCCGCATGCTTTTACCATGAATAGTACCCTTAAGATCGTACGTATATGGTTAGAACTTTCCTTTTATAATATGTTTACGTTTCACGTATAAGAATTTCGAGTATTACGTACGTGTTAGAACACGATAAGTACTTATTACGTATGAACACACGATAATTATTCCAATAATAATTATAATCACGAACATGCGATCATGAAATCATGAACGTAATTTAATCACGAGCTTAATGTTATGTATATATATATATATATATATATATATATATATATATATATATATATATATATATATATATATAGATATATATATATATATATATATATATATATATATATATATATATATATATATATATATATATATATATATATATATATATATATATATATATATATATATATATATATATATATATATATATATATATATATATATATATATATATATATATATATATATATATATATATATTACGAATACGAATAAATATAATAAGACACGAACGATAATTATTTAAATCACATAAAATACGAACATGAGAACAGACAATATTTTTAGACACGGAAATTGTTCGGGTTACCCCATGTGGGCCCCGTACCACACGGCTAGAACAAAGAAGAAAAGGGCCAAGCCCATTATTTTATTTAACAAGGAGAAAAGGGAAAAACATTCATTTTATTTCTAAACCTAAAAGTGTAAAAACCCTAGCCTCCTTTTCTCTCCCCTTTTCTCTTTGGCCGTCGGTTTGGATCATCACCACAAGGGTGATTGGGTTGATTTTGGTGTTGATTATTTACAAAGAGCATTAGTGTGTTCATCCTCCTTGATTCACGCATTCGGTAAACCTTAAAACCCTTTTCTTTTAATCTTTTATTTTATTTTTACACATGAACTTATAAGGGTTTTGTTTTGATATGATTATCATGTTAATTTAATCAAGGGGGTAAATGTTTTGATGTCTTAGGGTTGTTTGTTTGTGGCCGACGCAAGAACCGAGCCCCATAGGGGTCTCGGCTTAATTTAATCCACACCACAGAGACCACAAGGACTCGGTATGGTGATGGTGGTCCCACGGCATCAGCCAAAACAAGGGAACCACAACTTGGTTCGGAGTATGGTGTTGATTACGGGTCCGGTTCATGGTTTAGTCATGATCCGGTTCATGGTTTATGTTAAGGTTATGTTTTAATAATCATATGTTAAAAATTAAATTAATAAAATATGACATGATTAATTTAATAAAACATGACTTAGATTATAATTTAATTATTAGATCATGGATTTTTAACCTAAGTATTTATATTTTTCTAGACTTATATAATTAATTAATTATTAAAAACCATGGCTATTATTAAGTAATTAACATGACTTAGGTTATATTATTAATAATTAATAATACATGTTTTAACCTAAGTATTTAACTTTATTTAATTAAAAACATGATATAGTTAATTAAATACTTTTAACCTATAGTTTATTTAAATTACATGTAATAATTAATAAACTATACTTTATATCAATATGACTTAGAAAAATAATCAGAAAACACTTAATCTTATATACTTAGCTTATTTAATCAGCTTATATCTAATTATAGAAACTTTCTATTTTTAGAAACTTATTTAATTAAGGCAGCTAATCTATTTATAGAAACTTTCTATTTTTAGAAACTTATCTATTTTAAGCAGTAATTATATTTTTGGAAACTTTCTATTTTTGGAAACTTTCTATTTTTGGAAACTTTCTATTTTTGGAAACTTTCTATTTTTGGTAACTTTCTATTTTTGGAAACTTTCTATTTTTGGAAACTTACTATTTTAGGAAACCTGCTATTTTTAGAAAGTTACTTATTATTACACAGTAAGTAAAATAATACATGAAATACAAGTAATACTTAATCAGAATAGACAGAATATAAGATAAACACAGTTTAAAGCTTAAAACAATAAAACATGACATGAACGTATAAAATAAGCTAAGACATGACATAAAACCAGTTACGTATTTAGTAACCAGATACTTATACACGTATGTATTTGTAGCATTAGTGATACCGAAGTAGGACTGTCCTTTCAGTATGGACATTCTTTCCTTGTTAGGATTCCCCGTATGCAGCCAACTGTTTTCCCGTAGTATAAGTTTATATGTTTGATTTGCTTATGTTTAATTTAGAATACATATAGCCATATACATGCATGACCAATTTCACCTAGTTATGGAGGTACCATAACCATAACATTAGAGGCACTAGTGTTATGACTTCCCCACGGCGGAGTGATTGCTCGTGGCGTCCCTTCATCTTTTGGCCATATTATTATATTTATCATGTGGGGCGTATGGGTGCATCCTAGTTACATGTTTTCAACAGATTACTTAGTGTGAATGTGGTGTGTGCCTTGTATCCTTCACAAGGAGCTGATCCCTCCAACCCAAAACCAGTATATTAAATTAGAGGCAGCCCCTCTAATTTGCATGATGAGGTCACCCCTCCAAGTATTCATGCACGGTGGATTTTCATGACCTATATTGGCTAATGGTAAAATATGTTAAACATCTTTTATAAGATAAACATAAGGGTTTTCAAACTATAAAACCAGCTTTAAGAACATGTTCCAAGTTTTCCAGGACTTATACATTTCCGCTGCTATTAAGTCTTTATTATGTTTTAGTCATTTATACTATGTCTATATCCGTGCACTGAGCGTTTTGCTCAGCCGTTACTTTCCTTTCCATGTCCCTAAACGGCAGGTACCCTAGGAAAGACTCGAGCATTTGGAGGACGTGCATAGGATGGAAGCTGATAGAGACTTTGTTTCCTTTTTGCCTTCATATACTTAATGCTTGTTTAGTCTTTCATTAATTTCTTTTGCTTTATTATGTTTTGGGCTTATGTTTGGGAACCGATGTTTGATTCCGGTTATCCCTATGGTCATGTAATGTTTTAGACATTTATCCTTGTATGCTTTGATGACACGCCATAATTACGCGTGACATTCCATTATCAAAATGGGGTGTTACAATTATGGTATAAGAGACAAGGCTTCGACATGTAGGCTCTAAAACTCGACCTGTGACTAGTGGGTAGTCACCAGGAGCTTCCTAAGCCAACGTTTGTTATTCTACGTATCGATGTTTTTAGTGCATTGTTGCTTTAACCATGATGTTTTCAGCACCTTGAGGTTTTAACCTTGATGTTTTCATCGATATTGTTTACTAATATGGATGGACAACCGTCATTCATATTTAGTTATGTGTCATTATTTCATGCATAATGTTCCTCGTGAATTGTGGCTATGTGGACTGAACCCCAGTAGTTCATAATTAGTCACATAATTTTTTTTTTTTGATAAGTTTTGGACAGATGAGTTTCGTTTATTCATGTTTCATGCATCATTGTTGCAGGGATTATGACTAAGTAATGGTTGGTACAGGACTGGCCCTATTTAGTCGCATGTGCTTTTATCGAAACTTTTAACTTTGGGACCGACCCATAGGCGTCCCCTCGCCATGTCTTTTGTTTTGGGACCGACCCATAGGCGTCCCCTCACACATATAAAGGTTTTTATAAACTACATTACGCATTCATGCACTGTTTTCATGCATAAAATTTTTCTCATGATTTATTGGCATAAATTTTTTTCATGTCCCCTCATAAGTTACTATGTTTTTATGTCAAGTATGTTTTCATGTTGTCATGGTTAACTTCAGTTTCATGCTGATTATGTTATACACTCCTTCATTATAGATTGCTTCATGTATCTTCATGATAATTCCGTCTTCATGTTGATTACGTCTTACGCCTCTTATGTTATTTATTCTTTCATGTAATACACTGTTGGATTTCATTGAATCTTGCTTTCATGATAGTCATGGTTGGTTTTCATTGATCATGCTGTCAGGCAAATCATCGTTGAATTTTGTGTAACCACACTTTAACATTTCTCGATACAACCAGAATGATGTCTATGCTAATACTACCAGGTTATCATGATGGTTTTTCCTAACCGTCTAACCGATACACCTTCCTTAAATCATGAAAAATGATCGACCCCATACCGATCATTTCATGTGCATTCCGTGTGTACTCCATGTACCGTATTCCATGTGTATTTCACATACCTTAATCCATGTGTATTTCACTTGCAATACTTCACAAGTATTCGCTAGTCGATTCTAAATCATCTCAGGCGTATGTCCACTTGCTAATATTCTACAAGATTGCCGATGCCGCTCATAGCTTGGAGATGTTACTAAAGGTTGATGCTGCTGATGTTGGGAGACGCTACGAGATGTTGATGTTGTTCACAACCTGGAGCTCATACAAGACGAAGACAAAGGCCTTAGATCAAAGCGATCGGACGAGATGATGCTTCACCACCAAACGATTTTCATCAATCATTGTCCTTAATTCTTAGTTACATGTCACACGTCATCCAGTTGTCGTTTTAGTCATATGAGTGAAGACCGGTACCAGCCGGCCACTCAGCTGAATAGTTACATGAATCACAGTCATGAGAATGACAGTCATGGGACTGACAGACAGGATGATAGTAACAACTACTATGACAACAACTATCCTAGAAATCGCAACCGAGGCTCCAGTCGCGGACGTGATCATACATACAATTGATCAGTGGTCCATCCGATCCGCCAATTCTGGCATAATACCCTAATATTGTGGTTCTAGTTATTTCACATCTCGAGACACATGTCAAGACACATGTCTCACGTATACTTTCTGAAGACACATGTCAAGACACCAGTCAAGACATATGTCACACTTACATTTCTCAAGACATGAGTCAAGACACATGACTCACGTCTAATTATGGGACATTTCTAAGAAATTCAGGGTACCCTCCAAGGGTATATCCATTTTGTTGTGCCATGTATTAATCAGGCCACAAGAATTTCAATACAATTACCGGCGCATCAGTGAGAACTGTTACGTTGCCGATGTCACTTTCATTTCTTTCACCATATTTCATATATTCATGACCATGAAGGACGCCTTTCGTATTCCCACGTATACGAAGGTTTTCCTTCAGCTTAATGATGAGATCCAAGCTGCTAACGTATTTCCTCGGACAGACACGAGTTGAATTTTATCCTAATTATGGACTATGAACAGCACACCATGCTACGATTCATAATTATGTACAGTAATGTTCAGGCTCCTGAATACATTCAGCTTGATTTTCCATCGGGAAAATCTGTACAAATTATCTATGCTTACAAGCATGTGCGTTGTTAGCCATGGTCGCTAAAATTTTCTAGCTGTCAGTAAGACACGATCACTTAAGTCCTTTACGCATAACCAGTTGATTATTCCAAAATATTCCTATACATTCCAGAAGAACCTACAAGGAGAAGGATGGTACCATGAGATTATGTGTCGACTACCATCGATTTAAACAAATCATCAATTATGACCGTTATTCTCCTCCACGTATTGCCAACATGTCCAATCGACCTTATAGTGTTAATCACTTTTCCAAGATCGAACTCATGATCATGCTGCCAACAGTGACGAGTGAAAGAGCAGGACATGTCCATGACTGCTATTCGTACACGACTCGGTCAAGCTAGATTTATGATTTTTAATTGGTCTCATCAATGCTCCAATGACATTATAAGAATGAGTTTCCATGAACTCATAGCAAATTCATCAGTGTTTTCATTGAGGATAACCTAATTTCCTCTAAGCCTAGAGAAGAACAGGAAGACCATATCTACACTATGTTGCAAATTCTATGACAAGAGAAATTTTTACCCTAAAAGTTTATCCAATATCAATTCTGTTTGATTACAGTGACAAGCTGAATCACATGGGTTTCTACGGTTAATCTTACCATGACTCAGCTTATGCGTAAAGGAGAGAACCCTACACTACATTAGGTGTTCTAGAAAATCCTACGCTAGGAGAAGTCTAGATTCAGAGACTCAGAGTTTCGCAAACTCCTATGTATCAAGTTCTACGAAGCAAGATACAGTTACGTTCATATCTAAGTACCTTACATACCAACAGGTTCAGATAGGACACCAACAGACTGGGATGTTTTCATCATCTGAAATTGTGAATTGAAATGGGACAAGATCTCCATGGATTTTGGTTACCAGATTAACGTAAAATCAAAAGAAGCATGATGCTATCTGGTTTATTGCAAATAGTTTGATCAAGTCTGCAGAATCCTTACATCTGCAAGGATTTCAGAACCAACAGATTGATCGGACATGTTCCAGCCAAGGCTCATCCGATCACTTGGAAATTCCTCAGTTATCGAGTCAGACAAATATTCATAATTGTGCTCCTTATTTACTTCACGTCCTTGTTCTAATTTCACGACTTGCTTTCGCGCTCGCGTTCATGACGCTATTCACGTTCATGATGGCATCTCGGCTTACGATTTTATGTTCATTTTTATCATTCTGGGAAGTTTTGCAAGAACTTAAGAGACCAGACCCAAGTTTAGTATAACTCCCTATCCCCAGATAGACGTTTCTCGTCATATTCTATGTCTCACCTTGTAGCGTTTGGCGTTACCGCATTATATTCTATGTTCACGATATGTTTCACATGTCATGTACATTCCACGTTCCTCATATCATGATCAAGATATGTTACACGTATCATGGATCACGATATGTTTACTCATATTACACTCATCATAACTCCACGTATCACGTTCAAAATTTTTCACGTACTACGTTTCCTTATGTCTCGCGCATCGTTGCTATTATCAGTTAAGTTAGAAGTGTTTTGCACGATAAAGTTTTAGTTGCCCTTACACGTTTATTCTTATTCCCTCGATCAAATTTAGGGGATCTACCTTAAGTTGATAACCAAGAACTTCTTCGTATTTCAAGTCAAGGTCAGGAGGACCAAGATTTATCATTTGTGTCAAGATCTGTGAAGGAACCGTTCCAAGAGGGAAGCCACTTGGAAACGGACAAGTTCATCCGAACTTCTTATCTGTTTTTCTATTATCAGTTAGATAGGTCCTTTCAGTCACGTCACGTTCCATGTCCTTTCAAGACATGTCACATTCCGCGTTCCTTTTGCCAGGTCACCTACATGTTCATTTATCTTACATACCCTCTCAGTTGATTCGGGTATGTTTCTCTTTCAGTTTACGTTATCTATAATTCGGGGACGAATTATTCTTTTTAGGGGGGAAGAGTTGTAAAACCCGCATGCTTTTACCATGAATAGTACCCTTAAGATCGTACGTATATGGTTAGAACTTTCCTTTTATAATATGTTTACGTTTCACGTATAAGAATTTCGAGTATTACGTACGTGTTAGAACACGATAAGTATTTATTACATATGAACACACGATAATTATTCCAATAATAATTATAATCACGAACATGCGATCATGAAATCATGAACGTAATTTAATCACGAGCTTAATGTTACGTACATATGTATATTTATTACGAATACGAATAAATATAATAAGACACGAACGATAATTATTTAAATCACATAAAATACAAACACGAGAACACACTATATTTTTAGACACGAGAATTGTTCGGGTTACCCCATGTGGGCCCCATACAACACGGCTAAAACAAAGAAGAAAAGGGCCAAGCCCATTATTTTATTTAACAAGGAGAAAAGGGAAAAACATTCATTTTATTTCTAAACCTAAAAAAAGTAAAAACCCTAGCCTCCTTTTCTCTCCCCTTTTCTCTTTGGCCGCCGGTTTGGATCATCACCACAAGGGTGATTGGGTTGATTTTGGTGTTGATTATTTACAAAGAGAATTAGTGTGTTCATCCTCCTTGATTCACGCATTCGGTAAACCTTAAAACCCTTTTCTTTTAATCTTTTCTTTTATTTTTACACATGAACTTATAAGTGTTTTGTTTCGATATGATTATCATGTCAATTTAATCAAGGGGTAAATGTTTTGATGTCTTAGGGTTGTTTGTTTGTGGCCGACGCAAGAACCGAGCCCCATAGGGGTCTCGGCTTGATTTAATCCACACCACCGAGACCACAAGGTCTCGGTAAGGTGATGGTGGTCCCACGGCAGCAGCCAAAACAAGGGAACCCCGACTTGGTTCGGGGTATGGTGTTGATTACGGGTCCGGTTCATGGTTTTTAGTCACGATCCGGTTCATGGTTTATGTTAAGGTTATGTTTTAATAATCATATGTTAAAAATTAAATTAATAAAATATGACATGATTAATTTAATAAAACATGACTTAGGTTATAATTTAATTATCAGATTATGGATTTTTAACCTAAGTATTTTATTTTTCTAGACTTTATAATTAATTAATTATTAAAAACCATGTCTATATTTAATTAATTAACATGACTTAGGTTATATTATTAATAATTAATAATACATGTTTTAACCTAAGTATTTAACTGTATTTAATTAAAAACATGATATAGTTAATTAAATACTTTTAACCTATAGTTTATTTAAATTACATGTAATAATTCATAAACTATACTTTATATCAATATGACTTAGAAAAATAATCAGAAAACACTTAAGCTTATATACTTAGCTTATTTAACCAGCTTATATCTAATTATGGAAACTTTCTATTTTTAGAAACTTATTTAGTTAAGGCAGCTAATCTATTTATGGAAACTTTCTATTTTTAGAAACTTATCTATTTTAAGCAGTAATTATATTTTTGGAAACTTTCTATTTGTGGAAACTTTCTATTTTTGGAAACTTTCTATTTTTGGAAACTTTCTATTTTTGGAAACTTTCTATTTTTGGAAACTTTCTATTTTTGGAAACTTTCTATTTTTGGAAACTTTCTATTTTTGGTAACTTTCTATTTTTGGAAACTTTCTATTTTAGGAAACATGCTATTTTTAGAAAGTTACTTATTATTACACAGTAAGTATAATAATACATGAAATACAAGTAATACTTAATCAGAATAGACAGAATATAAGATAAACACAGTTTAAAGCTTAAAACAGTAAAACATGACATGAACGTATAAAATAAGCTAAGACATGACATAAAACCAGTTACGTATTTAGTAATCAGATACTTATACACGTATGTATTTATGTAGCATTAGTGATACCGAAGTAGGACTCTCCTCAGTTCGTCTTCTTCGTCCACTGGACATAAGGTACGGATTCCCGTCCTTTCAGTATGGACATTCTTTCCTTATTAGGATTTCCCGTATGCAGCCAACTGTTTTCTCGTAGTATAAGTTTATATGTTTGATTTGCTTATGTTTAATTTAAAATACCTATAGCCATATACATGCATGACCAATTTCACCTAGTTATGGAGGTACCATAACCATAACATTAGAGGCACTGGTGTTATGACTTCCCCACGGTGGAGTGATTGCTCGTGGCGTCCCTTCAGCTTTTGGCCATATTATTATATTTATCACGTGGGGCGTATGGGTGCATCCTAGTTACATGTTTTCAGTAGATTACTCAGTGTTGTGTGCCTTGCATCCTTCACAAGGAGCTGATCCCTCCTACCCAAAACCAGTATATTATATTAGAGGCAGCCCCTCTAATTTGCATGATGAGGTCACCCCTCCAAGTATTCATGCACGGTGGATTTTCATGACCTATATTGGGTAATGGTAAAATATGTTAAACAACTTTCATAAGATAAACATAAGGCTTTTCAAACTATAAAACCATCTTTACAAACATGTTCCAGGTTTTCCAGGACTTGTACATTTCCGCTGCTATTAAGTCTTTATTATGTTTTAGTCATTTATACTATGTCTATATCCGTGCACTGAGCGTTTTGCTCAGCCGTTACTTTCCTTTCCATGTCCCTAAACGGCAGGTACCCTAGGAAAGACTCGAGCATTTGGAGGACGTGCATAGGATGGAAGCTGCTAGAGACTTCTTTTCCTTTATGCCTTCGTATACTTAATGCTTGTTTAGTCTTTCATTCATTTCTTTTGCTTTATTATGTTTTGGGCTTATGTTTGGGAACCGATGTTTGATTCTGGTTATCCCTATGGTCATGTAATGTTTTAGACATTTATCCTTGTATGTTTTAATGACACGCCATAATTACGCGTGACATTCCATTATCAAAATGGGGTGTTACACTGCTGATCTTGGCTGCCCAAGTCCATGTTTCAATCATATTATGGCGTATATTCTTCCTTGGGCTAAGCGTAAAACTACTAGAAGTGTGGTTTCAAAGTTGATGTTGTCTGCATCGGCGTATTTTATTTGGCAGGAAGGTAATTGGCGTTTGTTCAAATTGGGCAAAAGGTCGGTTGCTCAAATTTGCGAGTGCATTATTTCAACAGTTCAGTTGAAGTTGCTTACATGTCGATTCAAACAGTGTAGAGAGGGGATACGCTTTGTGCAACTTTTGAGTCCTTGTTTACTTGATGATGGTTTTTAGATTTTTTGAGAATGTGCCATTCGGTGGGTTTTTTCCTGTTGGGGTTATTTGGTATGTACTTGATGTAATATTCATATGGCCAGTCATATGAATTAGTGGTTGTTCAAGCTTAGGCTTGAGGTTAATGTGACAAGTCAGTCACATTCCATTGTACTTAATTGTGTTTTTTGGGATTAAATATATTTATCGGGGTGAAGTCCCTTTTACCCAAAAAATATTTTAACACTATGGAATGGAAAAGGAATTAAATAAAACACAAGGGAAACGCTTACAAGAACAAGCGTCTGGCACAATGGTAAACCTCCCAACCCTCCATCGAGAGGTCATTTAACACCCCCAAATTACATTGCGCAACGGAAATACACATATGGGTGCTAAATACAAACATTTTTACACAAGACATTTTGAACAAACTCAAAATGATAAATTTGAAATATAAAAAAAAAATATATAATTTAACCACTGTCTAAAACTTTCAATCCCAAGTAAAACAATTTTAGAAATATCAGAGTAATATTTAGGTCCCCCAAAGACTTTATCAAATCCACAAACACTTTACCAAAGTACTCGACCGTATAAAATTATTTTTATGACAAAAGGGAAAGAAATCCGTTTTAGACCAATCACCACAAAAGCAATCCCGCAATCCTTCTCCAGCAAGCTGCGCAATTCATCATCTTCAATACCTGAAATATATGCTTAAAATCATCAACACAACGGTTGAGCGAGTCTATAGGTTTTCCAAATCAACATTTGAACACAAGAGAAAAATCAATCAAGATCATTTAATAGAATTTCTGATCATTACAATCTATTATTCAGGCAATTTGGTAATATAGCAATAGCTATTGAATTGTATTAAGCTCATGACACCGATCCCTTAACTTAGTCACCCACACCTAAAGCCAACATGACTATATGAAATTCCAGTGCCCCTACTAGGGTACCATTTGCAAGAATACCAATTCTCATTCTCGTAAAATTATCCTTCCTAGCGGGTTACTCAGCGTAAAGCCCTGGTCTCAGATAGGGTCGTTAGCCCAATTGTAATATTATTAGAATAAGCGGCTATTCCCAACTCACAACATCAAGTTAGAAGATAGTTAACGGCTCATGAAGTTAGGGACTTTTGCAAATTAGGTACTTATACAATTTAGATCAACAAAGGCAACAAAGGAAACATTCAGGTCCAAACAATCAATCATGACTTGTGTTCATTTTACTTTCAAATAGCATGTATCCCCCTCGCGGGTTTTAAAATCATTTTAAACAATTACAAAAGCGAGGCTATAGACTCACCTGGAGTAATAGCAGTAGTAAGACGATCTTCGACGATAGTTGATGCTCGATAAACACAAAAAAACCGCAACCTATCAAATAAGGCGTGTTCATCAATAATAAACTCGAATAAAATCCATACTTACTAACATCAAACTCAAAATCATAAAATCACACCCTACCCAAAATGAAAACAATACAATTGACCTTTTATTTCATTCTATGTGCTTACTATTAGTTAATTCTTTCGGTAAAAAAATCTGCCGGTACGAGCTCATTTACCCCACTTAAACACATCAAATATTTATGATACTAATCAGAGACCTCACTTACTATATATAGAAAGACCTGTTATCAAAAGATTTTACTTTTAAAGTTCCCTGCCCGACACATCTTTGAACTACAAAAACCGGACAGCTTTACGTCAACAACTCATATAGTCTTTTAAACCATTTATTTTTCTCCGGTTACAAAACCGACACTCAACTTTGAAAAAAACTCAACATCATCATACTTATCATTCAAAATCAGTCCATGACTCATTTTAAAAATCCATTTTATAGTCCCCGAGATTCGATCCAAATATCGACTACAATTATATATTGTGACGATACTCGTCTCCCGGTACACGAATAATCAAACTAACGTAACTTTTCGCTCGTTTGGAGCTAGAAGTCCTACCTTATACCAAAACGAAGCTAAAAACATCCTCTACAACAATATCTAATTAGTTCATCTCAAACTCAAACTCATATTTTCAGAAAATTAAGTTTAATAATCTGTTTAAAAATATACAATTAAAAATCATTCAAAATTAATTTGTCACCATATATTAATCATTCCCATATGCCTAATATCACCCTAATATCATTACTAACAACTTAACTAACCCATAACACATTTAAATGATCATACAAAAATTTACCCACTCAAATTTCAAACAATGAATAATGAAAATATGTATATAATAATACTAACAACAACATACAAGCATAAAAATAAATCAAACCTTCATGGATCATATGAAAAAAATAAATGTTCTTGCATGTGTGTAAAAATTACACCATTAGATGCATAATTGAATTTTACGAGGTGGTCTTGTGTTGATTTTGATTAGATCATAATAAAATTGGTGAAATTTTGATGGTAAGGGTGTTTAACCCACGGCTAGAAAGAAAAGAAAGAGAGATGGAAGAAATTTGGTGGTGATGATATCTATGTGTTTGTTAGGTGAGATTTTTGTTTATATATGGTGGGTGGAGGGACTAGTTTTGCCAATTTGTGATAGTTTTGGTCCAAAATGCAATTAAAAATTTACAAGATAGAAAATGTAAATTGTCAATTTTGAAAAATTTTACGAGGCTCGGGTTTCGTAAAAATACTTTTCAAAAGTTAAAACGCACTCAAAATATGATGATAATATGATCTCGGTCCGACTTAATACGAACTTTAAATAAAAACGTCAAAAATATAAACATCGAGACAACAAATGATAAAACATAAAATATCGGGCATCCGTCGATATCGTGGTCACTAATAATCCTCGCTATTAGTAAAAAGATAAAAATAAAACCTCCAACGTCGGTTTTAAATAAAACCATCAATCGTCATTTCATTCAACTCATCAAAAAATTTAAAATTATTCGTAAAAATAATATTATATAATATTAAATAAATGACCTCGGGTTTGGGTTGTCACATCCTACCCTCCTAAAAGAGAGCGACGTCCCGGCGCTCGGCCCCTCTTATACTCACATCCTATACCTCCAGAACAAAAGATAATTCTTTTCCTTAAAGAAATCCCATGCTTCCTTCACAATTTCAGATTCCACTATGGAATTCTTGTATCTTCACAATATAATTCTCACTATGTTTCGACCTCATAAGAACTCTTAAAAGTTCTCGTCTATGAAAAGCAACTTATCTTCAAGTTGAATTCTTTCCTTGTTGTTCTCAAAACAAATTTCACTCTTCATAACGACACCTTAAGCATAACCACGTTTCCCAATTTCAAACTCCATCGATTTCCTTCGAATACCAACATAACTCTTCTGATGATTCCTTGTTACTAATGGATAATCTTTAATCCATACAATCTTATCAATATTGCCAATATCACTTCTAGTTACGTCATTCAATTCCACCTACATTTCTGCAATACACCGAAAACCTAATCTTACGTCCATAACTCACGATCTTTAACCTTCACAAATTGAAGTTCTTTATGTACCATCAAATAGTACAGCCTCATTACTAGCATGACAATCACCGTCATATAAAAGTTCCAACAATTTCTAAGTCAATCACACACGCACAAGTATACCGTTCGATCTTCGAATCATCCTTTCACTCTGTCCATCAGTCTCTGTATAACACACTGTACTCAACTCAACTTTCATCTTCACCCAAACCAAATCGTATCGATTACTTGACTTTTGAGATTCCTTCATCACTAAGTCTCACTCTCGCAACTTAGGTATGTCAGGAGTGCTGAATATACCATGCCTAACTTGGCGTTACAACAAAATCCTTTCCATAAGTTTAACAAAATGTTGAAACCAATTACCTTGACATCCTTCTCAATTTAGACCACTAACTTAAAATTTCAATATCATTTCTATTAAATCCACACTTCTTGTCATTACCAAAACTCAAACCTTAGAAGCTCTTTCCTTCTTCTTCCTGATAAGTGCATAAGCTCACATTCGCCTTTTCCGGATGGCAGCGAATCTCGTTGTCATAATCACTCACAATCATTACCATTAACCTACTCAAGTACTCAAAACAATATAACTGGTGATCCTCTACTCATTTCCTTTATCATCCCAGGAAATTAATTATGGAGCAACTTCTATGATCCTTTATCACTACACACTTGATTCCATACAAGTAATATTTCTACCATCTCAAAGAAAACACCACAACTACATAACTCTTACGAAACACATCACGGCAAACTACAAACTATAAATACTTTAGATCCTTTCAACAATGACAACATCGGTTCATAACACAACCTACCCTTCAGTGTTCAGAATACAACTTCTCCATCTAATAAGGATTAGATCTCGAAACTTACAATTTAGATGTATAAGTGGGAATCACACATCCAATTCTTCTTAGTCAGCTTAATCAATGGTTTAACAATCAGTGAAAACCTTTCCATAAACCTCCGATTATTCCCAGCTTAAACCAAGGAATTAACAGATTTCCGTCGGCGTCGTTGGTACCTTTGTTGTCAATCAACTGTCTTAGAAAACGTAAATATTTCAACCAACATTCACACATAGGAAACTTTACATACAGTTTCTGTTTTTCCAACCATCCCAAAATTTATCCTCATATGCTACTTATGTTCCTCATTTCCTCTTGGAATAATATAAAATATCTTCAATAGATACAATTACTAACTCATCCTAGCAGACCTTACACACAAGATTCACCTAGTCCATGAATATGACAGACGCGTTCGTCAATCCAAAAACATCACGTGAAACTTAAAGTACCCACATCAAGTACGAAAAACAACTATAGGAATATCTTCCTTCCTAACTCTCAGTTAATGATAACCAGGACTCAAAGCGATCTTTGAGTACACACAGGATCCAGAAAAGTTGCAAGGATCAAACGAATCAACAATCCTCTGTAATGGATACCGATTCTTGGCTGTCAATTGTTAAGCTCTCGATAATCAATACACATTCGAAACAATCCATCTTTCTTGACAAACAACACAGACGATCATCATTATAACGAAACTTAATCTAATACATCCTTTATCCATAACTTCTCGCAGTTGACCGAATAACTCATTCCACTCTGACGGTGCCAAATGATAAGGCATACAATTACTATTCAACAAAACACAGAAGCACTACAAAACGAAATGCAGAAGCACTACACCTTTCGCTCACAATACTCAATCGACACGAACTCCATTTCATAAGCCGACAGCAACTTTGCAAAAACTTCAGGAGAACTTCAGAATACTCTCGAGTCATTAACAGATCTCTCAACTTCTCCTCAAACACCCTATCACTAATTACCTGAGTTAGGAATACCTCACATTCCTCTTCCACATACTTCCCTATTTCCAAACAAGATACTTTTCAAACGGAAAATTCACTCATCACCTTTCACAGTCAACACTCAGCTTCGCAGCAAAATCTAAACCAGCAGCTATCAATTTGTAGTGAAGATTAGTCCAATCTCAAGCATCAGCACTTCGCACCACTAGCCAGTTCATACCAATAATCCACATCCAAAGATTCCAACTCTTTGAGCATCAAGTCGATACTAAACACCTACTTTCCTAAATTCAAGGAACACACTCTCAGTCTAAAACTAACACTAGCAACCTTTCCATCGTTTAACTCCACATCATAGTTAATTGTCAATCTTATTGACTCTCCGTTGATAAAACAACTAAATCTTTACATTTCTACAGTTTCTACCAAGTCTGAAACCAAACAACATACTGACATAAAGAATCTCAAGTAAGAATATACCATTTACAACTTCCAGACCTTAAGGTTTGTCAGCATCATTCAAACATAAGCTGTAGCGGCAGCATTCCTATCTTGTCAATTTCCTTTCCTTGGACAATTTTTGTTTGTATCCTTTCTCACCACGGCTAAAACATATCACTACTCCAGGGGTACTAATTACAATGACTAATCCTCTTATTCTGCACTTAGCAGCTTTATGACCAGGTTGTCCTAACTTTAGTCGTAATTGTGGAAAATTACCTACATTGTATAGAGTACAGCAAACACACTTGAGATTTATCTTGTCACTTCTAGACACAATGGCAGCAAAAATCCCATCATTCCTTCCAGAGTTTATATACTGATTTCGGTTCTGTCTTTAGTTATTGTTAGTATTGTAATCCTTACAATTCTGACCTTGTTTCGGGTTGGACTGAGCAGATTCCCACTTTCTGTTATTGTTTTCAACAATACTATCTTTTTTATCTTGTATTTTCACATCCATTAAATCATGCGCCATCTGAACAGCTTCATCGAAAGATTTAGATCTTAAAGAAATAACCTCACCCTTGATATTACTAGACAATCCTCTAATATACTGCTTCGTTGTTTTACGGTCATTCACAAAAGTATCATGGCATAGAAAATATAGCTCAGAAAAATTCCCATTTAGCAGTAATAACATCGTCCCTTAGCACTAATTATCTTAATTCGGATTCCAACTGTCCTAGTTCCTTCTTGGGACAAATCCTAGCAGTCAATAGTCCTTTCATCACGGTCCATGCCTTACTATTAGTCACAACCAATCCTAAAGTAGTCACTTGGTATTCCACAATCTTAGTGCACCATCCTGAAATATAGCAGCAGCAAATTTCACCTTATTAATTTCTGAACACCCAATAATCTCAAGGTACTCTCTATCTTATCAATCCATATATGTAATTCTAATGCACTACTAATACCACCAAACAGCGCAGAACCACACTTCTGAAAACTAACATAAGTACATTCTCTTGAACTTGCAGAACAGCAGCAATACAATCATCTGGATCAGCAGCATCCTCATTATTGTTAGCAGCATCGCCATTATTTTCAGCAGCATCATCATTATTCTTAGCAACATCATCATTATTCTCAGCAACATCTACTGCAACACCATAATCTCCAACACACTTAACCCCAGCATCTTTTAATTCCTGGCAGCACGATCAGCTCTAAATGCTCTAGCAATCACTTGTTCGTTCAAAGTGTTCACAGTAGCAGTTGTTAGTTTTGGAAACATATTTCAAGAAACTTAGTCACGTAGCGATCTACTAATGACAGAAATATGCTTCCCTTACTCCTTCTTCCATCATCACAGAAGAAAGAAACATGATAAGTATACATATCAAGAATAAAGAAGGAATTCTTTATCAGGATGTCTCATGGATACTACATGCACGAACAACACAAACTACAATGGTTCATCAACCAAAACCGAAAAGAGTTAATAAAGGCACATCATAGATCATGAGTGTAATTTAGATTGCGTTGAGGATTCAACAAGGCAGTGGCAATGTCTGTCACTACAATCATCTACCGAACAAACTTAAAAGATAATAAGTTCCATCATAATGCTACGACACAAGGTTTAAATAAGTCCAATCACAAAAGAAAATAAGATAAAAGAAATCCATTACGCGATTAGTTCCTTAGACAGTAGCTCCTCATCCTCCTTAACATTGTTGTCAGCTTTATCACACTCGTCTATTTCCCCCCTTTTGGCACTTCAAAGTCGAATCCCTAACATGATGGCAGCTCATTCTCAAAATCCAAATACTCACTGCTACACGGCAGATTAATCACAAAGCAAATCTCAGTACGACTTTCAACATTCCTAAACTTCCAAACTCTACTCAGAATCAATCTCACATGAGACTCCCACTTACTTATCCTTTCAAAGCTTACCTACTTCTCTTTAAACCTTTCAATTCAAACACACCAATTCATCACAATCGACCCAAGACTAGCAATCTCATCCATCTTCCAAGTCCTAACAAACTAAAATCTCCACATACTAAATACAACCTTTAAAACCACCTTTCTTTCACATCAATCCTCAAATCACACCAATTTCAACCACATATCTATCATACATCAACTATTCAAACTTACTCATACCCGATATAAGTAGCAAGAAATCAGTTGTAAAAGTGTTCATCATCTGGTCTACTGTCCTAGACCCTCGGTAGTATATAAGGTCATTATTTAAAATTATATACATATGTATTACATAAAGAAAATTACGATAACAAGTACTCAACGTACTTTTAACAACATCAATACATCATCAATACTACATCATAGTATTTACTTAATAAATACTTTAAAAATCAATTCAATTTTAAGGGATACATCAACTATAAAACAATACAAAACAAATAATCTTACCGGAGCCTTGCAGAGAAGTTGCGTGCTTTTGTAAAAATATTTTCGACACCAGAGTTATAGTTTAGGACATTTTTCAAAAATCGACCTAATTCGCTATAACTAAGAAGCTCTGATACCAATCTTTAACACCCCCAAATTACATTGCACAGCAGAAATACACATTTGGGTGCTAAATACAAACATTGTTACACAAGACATTTTGAACAAACTCAAAATGATAAATTTGAAATATAAAAAAATATATATAATTTAACCACTGTCTAAAACTTTCAATCCCAAGTAAAAGAATTTTAGAAATATCAGAGTAATATTTAGGTCCCCCAAAGACTTTATCCAATCCACAAACACGTTACAAAAGTACTCGACCGTACAGTATTATTTTTATGACAAAAGGGAAAGAAATACGTTTTAGACCAATCACCACAAAAGCAATCCCGCAATCCTTCTCCAGCAAGCTCCGCAATTCATCATCTTCAATACCTGAAATACATGCTTAAAATCATCAACACAACGGTTGAGCGAGTCTATAGGTTTTCCAAATCAACATTTGAACACAAGAGAAAAATCAATCAAGATCATTTAATAGAATTGCTGATCATTACAATCTGTTATTCAGGAAATCTGGTATATAGCAATAGCTATTGAATTGTATTAAGCTCATGACACCGACCCCTTAACTTAGTCACCTACGCCTAAAGCCGGCATGACTAGATGAAATTCCAGTGCCCCTACTAGGGTACCATTTTCAAGAATACCAATTCTCATTCTCGTAAAATTATCCTTCCCAACGGGTTACTCAGCGTAAAGCCCTGGTCTCAGATAGGGTCGTCAGCCCAATAGTACTATTATTAGAATAAGAGGCTATTCCCAACTCACAACATCAAGTTAGAAGATAGTTAACGGCTCATGAATTTAGGGACTTTTGCAAATTAGGTACTTATACAATTCAGATCAACAAAGGCAACAAAGGAAACATTCGGGTCCAAACAATCAATCATGACTTGTGTTCATTTTACTTTCAAATAGCATGTATCCCCCTCGCGGGTTTTAAAATCATTCAAAACAATTACAAAAGCGAGCTATAGACTCACCTGGAGTAATAGCAGTAGTAAGACGATCTTCGACGATAGTTGATGCCCGATAAACACAAAAAAACCGCAACCTATCAAATAAGGCGTGTTCATCAATAATAAACTCGAATAAAATCCATACTTACTAACATCAAACTCAAAATCATAAAATCACACCCAACCCAAAATGAAAACAATATAATTGACCTTTTATTTCATTCTGTGTGCTTACTATTAGTTAATTCTTTCGATAAAAAAAATCTGCCGGTACACACCAAATGTACGAGCTCATTTACCCCACTTAAACACATCAAATATTTATGATACTAATCAGAGACCTCACTTACTATGTATAGAAAGACCTGTTAAAAGCCCATCAAAAGATTTTACTTTTAAACTTCTCTGCCCGACACATCTTTGAACTACAAAAACCGGACAGCTTTACGTCAACAACTCATATACTCTTTTAAACCATTTATTTTTCTCCGGTTACAAAATCGACACTCAACTTTGAAAATAACTCAACATCATCATACTTATCATTCAAAATCAGTCCATGACTCATTTAAAAAATCCATTTTATAGTCCCCGAGATTCAATCTAAATATCGACTACAATTATATATTGTGACGATACTCGTCTCCGGGTACACGAATAATCAAACTAACGTAACTTTTCGCTCGTTTGGAGCTAGAAGTCCTACCTTATACCAAAACGAAGCTAAAAACATCCTCTACAACAATATCTAATTAGTTTATCTCAAACTCAAAATCATATTTTAAGAAAATTAAGTCTAATAATCTGTTTAAAAATATACATTTAAAAATCATTCAAAATTAATTTTTCACCACATTTTAATCATTCCCATATGCCTAGTATCACCCTAATATCATTACTAACAACTTAACTAACCCATAACACATTTAAATGATAATACAAAAATTTACCCACTCAAATTTCAAACATGCAATAATGAAAATATGTATATAATAATACTAACAACAACATACAAGCATAAAAATGAATCAAACTTTCATGGATCATATGAAAAAAATAAATGTTCTTGCATGTGTGTAAAAATTACACCATTAGATGCACAATTGAATTTTATGAGGCGGTCTTGTGTTGATTTTGATTAGATCATAATAAAATTGGTGAAATTTTGATGGTAAGGGGTGTTTAACCCACGGCTAGAAAGAAAAGAAAGAGATAGATTGAAGAAATTTGGTGGGGATGATATCTATGTGTTTGTTAGGTGAGATTTTTGTTTATATATGGTGGGTGGAGGGACTAGTTTTGCCAATTTGTGATAGTTTTGGTCCAAAATGCAATTAAATAGTTTACAAGGTAGAAAATGTAAATTGTCAATTTTCAAAAAATTTACGAGGCTCGGGTTTCGTAAAAATACTTTTCAAAAGTTAAAACGCACTCAAAATATGATGATAATATGATCCCGGTTCGACTTAATACGAACTTAAAATAAAAACGTCAAAAATATAAACATCGAGACAACAAATGATAAAACATAAAATCCCGGGCATCCGTCGATATCGTGGTCACTAATAATCCTCGCTATTAGTAAAAAGATAAAAAATAAAACCTCCAAAGTCGGTTTTAAATAAAACCATCAATCGTCATTTCATTCAACTCATCAAATATTTCAAAATTATTCGTAAAAATAATATTATATAATATTAAATAAATGACCTCGGGTTTGGGTTGTCACAGGTCAAGGGGTTGAGCCATGCAAGGGACATCTTTTTGTTTTTATATTTTTTTATATTTTTCTTGGATACTTATTAGGGAGGTGATGATAAGCACTAAACAGCAAGATTAAGCCCAATATGAGCCAATTAAGCCCACGGTTCAGCACAAATAAGCACAACTAAAAAACCTATTGCCCGATATCTAATAAACAGGCAAGCTTGTTATCAGATATCGGGTAGTACTAGAAAATAGGATACAGAAAGGTACCAAAAAATGATTTTTTGGTGACTTTTGAATGAGCAATAAGCTAACAATAAGCTACCAAACTATAACCTTACATTAAGCAGACCTAAATAAGCATCATAACAAGCAGTTTTCAAGAGATCTAAGGCTAATACCTAAAATCAAACTCAAAAATCCTTTCTGGTGGTTTTAGGCATTTCTTTAGTAAAGAGTTACCTCGGTAAATATATTAACCAAAAAGCGTTGAAGTAAAAAGGAATGTGGCAGAAGTACCACATTAACCTCAAGCTACATGCAGCTTGTTAAACAAAGAAATATAAATCACCAAAACCTACTAGCCAAAAAGTCTACTACTAGGCATGAAAACAATATTAGCGAACACCAACAAGAAGAAATCTTGAAACCACGCGACCATCTCTCTAGACCAGCAACAACACATTGGGATAAGAGGATCCAGATAAGGCCGCCTCCTTAAAAAACCTTTGCGAGAAAAACCCATAGGGAAAAACCTCAAAAAGGAAAAAAGAGTACGACCCTTACCCGACACTCCCATCATGAACACAACAGACATTGGGATCTTCCCCATATCTAGCAATGACCTAGAAGCTGAGGTAATCTTCTTAAACTTGAAAGTAAGTAGCTTCAATCGAACCATGTCACATATAGAGGCAACAAGCTTGTCCACCATCTTGGACTTCTGTTTGAAAATCCTAGAATTACGTTCTCTCCATATGAAATAAACCGCTGCAGCTAAGACAATCCGAGCAATCACGCTAAAAGTAGTGCGACCCTTGGATAAAGGAATAAGAAACGACACAATAGCATTCATCCGAGCTGGAACACTATTCATACCGCATTTATTCCGAAGCAATGACCAAACCTCAGAGGAATAAGAACATTCAAAAAATAAGTGCTCATGAGAATCCTGAACCAACTTACACATCTGGCACCTAAGAGTGGAAATGTCAACAGTAGGTCCAACATCCCATTGCTTAAGTCGATCTTAAGTCGATCTTAAGTCTTCAATTTATGCTTCACTACAAGCGACATAGTGATAGAGTGTCTAAGAACACAATGCGAGAACCAAACCACATGAAACCAATCAACTAAGGTGGCCCTACTTCAAATAGAATCCCAAGACGTTGCTACCAAAAACGGGTGAGACCTGCCCATGGAATCCTGCCAAACAAGCTTATCAGGGTGAGCTACATGAATATCTGAAACAGGAATGGAGACAATATTCGGAAAACCATCATACCAATCCATAGGCCATGTCCATGTATTATTAGAGATTAAATCACTTACCTTGTCCGATAGCGTGAAACCAGACCTGTTAATGTGACGAGCTAAAATTGTGTCCCAAAGAGGGCAACCATCAGCCCACATGTCCGACCACATAGAAGCAGATTTACCGTCATTAACTTGGTACCAAATAAACGGACGAACCCGCGATCTAATCTGCAAAAGCTTACGCCATCACCAACTTACATCACCAAGGCAAGGAACATCCCAAAAACTTCTACCATTTAACTTATAATCGTAGATCCATCTGACCCAAAGGGACTCCCTATCTGTTAATATGCTCCAAATATGCGAAGTAATTAAAGTAGCATTAAAATCATCAAGTCTACGAATACCAAGACCTCCTTCATTAAGAGGCATGCAAACAACATCCCAAGCAACTTTAGCTTTACCCCTGTTCATTTCACCTTGACACCATAAAAAGCATCGCATAAGTTGTTCAAGATTATTAATAATCCTGACATGGAGAATAAACACCGAAGCCCAATAAATATGCATCGAAGCAAGAACCGATCTAACTAGTTGCATACGCCCCGCAAGAGAAAGAAATTTGTTGCGCCAATCATTTACTCGATTTTCCGGCTTTTCAACCAAAATTTTGCAATCACGATAAAGGAGTCTAGACGAGATAAGAGGCACACCAAGATAACGAACCGGTAAAGTACCTTCCGCAAATGGCATAAGGCTTAAAATACTAGCCTTCACACCACCAGGGACATTATAGAAAAAATCCGTACTCTTAGGGATACTAGGGACAAGGCAAGACACATTTTTGAACTCTTCCAAAGAATCCATGATAATAGCAACAGAAGACAAATGTCACACCCCACCATGGCGGAATATGGGGCGCGACGTATGGATATCATCACAACAATAGCGTGTCTATATAGATAACTAAATGATATAAGAATTGTCATAAAATGGTGACACAAAAGTCATGATAATATCTCAACAATGCAGGAGTCTAGGTAAGTAGGTAACAGTCCTACCTCTTACCCAAGACAAACAAATAACAAAACCAAAACAAACATATAGGTGCTAACAGTATCACTTATTAAATAATCAAAAGAAACTAAGAAGGAACGGGGATCTCCTTCTAAATGCATTTCCTACGCTCTCCAAATCCTAGCTACTTATGTTCTCATGCTTAACCATAGTATCACCTGAAAGAGACACTAAAACACGTCAACATAAAGTTGGTGAGAGTCATAGCTTTAGACTCCAACGCTAAATCAGTTATAATATAAGCTGTGAATAACCACCAACAATAAAAATATAGGGACAATGTGTTGCAAATGTGCATTAACAACTAACATTCAAGATTAACCAACCAAACCAAAACCAAGGCTCCCAGCCATACCAAACACCATACTCCCATAGGCACTCAAACACCTACGAACCAATCCCAAGGCTCCGCCTTGTCAACAATCCCCTTGGTACCAAGTCAAAATATAAACAATCAAGAATCAACTAGCAGTTAATCACATAAGTATGCACACACAAGTCCATCACCAAACACAAAACATTCACAGCATAATTTATAAAAACAAGACAAAACTGTGTCTCTTCCATCCCATCTGGAAGTCATAATCACTAGAAAACATGGGACTATGAAACTCACCTGATTGAGCTTCTCCAAATGTCCTCGCACTAGCAAAAAGCTAACAAAGCAAAAACACATAATCAAAACATGAACCAATCACTTAGATGGCTCATCAACCTATGATGGACATCTAACATCCTCCTATATAAATACCTCATTTATATGCTCTAAGCATCTAATTACACCCCTCTAAAAAGCCCTTAACTCATTATACTTCATAACCCGTCCCGTTAATATATTACCCAAAACAGTCCCGGTTTTAGGTCTCCAAACTATAAGCCAAACGCCCACTTAAAACATACCATGATCTCTGTAAAGGGAATATTTATTCCTTACATATTTTAACTAACACCTCCCATTTGCCTCAACCTTAAAGCTACTATTAAGGCCCCAATATATATATATATATATATATACTTTTGTCATTCCAGATTTACTGATTTTAAACATACAAAAAGTTTGTTATGATTAGGGGGTCTTACACTAACCCACATTCTTAGCCCTAATATAGATACTTCCTATAATATATAAACCATCTCTCATGTTCGTTTGAATGTCCCAATGCAACCCTAGGTACCCCAAACAACCCAAAACTTAAAATGAAAACAGGCTGACTTCAAAACTGCTTTGACCTCCGACTGTTGTAACCTGTTTTTGACCCACTTCCCTACCTCCAATTTAGTTCTCGTTTCTTGCATTGGAATGCCACTTAAATTACCTTTTCAGGGATACTTGGATCGCAAAATAAGAGTTTGTAGAACTCTCGATACGATCAAAACAATTGACTCAAAATTCTGCCCAGTTTTTAAAAATGGTTTTAATTAAATTAACCTCATTAATTACCCATAACCCCTCCAATTACAAGCCCTAAACCATCCAATCATTATGAAATCATTAATATAACATTAATATACTGTTTTTAAATTAAACCCTAACCTAAATCCATCATAAGATGATTAAGAAAACATTAAAACAATTTAATTAAAAAGGGTTATGAAGGTTTTACCTTTAAATTAATGGAAGATGAAAAAAAAACCCAATTTTATGAAGAACCCTAATTCTTCTCTACAAACCGTCGACCCTTTTTTTATTATCTCCAGGGATTTATGATTTTTGGTAGTGAATAATATGATATATAGGGTGTGGGTGAATCCTAGTCCAACCCAAACCCAACCTTCCTTTTTTAATTTTTTCCTTTTTTTCTCCTCTTTTTCTTGCGTCCAAAACCGACCTACCCTCCCCTAATTTTGTTTTTTTCCTTTTTATTAGTAATATATGTATTAATAGTATTACCTTAATTTTCCTTAATTTATTTCAGCTCCTAAAGCCTCCAAAACCTCAAAACCTCAAAACCGTAAAACTAGTCAGTTTTTACGCGAATATCGTAAAAGACGTAAAATATACAGTTTTATAAAAACTCTTGGAATTTGAAATAAACTTTATATTTAAGTCCTAAATGACTTAAAACCATCCCGAAAAATATTCCCGTGACTAAATACCTCTTCCGAGACCTCAAAATGCTAAATCGTAAATCGTAAAAATACGATTTTCTATAATACATATACGTATACGTAAAACCACTAAATAACACCATTTCACTTCATAGTCACTACCATGTGTGCTCATGAACATGAAATCATCACACATCGTTTCACTCACAAGGTACCCCGTACCGGAAACGATATCCAAACAACAATCTATACACACCAATTAGCACATAAACACGTAAAGACACGTAACTAGCACAAAATAAAACTAAGTGACGAACCTCAAAACCACGGTTGTCACATTACTCCCTCCTAATAGAAATATCGTCGCGAGATTTACTCCTTAGGATCAAAACATACCATTAGCAAACAACTGAGGATACTTGTTCTAAATGAACTCCTCTCATTTCCACCTGAACTTTAGTTCAAGTTTCAAAATACCACATATACAAACAAAAAATAATTAAACTCATTGCCAAACTCTTGAACTCACAGTCAATAAATCTCACAAATGACTCTTTGATAAAACAAAGACTCTTATTAATCACAAGTCCCGAATAACCGTACATGCAAATATGCATTCTCAAACAACATTTACCAATCTCAATACATGAAATATATCATGTATACCACTCATTTCCCCCCAGGTAATTCTATGCTCATAAGCTACTGGTCCGATCTTTCCAAAGATCATAAATGGACCTACAAAACTCTACATAAACTCTTCCATTTTATCAAAACATACCACCCGTTACTATGGGTGAAACTTCCTACATAACTTTGTCACTAACTCTAGTGGTTTCCTCCTTTTCTACATAGCATCCCTTGTTGCTCTCATCCTTTCCACAAACACCATTACCACATTAGTAGCCTCTTTACCAATTCTAGTCCACAATGGGGACAACTCACCCTATCCTTTCATATAGTGCCTCAAATGGCATTTATCGACTTCTAGTATGATAACTATCATTATATGAAACTCAGCCATCGCTAACGAGTTTCCTAACTCCCTCTACATCAATCACTCATGCCCTCAAGTGTAACTCCTAAGGTTGTATAAATATCTCACTTGCCCATCCTTTTCCAGTTAGCTGGATATACTCATATCCAATCATGTTCATCAACTCCCTTTAGTCCGTACCCTGAACTACTTAAAAATTCCAATTTCCTTACAAAGTGACCTATGACGGTCTTTCACATATCCATTAGTTCTTCCAATCTAAATCAACTTATGATCTATACACATCATTAAAAGGATGGTTATCTCAGTTAGTCTATCAACTGCCATCCAAACCCATGCTACAACTACTTCCATTAAATTTGGATAGCTCATTAGTAGCACCTATACACTTCTTTCTCACTTTTCTTCATGATTTTTTTATACTCAACACTTCCTTTATACCTACACAATGTCTTACCTTCAAGGTCATATTGCTCCTCATCTTGTCTCAGTTAGACCAAGCCCTTCGTCCCTATGGCACATCACACCTATAACTCCTCATCCATTCGATTATCGATACTAAGCCTCCCCAACAATCAGTATAGGTCAGTGCCATTTCCTTTTCCACACTACGACAGTATTAGTCTGCTTTGTGCTTTATTCTACTCATTAGGCTCTACCAGAGTTTTACCTTCGGCTCCTATCTCGACCTATTTCATTCATGCTTCGCTTCTATACACACTTCCTTCTTCTTCCTCAACTCATACCATACATCACGATGTGATGCTTCCCATCGTTTCTTCCCTTGCCATAGTCCTTCATAAGGCACTCCATACATATTAGGCTAACCTTTACGTAAAACCCTCTATTCCATCACATCCGTACGCAATTCTTCCAACTTCTCGACTACGTGACTTCTCATTCCTCTTGAAATATGAGATGAATTAGTCAGTCTATCGACTATCACCAAACTCTCGTCGTACTTATTCCTCCACCCCATTATGTATCCCTTTCACCAACTTCGTCCTTACATCGCCCTTTCTAAGCTACTCCTATCTGTGTAGGAAGTATAGTCTACGTCTCTTTTCTCTATATGATTGTCCAGGCCACGCAACATACATGTTGACGCGTTCTCTGCATTAGACAACTCAACTCGTGCAAGCTACATCCTTTATGCCAAACCACCCTAATACGTCATCCATATAGTTCAAGTTCGTCTTAGCTTCACTTCATTCTTCTTATTCCATGTCTCATCAACTATGCTTGCCTTTCCCAGATGGTACTTGGCCTTGTAATTTTCTTTCATCACTTAACTCCACCCATCACCTTTTCCAAATGTTCAATCAAGATGATTAAATATGTGTTGGAGACGTTCATGATCTGTATAGATCATTCTCTATGTCTCATACCCCAAATGCCTCTAGCATTCTAGGCATATATAACAAATTAGCTCCACTAGCTAAGTCTATCTAGTCATCTATACGCCAAAATTTTCCAAGTAGCTTCACTTGTTTTTCTCACAACCAGTTCTCCTACTTCCTCCTAATAGGGACAGACTAGATTTTCATGTGATTCCATGCGGATCACACTCTCATCTTATACCCACATTAGTTTCCATTTGTCTACTAAGCCATATTTTGAATTCTTATTCAAATCTCATACTTCTACTTTGATCTTGCACCCAACATGAGGTATTTTCAATCATCATCTTCTAGGAACTTATTCCTACACTATCCTGTCCAACAAAAATTCCATACTTCATTCATCAAATCTTTGGAAATCACTAGTGCATTGGATAATGCATGGCTGTCTTTCCCAAAGATCTTTCATAACACCTTTACCAAACCGACTCTCTAATCACTTCTCCACGAAACTTATTCAGCTCAGCCTCACTTCTCATCCCTCGATATTGATTGCCAAAAAATTCTATCCGCGTAGTCACTCGACTCCCCTTGTCACTTCCACGAGTTCTTAATCTCCCATGTCATGTATTCACTTCATCACGATCCACTGGTTCAGCTCTTTGTAGCTCCACTCCGATACTCGATATGCCCTTCTTCGTCACGAACCATACGTAAATTTCCCATCATAGTGCTTGTCACCTTTCCAGACCTCGCAACTTTTGTGACTCCTTCGAAATCTCTTGCATCCTTCTTGCAGCCGACACGTAGTCCTTTCAGCTCCTTGCTTCGCGATGTAGCTCTTTACGCCCTCCTTCTCGTCTCCATGATGTTACCTAGGAACTTCACACTACCAATAGCTTCTAACTTCAACTCATCTACCACAATATTTCTAAAAGTACTTCAACCTCTCAATGGCTCACTCTTCCTTACTTGTTGTACTTCACCGTTAATTAGCCTCCTACCAATCATTCTTTTACATTCCTGTTTTCCCTTCACGTGTCTACTACTACCTTGCCTCCATAACTATACCAATCCCTTGCGTGTTATTTGCCCAATCTTTAGTAGAAAATTTATACTCTACCCTCACATCCGCTGATACTTTCATCAATCTCCTAATGGTACTTCAACCAACTTCTCATAGCATGACGTCTCGTTCTCACGACCAGTCAACTAACTTTACTTACTCCCTTATTCCCGTAATCAATCTAAGTTCTAAGACTCCACAAATCTTAATCACTACTTCAACACAACCTTTAAACCAAAACACATCTCTCCATTATAGTATCTAACCATAAGTAATACTACCCAACTCTATCCTCTCATCCTAACGTTCCCACAACCGCATAAATAAATCAACCATGACGTGTAACCCAAAGAATTCCAAACAATCGTGTCCTAAATGAAATATAGGGGAAAACGAACCCTAGCCAAACAACTGAAAACAAAACAATGTAATCCGAAAGATCAATGGAGTGTGCCAACAACGAAAAATTTGACTTGTCACGGTTAGTATTACCAAATTTCGATACCTCAGAAAATTTTTAAACTTTCACCCCATTTAGTTACTCCTCATAAGAACCAAACTTCAATACTACCAAAATTAATCATACTCATTTTTAATCAATAACTCACCCGTTTATCTTCATCATTTTATCCAGATATCAACTAGTTAGTATACTACAATCTTATTCTAACCATTATCTTATTTACCCATATTAAACTTATTTCACTTGTTATTATGAAACAAATACATGTTTATAAAATACAGTGTTTTATTTTCATTTTATTCTATATTATTATTATTATTTTATAAATCCATTTAGGATGGTTATAACTAAACTACTACACGTTTACAAGGTGTGGTGGTATTATTATCATTACTATAATAAAATCTCCCTTTTTACTCTTGCCGTCTAGTTAAATACTTCTAAAATTTTAACTACACTTAAGAAAACTTTTGTAAAATTTCTTTACCCCTTTAAAATATATTATCACATGTTACATAGAAAACTAATCCAATTATTTTCAAGACAAAAAATTTTATAGCTTACTACCACAACTTAAAAAAAATGTAAGTCACGATATCATACCATACACTTACAAATTATTTTCAAAACCGTTTTCCTATAATCAGCCACACTTATATGTAAGAAAATTTAGTGGTTCTCAATAATTAAATACATACCCGAATGTAGACACACATCAAGAGACTCAAAACGTCGTTGGAACTCCATCAAACTCCAGCACCATAAAACACGAGCGAACACAAGGTACGTTCTAGTTATAATAACTACTGAACGACCATAAATCATAACTTAACACATAGTAGTATATATACATCCGCATATATATACCTATTAAATCTCCCAAAACATACTCGTTATCATACATATCAAGTCAATCGATCGCGTCATACACTCGTTTTTTCATACGAGTAATCACCTTCTCACCATCTCACCATGCCACAACAAGGCACAAAACCCATTACCAAAACCAACCCATATCGTGTGACCTCATAATCACACAACACGACTATAACTCAAAACATATAACACACTAAAAAATAGCCATATCGTAGGCAGCCGTTACATAAACCCATATATTATAAATATACCATAATCCACATCTCATCATATACAAGCATGTACTAACCCTCTTTCATGCAATCATACTTAGGAACTCATTGAAGTTATGGTACTTGTATAACTATGTTGGCCACCATACTTATACAATTACCATTTACCCAATGCACTCCCTTCTATGATGACACTTATAAGAATTAATACAACCTATAACACATAAATCCATCAACTCACCTAAGCACATAACCACATAAACAATAAGGTCTAAAACTCCAACTATTTAAATAACATAGTCAAACTTCTTGAAATACATAAATCCATAGTCTAGCTAAAACAGCATAGACTAAATCCAAAACGAAAACATAATCAGTTATAAGTCATGTCGCCCATAAGAGTGGAAACAGCTTAAAATCCTTCATATCCACCTACTCCTACTAACTCGAACCACCACAAGATTCTTAGGGAACATGACTTAAACATCAAAAGGAAAATAATATCCCTCAGGTACATAAAATAACTCAACAAAAGATAGAAACTACCATGTACCAAATTATGTACTATAATGTACAATTTAAGCAAAATACAACAATGACTAGCGTGGACGATTATGGTTCAACCCGCACTAGTCACAACCCGAAAAGAAAATAACATGTGGCTAAGTATGAACTTACTATGGTTCAATTCATACTAGTCAAACATCAAAATAAATAACATCCAAACACATCAATTATTATATAATGCACACATACTCCTATGACGCCTATATGTAGGGACCCTTAAGCTATAGACTAGGCTACGCGACTAGGCAACCTAATTCTCTATAACCATTGGCTCTACCATTTTGTCACACCCCACCATGGCGGAATATGGGGCGCGACGTATGGATATCATCACAACAATAGCGTGTCTATAGAGATAACTAAATGATATAAGAAATGTCATAAAATGGTGACACAAAAGTCATGACAATATCTCAACAATGCAGGAGTCTAGGTAAGTAGGTAACAGTCCTACCTCTTACCCAAGACAAACAAATAACAAAACCAAAACAAACATATAGGTGCCAACAGTATCACTTATTAAATAATCAAAAGAAACTAAGAAGGAACGGGGAGTTCCTTCTAAAAGAATTTCCTACGCTCTCCAAATCCTAGCCACTTATGTTCTCATGTTTAACCATAGTATCACCTGAAAGAGACACTAAAACACGTCAACATAAAGTTGGCGAGAGTCATAGGTTTAGACTCCAACGCTAAATCAGTTATAATATAAGCTGTGAATAACCACCAACAATAAAAATATAGGGACAATGTGTTGCAAATGTGCATTAACAACTAACATTCAAGATTAACCAACCAAACCAAAACCAAGGCTCCCAACCATACCAAACACCATACTCCCATAGGCACTCAAACACCTACGAACCAATCCCAAGGCTCCGCCTTGTCAACAATCCCCTTGGTACAAAGTCAAAACATAAACAATCAAGAATCAACTAGCAGTTAATCACATAAGTATGCACACACAAGTCCATCACCAAACACAAAACATTCACAGCATAATTTATAAAAACAAGACAAAACAGTATCTCTTCCATCCCATCTGGAAGTCATAATCATTAGAAAACATGGGACTATGAAACTCACATGATTGAGCTTCTCCAAAAGTCCTCGCACTAGCAAAAAGCTAACAAACCAAAAACACATAATCAAAACATGAACCAATCACTAAGATGGCTCATCAACCTATGATGGACATCTAACCTCCTCCTATATAAATACCTCATTTATATGCTCTAAGCATCTCATTACACCCCTCTATAAAGCCCTTAACTCATTATACTTCATAACCCGTCCCGTTAACATTTTACCCAAAACAGTCCCGGTTTGAGGTCTCCAAACTATAAGCCAAACGCCCACTTAAACATACCCATGATCTCTGTAAAGGAAATATTTATGACCTTACATATGTTAACTAACACCTTCCATTTTCCCCAACCTTAAAGCTACTATTAAGGCCCCAATATATATATATATATATATATATATATATATATATATATATATATATATATATATATATATATATATATATATATATATATATATATATATATATATATATATATATATATATATATATATATATATATATATATATATATATATATATATATATATATATATATATATATATATATATATATATATATATATATATATATATATATATATATATATATATATATATATATATGTATATATATACTTTTGTCATTCCAGATTTACTGATTTTAAACATACAAAAAGTTTGTTATGATTAGGGGGTCTTACCCTAACCCACATTCTTAGCCCCAATTCAAATTTCCTATAATATATAAACCATCTCTCATGTTCGTTTGAATGTCCCAATGCAACCCAAAGTACCCCAAACAACCCAAAACTTAAAAAGAAAACAGGCTGACTTCAAAACTACTTTGACCTCCGACTGTTGTAACCTATTTTTGACCCATTTCCCACCTCCACTTTAGTTCTCGTTTCTTGAATTGGAAAGCCACTTCAATTACCTTTTCAGGGATACTTGGATCGCAAAATAAGAGTTTGTAGAACTCCCGATACGATCAAAACAATTGACTCAAAATTCTGCCCATTTTTTAAAAACGGGTTTAATTAAATTAACCTCATTAATTACCCATAACCCCTCCAATTACAAGCCCTAAACCATCCAATCATTATGAAATCATTAATATAACATTAATATACTGTTTTTAAATTAAACCCTAACCTAAATCCATCAAAAGATGATTAAGAAAACATTAAAAAAAATTAATTAAAAAGGGTTATGAAGGTTTTACCTTTAAATTAATGGAAGATGAAAAAAAAACCCAATTTTATGAAGAACCCTAATTCTTCTCAACAAACCATCGACCCTTTTTTTATTATCTCCAGGGATTTATGATTTTTGGTAGTGAATAATATAATATATAGGGTGTGGGTGAATCCTAATCCAACCCAAACCCAACCTTCCTTTTTTAATTTTTTCCTTTTTTTCTCCTCCTTTTCTTGCGTCCAAAACCGACCTACCGTCCCCTAATTTCGTTTTTTTTATTTTTATTATTAATATATGTATTAATAATATTACCTTAATTTTCCTTAATTTATTTCAGCTCCTAAAGCCTCCAAAACCTCAAAACCGTAAAACTAGTTAGTTTTTACGCGAATACCGTAAAAGACGTAAAATATACAGTTTTATAAAAACTCTTGGAATTTGAAATAAAATTTATATTTAAGTCCTAAATGACTTAAAACCATCCCGAAAAATATTCCCGTGACTAAATACCTCTTCCGAGACTTCAAAATGCTAAACCGTAAATCGTAAAAATACGATGTTCTATAATACATATACGTATACGTAAAACCACTAAATAAAACCATTTCACTTCATAGTCACTACCATGTGTGCTCATGAACATGAAATCATCACACATCGTTTCACTCACAAGGTACCCCGTACCGGAAACTATATCCAAACCACAGTCTATACACACCAATTAGCACATAAACACGTTTAAGACACGTAACTAGCACAAAATAAAACTAAGTGATGAACCTCAAAACCACAGTTGTCACAACAAATGACCCCTCGAAAATAGAAATAAGTCATCTGCAAAACAAAGGTTAATAATACGTTGCTTTTCACAAAGATAATGGAACAGGAAATCCTCAGAAGCAAACACCCTTTTATGTAACATAAGAGTCAGAACCTCCATAACAAGCGTAAATAAATACGGAGAAAGAGGATCTCCTTGTCTCAAACAACGCTTACCATTAAACCAACCATACAATGACCATTGATGCACACAAAATAAGAAGTAGTAGTAACGCACGTCATAATCCAATTAATCATAGTAGGATGGAAACCAAACCTTGCCAATATAGATTTAAGAAAGCTCCAGTCCACCATATCATAGGCTTTTTGAATATCAATCTTAAACGAACATCTAGGAGGGCCATTATTACGATGGTAATTCCTCAATAACTTCTGGGTAAGAAGGATATTATCAGAAATCCTTCGACCCGGAACGAAAGCAGATTGGTTAATGCTAACCAAATCACCAAGATCCCCTTTAATACGATTTACAATAATTTTGCAAATACATTTCAAAGTAACATTGCAACATGAAATAGGCCGATAATCATTTTGAAACTTTTGGGATTAAAGCAATAATAGTATGATTAACTTCCCTCAACAGCTTACCATTACTGAAAAAATCATGTATGACCCGAGTAAAATTTTCTCCAACTGTATTCCATGCCTTCTTAAAGAAAGCAGAAGTGTAACCGTCAGGCCCAAGAGCTTTATCATCACTCGTAGAGAACAGAACACTTTTAATTTCCTCATTAGATACATTTCTAACCATACAAGCAGCCTTTTGAGCATCAAGAACACGAGAAAACAAATTAGTCGAATCAAGAGGAGCCGAATTACCATCAATACCAAGGAAATTTTCATAATGATTAACAAAAGCAGTAGCAACCGCATCTCCTTCATGAACCACATTAGAAGCATCTTTAACCATCTCTATCCTATTACGAGCATTTTTAAACTTAACATAATTATGGAAGTAAGTTGTATTAGAATCACCCGCATCCAACCATTCAATTTTAGATTTCTTTTTTAAGAAGCGCTCCTCATCAAGAGAAACTTCCGTAAACGCAATAAGAAAATGAGCATGATCATCTCTAAGGTCCAAATTGTGCGGATCAGAATCAATCAAATTCTGGATCGCATCAAGCTCCCTACGAAACACAGTCACACGAGTATGTAAGTTACCTTGATCATGTAACAACTTACGAAGTGGGGTTTTGAGACCCTTTAGTATTTTGACCAACAGGTACATAACACATCCCTCAACATTCATGTTCCAACCATCAGCCACGATAACCTGAAATTTATCCTTGTGCACAAGAAAATTAGCACATTTAAACGGCTTTGGCTTAGGCCTAGCGACTTTCGGAATTCAGAGCACACATGAAGAATGATCCGAAATTTTATAAGGTTGGAAAATAGCAAAAAGATCCTGGAAAATCATCAACAAACTTCATGTTAGACATAATGAGATCTATTTTTTTAAGAATGCCATCCTCACCATTCGGTTTTTCATTCCAAGTGAAATGAAACCCCGTTGCATTAACATCATTAACCTCCATATTCATCACATATTCCTTAAATTCACGCATAGCGATATTGAGGCGATACCCCCCAAACGAATGATCTTCAAGATTAAGAGCAACATTAAAATCCCCAAGAAGGACCCATGGCTTATCACGCATGAAGTGATCATGAACAACAAGATTAATACAAAGACCACGTCTATCTTGATATGAGTTATCCGCATAAATGAAAGAGCAAACATAGTTCTGTTATCCAAGCGGGTATTAACTTGACAATGCATAACCTGACTAGTCTGAGACAAAACCATAATATCAACATTATCATCATTCCAACCAAGAATAATACGCGTACCTTTTGCACAAATACCACCATTAGAAGTCCATCGCCACCGTATACACACTTTTCTACAAACATCAAAAACACATGTAGCATCAACATGCGACTTCAAAATAGCACAAACACTCAGATTATTCTCCCGAACCACCTGACGAACCTCTTTTTGTTTAGGGGATTGGTTCAAACCCCTAATATTCCAAGAGGCTATACTAAACATTTAACACAGTAGAGTCAGGAGTGCTTGCCCCTGTTTGTTGCTTAAAAATGTGAACCGACTCATCAAAAATGTTCTCAACATCCTCATCATCTTCATCGTCCAGAACATCATTGTTGTCCAAATCATGCCCAGCAAGACCCGAAAAAGAATTGCACAAAGGAACAACAAGAGCATATTTACCTTTATCATTTGTCCCTTGATTATGATTAATAGTAGATGGACCATATTTAGTACGTCTATCATTCGAACCATTTGAACCAGAATTACTTTGAGATTTTGGTTTGTAGTTAAACTCCTTTGCCACATTAAACCCTTTTGCAATCGAAACTCCCTTTGGGATAACATTATTGTTCTCTTTGTTGTTACGTTTCCTGCTCACCTGTTGGAAGCCATCTTTATCTACGTTAGAAACATTAGAACCCTCCTTAATAGCAGTTGGCTAAGGGTCAACAACGACCCTCTTAGGACACGACACCAACGTATGACCAAAACTTTTGCAAGTTTCACACCGTCGGGGCTTCCACTCATATTCAACATGGATGGTTTCTATAGTATAATCTTCCCCTTCAAGCGAAGGAATACCAACCGTAATAGTATCCTTAAATTCAGAATTCGCATCAATCTCAATGAGGCATCTAGCAAATCTACACCGACCCCAAGAATCCTTACACATAGTACTAGTGTAAGAATCCAACATAACTGGTTTTCCAACATAACTTGCTACACTCAAACCCTCCTCATCAAAAATCTATAATGGGACTTCATGAAACTTAACCCAAACCGGTACACGAGTTAGTTCCTCCTTCTTAGGGCTAGTATTCACCGTCTATTTTTTTTAAATAATTGGTGAATTTCTAATCATCCATGGACCTCCCTCCAAAACCGCATCCAAACCAGAATTAGTATCAAACTTGAAAAAGAAAAAGCCCTTTTCATTCATCATAATCTTACGTACTCCATGTTTCGCCCAATTATTTTTAACAAAATATTCCACAACCGGAAAAGCAAGTCTCTTCCCGATAAAGTAATACAGGGTATATTTCATATAGATTATTCATTTTTTCCACTACCTTGCGGGGGATAGCAACATTCAAACCATCATCAACTTTATCGGCCACACGATGTGTAAAATTAGAACAACCTTTCGGAGAAGAATTGGGAGAGGATTGGGAGCGATCACCCCTGCATACATATTAGAAGGAATATAAACACTCACCGAATGAGTCATAGGTGATGAACCCGTATTAGAAGTCCCAGCTTGGCCCCAAACCGATTCTTCACCAACCCTAGACGGCAAATGAGAGTACTCTTGTGCCTCCTCATCAAGAAATCTAGTAACCATAGGAGATGAGAGGCTTAAGAACTCACCAACCTGATCCTGAGAATAAGCGGACATGGGCACAGGACATCGCATAGTGATATTAGGGTTAAAGGAAACCCTAGCTCTATCACCTTTAAGTCCATTAAAACTTTCCCCAGCCGAGTGAGCAACGGGAATATCTGTAACATTAGGGTATCCAGAAACACGCAAATCGGCTTCAAACTGACATAGTAATTTAAAAATATCCTTTGAGCGATCACGTGAAATCAACGACCATAGCTTATATTTATTAGTTTTCAGATCATGCATAAAATCACCAGCATCCTTAGCCGTAACTAAACCAACTCCAAATAGTTTAGCAATGTCATGCAAGTTAAATGGTTGCATACCATTGGTAATCGCAGCTGTTGCTGCTAATTCCGGCATGTTTTATGCAAAAACATAGAACATACAAACAAATATTATCAAACTGCCACTTCAAACCAAAACTAAAAATAGACTAAACAGGTTAAATTAAGAAGGTTACAAGCAAATGCAGGTCAAGGTTTTGTGTCACCCACCTTTATACCAAGCACAACGAAACACCCCCTTAAGTTGTTGCTGTTTTAAAAAAATTCAGAGATATTTTCACCAAACAAACTCAAAACTTGATAAACTAACAAGAACATGTAAATATCATAAAAAGAACACTAATTTAACACTAATCCTAACAAGATCAATGCTGTCAGAGCGACATCACATAGGCTTATAAAATTCAGAAAAAGTAAAAGGGAGTTCAAACTATAACCAAACTTGGCCATTTCAGGTCAAGTGGCTAAGTGATGCCACCAGCTAATACTTTAATGATTTTTTGAGCTTATGGGAAAATATTTTTGGTTGTTTGTATGTAGCGAAAGGACACTTAGGGAAAACAATAGTTCAACCAAGTCAAATGATCTTTAGAAACTTCCTTGGGAACCTGTTTTGGACACAACCAAGAACAAACAAACACAAGCTCAATAAGCTAGATCACAAGCTGGTTGTCAATCAGCTTGTGCATTAGCTTATAGAACAGTAAGGTGACAAATAAAATAAAAAAACCGAAGTTATCAAATAAAACTTTTGGGAACAAGGTTTGTTTAAACCACAAGAAACTAACAAATAAAAGAACAAGCCTTATGCTCTTACTTATGTTTGGTTTGTCAAACCAGCCACATACAATCAAGCATAAGGTTTGGATCTGTAAATACTTTTTCAAAATCTATTTCAAAAAACTTTGAATCAAATTGAAAATGTAGAATGGTTAAGCTAAGTTGCATGAAAATTTAAAAAGACAATTAAATAAAGATGGAACACAACTTTTACTTGCAAGGTATCATAAAATTCTAACTATTTTATTTATAAAAAATTACAAAGTAAAAACTAGAACAAAAGGGATTAACAAGTCGAAGGCTCCTTTTATACTAGCATACTGATGATTCTAGAATGAAAAATACAATGTAAATCCTAGCATTACAATTCCTATTATGCCTTTGGTTAAATTTTGAATTTTGAAACTCTCTTGGTCAATTCTCTGGTCCATGTGATTGTTGCCATCATGTGAAAGTTATAGATGTTCAAAATCTATCTCAACAATCCGAATAAGTGTAGTGAATAAGAAAACACTGTGGTTTGTTGATTCCTTGCCATTTTGGGGGGTTTTGGTGTAGGGGAGGGTCCCACCGCTCACATGGGTGAGCTGGGGTTGGGTTTGATGGTGGAGGTTTGATTAGGGTATATTAAATGAACGATCTGGACAAATAATTACCATAATCTTGTGTAATTAATGATTTAGAGAATTAAGGTTTGTGGTCTTGGGGAAGGTTAAGTAATGGGATTTGATCTAGTGGTGGGGGCTAGTGGGTGTTACCCGCCTTATTTTATATTAATTAAAAAAGTTTAATAACTTAATTAATTTATATATTAAACTCGGGTTATAATAATGGATATTGGTTGTGGGTTTTTGGCTTGGTCAGTTAATGGGGTGGGCTGGTAGGGTTTGCTGGATATGGGTATGGATATTTAACAGTTTGAACCCCTGGACTTTGTAAAAGATAGGAAATCATTCCCAAACCACTTTCAACAGTTTCTACGGTTTTATTCTTTGATAATAAGTTTGGACTTTGGCAGATGTGGTCCTTGTAAGCTTTGCAAACATAGAAAAAGGAACTCTCTTGTACATAGAGCATTCTTCAAGGGCTGTTTATGTCACATCTTGAAGTTTTAGGGACCCAAATGTAATTTTTTTAGATTTACAAGGGTATAAAATGAAAAGTCTTCAAAGTAGAGGGGCCAATCTTGTACAGTCTTCAAACTTCTAGGAGTTTCCTAGAAAATCAATTCCCGGGTCTGGTTCTTTGTGCGGCTTCGTTTCCCATGTTCGTTTTTGCTTGATTCTTGTTATCTTTTGGTGAATTTACGATATCCGAACCTACAAACACACATTGAACAAATTCAAAGGGTTTTGCACGGTTTTTATGATATTTTTACACATTTAAGCCCGATTTTGGCAATGAGACCATGTGTAGTTGTGGTCTCATTACTCTCTCATACTAATCCATTGTCGTGCCCTCACGCAATGCAAGAATTAAGTATCGTAGCACTTCCAAAATTCTTTTTTATTCAACATTTATTGAAACATAAATTTAATTTAACAATTGTATGCATTTTTTGACATAACGCATTCTTTTCATCGCAAAATGGGACTTTTAGGATCATAGAATAAGAACACGTGAATGCCTCATAGAGATACTTTCGTCGTCCTCGATTTTCACTTCATTCCATGTTAAGTGTGAAACGAGATCATTGTCATTATAAGTTAGTAATGCTAACACTACTCATATGCCTTAATCACGTACTTAATCACGTACTTCAAGATCTACAACTTAAGCATCTTTAGTAGTCCAAATATTTGTAGGGAGGAAGGAACCACTATGGTTCGTTGATTCCCTGTTGCAATGTTTGATTCCTTGTCATTTTGGGAGTTTTTGTTGCAGGGGAGGGTCCCACAGCTCACATGGGTGAGCTGGGGCTGGGTTTGATGATGGGGGGTTTGATTAGGACACGTTAAATCACCGATTTGGAAAAATAATTACCCTAATCTTGTGTAATTAATGATTTTGAGAATTAGGGTTTGAGAATTAGGGTTTATTCAACATAAGCAACCCTTAAATAAGTTTAAAAACTTAACTAATTTATATATTAAACCCGGGTTATAATAATGGATATGGGCTGTGGGTTTTGAACTTTGTGGGTAAATGGGGTGGGTTTGGTGGGTTTGGTGGGTTTGGTGGATATGGGTTTGGATATTGGGCAGTTTGAACACTTGGACTCTTTAAAAGATAGTAGATCATTCACAAACTACTTTCAACACTTTTTAGGGTTTTATCCTTTGATAATAAGTTTGGACTTTGGCAGATTTGGTCCTTGTATGTTTTGCAAACATAGAAAAAGGACCTCTATTATAAATAGAGCTTCTTCAAGGGTTGCTTATGTCACATCTTGAAATTTTAGGCAACCAAATGTAAATTTTGAGTTTTATAAGGGTACAAAATGACAAGTCTTCTAGAACTGTCTGGACGCGTGTTAAAGGGCTCACTGGTCTGGATTCGGTACCAAATGATATAGACGGTATTGTGGCTTATATGGAGCCGTTTGCTAAACTTAAGTCGATTAGATGTGTTGTGGCAAAACTTGTTTTTGCAGCTAGTTGCTACTTTATTTGGCAAGAAAGAAATGCTCGGTTGTTTTCCAAGACGAAACGAACTGTAAGCCTACTTACTGATGTCATAAAATCCACGGTTCGTCTAAAACTTATGTCTTGCAGATTCAGGAGTACATCGAATGTGCACAAGATGCTTGGACTTTGGCAAATCTCTGCTTCCTGTATAAATGATTTGTCACTCCTATGTTGCTGTTTCGTATAAGGGCGGGGATAGAAGTCCTTGTCAGGTGGTGGTGTTAGTTCTTTGTATGGTTCGTTGGTTTTTTCCAATAGGAGTTCTAGTCATTGTAGTAGTGGTTATACTTATTTAGGGCATGTCCTAAATGATTTTTTGTTTCGTAGTGGGGTGTTCAAGCGTTTTTACCGTTTAAGGTAAATGTGGTACTTCAGCCACATTCTATTGTACTTAAATGTTTTTGGTGTAATATATTTTGCTAGGGATTTAATTAATCCCTTTTACCCAAAAATAAAAAGTCTCCAAAGTAGAGGGACTAATCTTGTATAATCATCAAACTTCAAAGACTTTCTTGGAAAATCAATCCTCAGGTTTGGTTCTTTGAGCGGCTTCATTTCCTGTGTTCGTTTTTGCTTGATTCTTGTCATCTTTTGGTGTAGTCACGATCTCCGAACCTACAAAAACACATTGAACAAATACAATGGGTTTTGCACAGTTTTTATGATACTTCTACAAGTTTTAAGCCCGATTTTGGCAATGAGACCTGGTATAATTATGGTCTCATTACTACCTTCCATGGGTCAAGTTTGAAGAAGCGCTACGCTGATGAGCCACTAGCCATGCCATTAGAGGGAGTTCACTTTGATGACACTCTAAATTTTTCGAAGAACCTGTAGAGATCATGGAGAGAGAAATCAAGAAATTGAAACGAAGTCGTATACCGTTAGTCTAAGTTTAATGAACTCTAAGAGAGGACCGAGTTCACATGGGAAAAAGAAGACTCGTCCAAGAAAAAGTATCCTCACTTGTTCACCAAACGAATGAATTTATCTTAAGCTTTGAGAAAAAAGCTTTCATAACGGGTACGGACTGTAACCTTTCTGATTTTTAACTTTTTGACACGTCATCTGTCATTATTATTATTTTCATCTCATATTACTTTTGATCGACCACCTTTGCATGCGAGTTCATAATGTAGTAAATATAATATATATTTACATAAAGTACATAGAAACGTGACAGTTTAACCTTGGAACTAACAGTTTTATACACTTTAGTGTCCTTGGAAACATTTTGATGAGCTGGTCTTTTTAATTACATATATATATATATATATATATATATATATATATATATATATATATATATATATATATATATATATATATATATATATATATATATATATATATATATATATATATATATATATATATATTAGCCTTTAGACCCGTCCGGTGGACGGGCTAGCTTTAAGTATATATTTTTTAATGAAAATTGAATTTATTTGTGTTTGTATTAGAAGTTTAGTATATGTAATGTTAGTTATGGCATTGATATTTTAATAATGTAGCATTAACGTAATTTAAAATATTTTACTTATTTAAGAATATTATAAGTAAATTGAATTTGCATACGTTAACGGTATGAATAAGTTGACATTAAATTTTTTTTAAAATTTTAATAATATTGTATAAATATTTTATGTATTTTTGAATTTTATGAGGTAATAAATTTTGTATATGTTAATGTTATAAATAAAGTTTTTACATTAATTTTTTTTAAATTAATATTATTGTTGTGCATTTTTATAGAATTTTGTATTTAAGGCATTGTTTCACCATCCTTCCTTATATATTTTTATAGAATTTTGTATTTAAGGCATCCTTTATAATTCCTATATATATTTTTATAGAATTGTGTATTTAAGGCATCATTTGTAATTCCTATTTTATTTTTGAAGCATTTTATGGAATCATTTTTATAGAATTTTGTATTTAAGGCATTGTTTCACCATCATTCCTTATATATTTTTATATAATTTTGTATTTGAGGTATCATTTGTAATTCCTCTATATATTTTTATAGAATTATGTATTTAAGGCATCATTTGTAATTCCTATTTTATTTTTAAAGCATTTTATGGAATCATTTTTATAGATTTTTGTATTTAAAGCATTGTTTCACCATCTTCTTATATATTTTATAGACATTTGTATTTAAGGCATCATTTGTAATTCCTAAATGTATTTTTATAGATTTTTGTATTCAAGACATCATTTGTAATTCCTATTTTATTTTTGAAGCATTTTATGGAATCATTTTCATAGAATTTTGTAATTAAGGCATTGTTTCACCATCCTTCCTTGAAACTTTTTATAAAATTTTGTATTTAAGGAATGTAATTCATATATATATTTTTATAGAATTTTGTATTTAAGGCATCATTTGTAATTGCTATTTTATTTTTGAAGCATTTTATGGAATTATTTATATAGAATTTTGTATTTAAGGTATTGTTTCACCATCCTTCCTTATATATTTTTATAGAATTTTGTATTTAAGGCATAGTTTGTAATTCTTATATCTATTTTTATAGAATTTTTTATTTAAGGCATAATTTGTAATTCCTACATTATTTTTGAAGCATTTTATGGAATCATTTTTATACAATTTTGTATTTAAGGCATTATTTCACCATCCTTTCTTATATATTTTTATAGAATTTTGTATGTAAGGCATCATTTGTAATTCCTATATAAATTTTTATAGAATTTTTCTATTTAAGGCATCGTTTGTAATTCCTATATATATTTTTATTAAATTTTATATTTAAGGTATTATTTGTAATTCCTATTTTCTTTTTGAAGCATTTTATGGAAACCCTTTAATGAATTACATGTGTCATTTTTATAGAATTTTGTACTTAAGGAATTGTTTCACCATCCTTCCTATATAAGGGTTTTTGATTTGATTTGATTTGATTTGATTTGATTTGATTTGATTGATTTGATTTGATTTGATATATAAATATATATATATATATATATATATATCTTTACATTATATATAAGAGGAGGGATTTGCCACGTCATCAATCCGGGCACTAATCCCAGTCAGCACATGGGCTTTTTTTTCCGGGCTTGGCTTAACACGACCCCGTCTGATAATATATCCTTTCAAAAAATGTTGTGAATAATTATCGCTTAAAATAAAATTCTGTATTATAATTCCCAATTAATTTTCATTCATTGTTCGTAGCTAATGAGCATTCACAAACCCTAATACTTCATCGGTCAATCATAACCCTAAATTAAAAAAAACACCTACAATCGCACACCTTGAAGAAAAGAAGGTATGGTCAATCGAACCCTAAATTAAAAAAGCACATACAATCACACATCCTGGTCAATCAATTTTATTTTTTATTAATTCTGATATTAATGATTCGTATTGGGATTTTTTTTCCTTTAATTTCTCATATCTTGGTATTTCTGTTGACGCTGGTTTTGTTGCAATTTAAGGTAAAAAATGTGCGTGTTCAGTTTATGAAGGAAGAATATGCAACAAAAGCATTGATGAATCTTATTAGAATATACTACTGTATTTTTTTTTAAGTTCTATGAAAACTGATGTGGGATACGATTTGATAGCGATCTTACGTTGTTATACTATGCAATCACCATCAAACCAAAATATGGACAAGTTCTGTGTTTTGAGCAGTAAGCTGAATTATCTTTATTACAGGTTTGTACGAACCAATGTTGATTGCAATGGAAAAACTGAGTAGAAGGCGACGACAGTTGCTTGAATGCACGTGTAGTTGCCTGAACTCCTTTGTAAGTTCTTTGTGTTGGAAAGGCTTTCTAAAGACACACGAGTGTATAATGATGTGCTGTTATATTGAAGGTTGTATTTCTTGTCATGATAATGTACCCAAAGATAGAGCTAATATGGCGATAGAAGCTGCTAAAGTGTGTGATGTTTTGCTTCTCCTTGGTTCATCAGTAATGACCATATCCGCAATTCGATTTATCAGGTACAAATCTTCATTTATGATGACTTTTTAATGTCACACTTTGACTTAGAGAGATAGAGACAGGTGACTGTTTTCGTGGTTTAATTTAGAATTTTAATGAATCATCAAAATAGAAATATACAAAAGGACCGTTAAGAAGCTACTTACGTTGTTTGAACACAGATATAATAAATTTCTAGATTAAGCTCTTTTTGTGCCAATTTTGATGTATCCATGGTAAGAATATTTAGCAATTAACTAGCCACCAACACTTGACACTTTGTAAATAAACCACCACAAAGGTGGCCAATCCTATTCTTCTCACAAGACGTCTCAAGTTTGAACTTCACTGGGCACATCTTGAGGTGGCCTTCCATGGAAGGGTCCAAAAATCAGTGACAGGATACGTAGGATAGGCTGCGTACGTACCCTCATGGGTAACGCGAGTAGAAAATTACCCCATCCATTTAGTCAAGTCGTGGTTTTAGTCAATGTTGACTTCAATCTCAAAATATGCGACTTTCGTCTTGCAAGAGTAGTCTTCAATGAGACACCTACTGCTATATACTGGAAAATATATCGATAGTCACTAATTAATCTAATAAAAATTATACAACATTGTTGGCTAACTAACTGCTCGCACACAAATGTGTTCCAGGATTGTTGCAAAAAGTTGGTACAGCCCCCTGAATTGTGTGGTTTTTTGTTTACTTAGTTTTAATTAAAATCAATTAACTAATTGAAATTTTAATGTTTTCTTTTGCGGACATACATGCCATTGGCATATGGAGCATTGGTTGTACACACAGACTTTGCCTATCATAGTGGAGACTCGCCACAGTTGCCAGCTCAATCATACAATAGACGTGAATTTTTCTAGGAACATGATTATGACAACCTAAGATGCACAAATTTGAAATGCAACATTACAAAATCAGAAGATCTGTTTCAGAGAGATAACAAGGGGTAAAGGGGTCAAAAGTTCTACTTCAAAAACAACAATGAGTCCCACAATTCCCATGAACAATTAGTTGAATCTGAAGAGGAGGGACATGTTATTGAAGTTCACAAGATGAAAATATAAGAAAGGATGAGGGTATGTATCCTTACTCAAATTCTGAATAAGAAAAGATACAGATGTTAAGAATGGGTGGTTTAGGTATTATGTGTGCCAAGTAATGTATCAGATCTGATTAAGGATTCATGTGCATTAAAAGGATAAAATTTTGACACAGTTTCATTAGAAGATAACAAGAGAGTATAGGCTTCATAGAGACTTCCATAAAACAGGTAAGAAAAATATTTGTTGCCCATCTTTACACTGCAGAATTTTATATTAATCCATATTATTAAATGTAGCAACATATGTTGGGTTATTCTCGAAGACATGTGGTACTTCGTCCAACCAAAAATAGATTCACGGCACATATATACATAGCTTACGTAAGTATGATTACCTCCACTATCTGTATCACTATGACATTTTTACACATATACTAAATTATGTTTCTGAGCTTAGTAATGGTAATCAAAAATAGGGATTTTCATCTGCAAGCAGCATCCTTTCATAGCTTCACCATCCTAACGTGGTTTTATTTTATGAGGTTGTACCAAATGGAGCTGTAGGAACTTTAGTTATTGTGACCGAATTTATGGCAAATGGATCACTTAGGAATGTGCTTGTGAAAAAGGATAAGTAAATCCGCTTTCATTCCTCGTGAATACTTTAACCTCTTTGTGTCTCAACTGTGTAACTTTGATGTAATTGTAGGTAACTTGACCATTGATATTAAATTCTTTTATGATTGGGTAAAAAATGTATGGCGACATAGATATTTTGGTAAGATGAATCATATCCGGATTCTAGAAAGAAAATTATATATTTTCTTCGTATTTTTGATTATATATATTGCAATAATCACTTCGAATATGCACATCCAAACGCCCCTAAAATAAGTTTGCTATCATGTACAAATAGTTCTTCATGTAGTTCATTCAGATTTTAACGTTTGTTGTAATAGACCGTTTGTTATTTAAATGGGTAAACATCCTCATTTGAACTGATTATTGCACAATCGTTTATGCAGGTGTATCACCATCAGCAACTCTAATATAAAGCTTCGTCTACAATAACCAAAACACCGCCATTTTGACTTCCTTCTAAAAGGGTGGTGTCCATCTACTCATAGGTATTGATGTTTGAATATGGTCTTCCTCAAAAATCCGCGTATGTGTATTCTTAATGGGCATTTTGTTTTCTTGACGATGCACATATGCATCAAAATATCGGAATTTTTGAATGTGTTCCGTATAATGCCCCTCTTATTCGTTTCTCTTCTTGGATGGGTGGTGATCGTGATGGTAACTATCTTATTCAGGTTTGCTATAATGCGGATCATATCTCAAATGACATTATCTGGTGGATGTAACTTGAATCAGGATAAATGGAGGAACATGATTGTAATGTCTGATGGATGGGGATCTCGTGAGAAGGCTAAGATTGCTCTTAAAAGATTTCATAATGGTTCTAAGATGATAACCGTCTGGCACTTGCAAACATTGATGACACTGTCGCTGATGATGACCTGGGTGATGGTAGAACTCTTCCATTTTCAAGTAGCTCTCCATATACAGGTGATTGGTTTGATCTCTTTAAGTTGTGGATACACTTCACAACCGGTATGCCCTGATTGTTGTATCAGTATTATTTATAAATATCTTTATATAAGGATTCTGTCTCGAATGATAATATAGATATGGTTTTCGGTCATAGGTTGGTGAGAATGTCTATGGATCTTCTTATTTGTCAAAGCAACATTGTGAAGGATGAGTAACTTTTTCATAAAATACCAGCCATATTGTGCCTCATTGCTACTCGTGTTATTTTAATTTTTGATCTCAATCAGTATACCCTGATTATTGTATCACCATTATTTATAAATGGTATGTGTGTATAGATTTATTCTCAAATCCTGATATTGATATGGTTTTTAATTATAGGTGGGTGAGAACGTCTATGGATCTTATTCTTCAAGGAAGCATTATTTTTCATAAAATCGTCCGCATCAGTCGAAGTGGTGGAAGGCCCCCTGAAGTCAAAGGGAGAGCTTCTGCGCCTCTCTCCAAGAGATACGATTCGGTATCTTAATCGGCTGAAGGAGAGTGAGAGTTCGAAGTTGCCGGTAGGTCAATTGTGATCCTTGGGTATCAGAGATAAGCTCTGTTTGGTGGCAGGGAGTTGAAAGGCTTAGCAGCGGCCATAAGCCATTATCCTTCTTAAAGCATCACTTCAGCGGTCATTTTCCCTTCAGAAATACCTTATTGCTACTCATGTTATTTTAATTTTTTATCTCAATCAGATTGTCATGTTCTGCCTCGAAGATGTTGGTTCTGGTCATGTGGCTGGTAAAGTGATGGGTAATGGTGGAGCTAAATCCGTATGGTGAATATCATATCTTACATTTCTTTATGGTGTATGCTTTTTTTTATAAGACATGGGCTTACGTATCTTATGCGAAGTTCTCATTTGGTTTTTGTTTTATTAACAGATTTTAGGAGCATCTGTAGAGATATCGTTTAAACAAAAGAGTTCAACTGAAAGCTTTATTCAGGCTTTCATAATGGCCACCTAAGGAAGGTAAATGGGTTACACTCATAACAGGCATATTTATAAATTTGTTTATAGATAAGAAAGGGGTAAATCTGAAACCTAGAATAGAACGAGTGAAGACACTTCAAACCAGGTAGCTTTTCACTCTTATATTTATAGATTTTGAGCATGAAAGAGAAGATCTCAAGAGCAAAGTTCATGCTGTAATTTTAAACAGTTATTGAAGGTGGATTACAATCTTTGGTTGTTAGAAACAAGTGGGGTGGTAATGGTTAAGTTTGTATAAAAAGAAAAATGTTTTAGCCGCAACAAAGTCTTAAGTGTAAAGATATAGAGTAAATCAAGGATGAAAATTTAAAGTTAATTCTTTTTATTTCTTTAGCAATGTTAAACATGGCTACCATTTGTATGTGAACTTTTTTAATATAATTTATTTGCACGATAGGCGAAAGTTAATGGCTCTGTAGACATAACCGACTATGGAAGAAGTGATACAGATAGTTTTAGGCAAAAGTTAAATGCGGGGTCTTTGGAACAAGCAAAGGTTAGCCGAACTAGCATAAGGATAACAATGACGTTTGGGGTGATACTCATAAAGGTATCCTAATTTGGAATTGTATACGTATATTGTTGCTTGAATAAATCACTATTGAGGTTCTTTTAGATGGTTGCTAACAAATAAATCATATGTCACTATATAGCTATTAAATTAAGATTGACTTTTGATACGTCTTACGTGGAAGCTAAAAAAATAGTTTTGTTCAAAATATCTTTGAAGATGGCTTTTATGATAAGCTAACCCAAACAATTTTTTAGGACCTTAAGTCAATTCATCTGTACTTGCAGGTTTGACTACTGATGAAGATGGTGGTTTAACAGTTGTCCACTTCAGAACCATTGGAGTTTGTGCAAGCTGGGAAGCTACTTATACTGGTGGAACATATAGTTTTGGTATTTTCTTTTGGTGCAGATGACTCTCCTCACCCGTACTGATAACATTGATGCATTGTGTTTGTTTTACCATTTTTCAACCACTTATGAGATTACAGAATGAACCTTTCATTATATCGTTAGAATGCAGCAATAATCCATACACACAGTCCTCGTGCCAAACAGTCTTTCAACTCCCCTAGCATAGAATGATTTGGTTTAAACTGGACCTATAACAAAATATTTAAGTTAAAAGTTCTAACAGTTGTCATGTTGGATGCTTCGTCAATTTGCAGGTCGTTCTATTCTCCTGGGATTGGGATTGAATAAGTCACGAGTCAGGAGGCCATTAAAGCTCATGGGTATCTATCATAAAGGAACACATATAAGGGCCCTGGGGGAATTCTCCAATTGTTTGAAAGGCAATATGAATCACAAGCTGTGTAATATCTTAGAGAGAAAGAAAAGCAAAATCCTGATTGGATTTGTATGGTTTGTCGTGGTATTTGCAGCTTAGTGCCGCCAAGCCAAATTATGAGCTCCGACTGATGTTAGGTATAGAAAGGTTTGTTTGTTTTCTTAGTTCTGCTCAGTTTTTTTAATCCAAAATAAGTGTTAAAACAATTAGTGTAGCATCATAAGATCATTGGATCAGTCTTACACTAAAGTTTACTCTCTATGTTGCTTCTGAAGTCTTAGCTCACCGTGTATCTGTCTTTGTGAAGTACGTTTTACTAGATTTCAAGTCTTGGCTACAAGTCAGTTGCACATTATCTCATTCAAACCTTTCGGTCAAGAATGTCACCAAAGAGTGATAACTTGAAGTTTGTAGATGGTATTGCAGTTTGAAACAAATAAAGTGAATACGGATAACAAACTAACTGGATTGCATATATCAGATGAACCTTTGTGCGATAATGCGAAACTAGACAGTGATTAGTAAATGAAAAACAAAAAGCCTGAAGCATAACCTTGAAAGGTAAGTGAAATCTATTAGCTTTGTTATAGGGACCCCGGTCACTTATGGATGCCATGTACTGAGCGACATGGCTTATATAAAGCTGTTTTGCCTTGCTTCTCAATGTGACATGCGCATAGGTCATATTTAGTTTGTTTATTTGTTAACATACAAGTTTAGTTAATGAGTATGACAAGTAAATCCTGTAAATTGTTCCTTATTAGATGGTATGGATGCGTCACAGTTGTCAGTGATAATCCTTCACGGAAATGCTATACTGAAATCAGAATCTCTCAGCATGGTGCAACATAATATTTATCTACAGAAATCGGGCAATAGTATTCAATGATCAAGTAAGATCGAATTATCATGTAACCATATTTTCTTCTACTGATGTGAGCGATAATATGATGTTTGAATGCAGTTAGTAATTTATTTTATGTCCTTTTGATAATTATATTGCACTCTATCACTAAATTTAGACATGATTGATCAAGGAACAATCGAAAAACTACATATGAAACTGATCATAACATTTAATAAGAACATGAACATTGACAACATGTTCTGCTTATTATTGTACCAAACAAGATTACCCTACCATACCGCTGATGAATTTCAAGTATGCGTAGAAGGAAAAATAACATAATTATATATTACATTTACACATATAAAAAAATCCTGACAGATAGACAAGGACAATTCAAATTTTATTTTGGACGCCCAAGATCTATGCTTGATATGACTTTGTCCAACTCTCGAGAACAATAGAATTTAAAATTTGTAGAATTTGTAAGTAGTTGCAACAACTATACTTATCTCTACAAGTACAACTGTGAACTGTATAAAGCCTCATGTTTAGCCATCTGTCTATCTTTTACATAGGACACCCTCCAATGTAGTTGGTGGTTGCTAACTGCTATTGATATGTTTTTAAATAAAAGCTAGAAAATTAGGAATTTTGACGTATTCATGAAAGATTTTGTTAGATCAGTCACTTATAAAGATAGGAAATTCATGTTATCATCATCTAAAGATAGGAAACTCTTTAATTTTAATACGAGTACGAGCACAAAATACGTAGATGTGGTGTCATAACTAAAAGTAATGTCATAGCTAAAGTGTTGTCACGTGAGTTATAGCATCAGAATGCTATGACACTACATCTTGAGAGGTAGCAGTCAATGTTTTCAAACCCGGGTCGGCCTGGCTAGGTCAACCTATGTCAACCAGTTGATCCGGTTCCGGCCGAAAAAAAAGTCATATTAACCCGGGTTTCACATTTTTGAAACCCAGCTAGACCCGTCGGGTTTGGGGTGACCTGGGTCAACCTAGTTCTCGAGACCCGACCGTGTTTCAATTTTTTTCGAGTTTTTTTAGAAAATAGGTAAATTTTACATATTTGCGACGAAATTTTATTTTTACATATTATATTCGTAGGTAAACAATTTATATCCAGTATACGGAAGTTTTATGATTTTTATATATAATTTTTGTTAATTTTAAAAAAAAATAAAAAATATTTTAAAATAAAATAAAATAAAAATATGTATGATATAATTTATCTCTTCGATGACGTATGTATGAAAAAAGTAAATTTTATAATAAGAAATGGTGTTGACGTTAATTAAAAAATATTATTTCTTTATTTTCGGCATTTAAGAATACTAAACCAATACTATCTTTGAAAACGTAAAATTGTGCCTTCTATAACGGGGGCATATTTTGTTAGTCTCGCTCAAAACATTAAAAAACTCAAGACTAGCACTGCGTGCTACGCTCCTGAAGGCACGTCTAAAAACTTAGCATATGATCAACTTGGGATTCAAGAATATTTGCATTTACGTATACACATGGAATATATTTTTTTCTATTGTTATGTCACTTTTTATGACTTCTTTTGAAATTTTTTGGCAAAACAAAATTGTTTTTTGGTAACTTAGAAGTTGTTTTTGCTTTTATGGTAATAAAAGAAGTACATTTCATTCTCACTATAGACGAATAAAATTCCGGTTTGCACAAGTGCGAAACGATGTGCGTCAACCTATCAAAGTGCTAATGAAAGACGTCATTTGCAACTTTCTATGTCAAGATTAATTTTTAACCTTTGCAAACTCTAAGTCGCGTGAGAGTGGGAAAAAACTCACTGCCACTTCAGCGTCTCACCAGCTTTCTCTCAAAAACTCACATTTCAATTGTACTAATGAAAAAAAAACCCACCTCAATCTTGTCTTTCCACTATCATTTTTAATATTTATTTATAATTTTTAAACTAAAAACCATCTAAATATTATAACTGATAAAACATTTACTATATAAAATTAATTAAAGTTTACTACTGTATTAGCCACACAACCCACACACAAAAAAACCCTCCAACCCATTTATAAAAAAAAAACACAACCATGTATACACTTTTACCCTATCGTCTTCCTCCCTAAATA